>CM057450.1:140172500-140567500 GCA_016271365.2 Neoceratodus forsteri
GAGGACCACAATCTTATTCTACTGAAGATAAATTCCCACTTTGCCACTGCTGGGCTAGCATGTGATTCCTCCCCCTATGTGGGGCTTTCCTGCCCCTCTTTGGTATCCACTGCCCCCCCGATCCCCTTAGGTATAACCCCTCCAGATCCTCCCTGTAACTTACAAGGATGTTGAAGAGTACCTTCACAGTCTTGACACCAGGAAGGGTGGTGGTTCTGATGGGGTCGAACCCATCTTCCTTAAGCTTGGATACTATCTCACTGCCCCCATCCTCCACATATTCCACATATTCAACTTATCCATCTCATCTACCACTGTCCTCTCCTGCTGAAAATCGGCCCACGTACTGCCCCATTTAAATCTAGTGACCCCTCTGATCTGAACAGTTATAGACCTATTTCCATCATCCCCATACTCTCCAAACTTCTTGAAAAACTCCTATATAGCCAGTTGAAAGATCACATCAAGGAGCACTCTCTCTTTAAGCTTGCACAGTTGAGCTTCACACATAACCACAGTACTGTCTCTGCCCTGTGTAGTCATCAGTGACTGGTTCTCTGCCTATGACTCCAAGCTAATTACAAGTCCTGTGTTCCTCAGCCTGAGCAAAGCTTTTGATACTGTTGACCACAGCCTTACCCTGCTCAGCCTCGCAATTCTAGGAGCCACCACATCCACAGTGCAATGGTTCTCCAGCTACCTCACAGAGCATGTAAACATAGAAACATAGAATTTAATGGCAGATAAGGACTGCTTGGCCAACCTAGTCTGCTCATTTCCCTGCCTAACAGATAAGCTGCAGATCCTAGTTAACTAACAGCCTACTTCCTCCTACCCCCCACTAGAATTGCCTTATGTCTGTCCCATGCATTATTGAGTTGCCCCACTGTTTTTTGACTCTACGACCTCCTCAGAAAGGCTGTTCCATGCATCTACAACCCTCTCTGTGAAGAAATACTTCCTCACATTACCTCTGAGCCATCCCGCCTTCTGTCTTCAATTTGTGCCCCCTTGTTCTTGCACATCTCTTTTTCTGAAAGATGCTACCCTCTTGGACTTTGTTCATTCCCTTGAGGTATTTGAAAGTTTCTGTCATGTCCCCCCTCTCCCTCCTTTCCTTGAGGCTATACATCTTAAGCTCCTTTAGTCTTTCTTCATATGTCTTCTGGTGCAGACCTTGCACCATTTTGGTTGCCCTCCTCTGGACAGCCTCCACCCTGTCTATGTCTTTGCGGAGATGGGGTCTCCAGAATTGCACACAGTACTCCAATGTGGTCTTACCAACTGTCTGTACAGAGGGCCAACAACTTCTCATTTTCTACTGGTGATGTCTCTCCCTATGCATCCCAGTATCCCCCCAGCCCTCCTTACTGCCTTCTTACATTGCTGGTCCACCTTTAGGCCATCTGATATGACTACCCCAGGTCCCTATCCATTTTTGTTGTTGTCAGTATCTCACCCCCCGATTATGTAGTCTTCCCCTGTTATTTTTGTTTCCCAGGTGCATTACTTTGCACTTCTTTGCATTGAATCTAAGCTGCCATACATTTGACCATTCCTCCAACCTTGGCAAGTCCATTTTCTTCCTTTCCACCCTACCTTGCTTATCAACTCTATTGCAGATCTTTGTGTCATCTGCAAAGAGACATACTTTTCCTTCCAGTCCCTCTGCAATGTCACTTATAAAGACATTAAAAAGGACTGGCCCCAGTACTGAACCCTACAATACCCAACTAGTAACCCCCCTTTCTTCACTGTGGACTCTATTTACTATTACCCGCTGTGTCCTGTTGTCCAGTCAGTGTTTTACCCAGGCTACCACCCTGGGACCCACTCCCAGTCTGGCTAATTTGTTTATTAATCTTTTGTGTGGGATTGTGTCAAATGCCTTGCTAAAGTCTAGGTAGGCCATGTCCACAGTCCCTCCCTGGTCTACTACTTTGGTCACCCACTCAAAGAAATCAATTAGATTTGTCTGACATGACCTTCCTGCTGTGAATCCATGCTGCCTTGGGTCCTGTGCCCCACTGGCCTCTAGGTACTCAATAATTCTTTCCTTCAGAAGAGATTCCATCATTTCCCTAGCACTGAGGTCAAACTGACAGGTCTATAGTTTCCTGCCTCTGTCTTGCTCCCACTTTTGTGAAGGGGAATCACATCTACCCTCCTCCAGTCCTCAGGTACCACACCATCGTCCCATGATTTATTAAAAAGGGTAGTTATTCCCTTAGTTCTTTTGGAATTCTGGGATTAATCCCACCAGGCCCCATTGCTTTATCCAGCTTCACTTTTAAGAGTTCTTTCAGAACCTTCTTTTGTGAAAGGACTAATATCAACCCCCCCATCCAGAGTGCTTCTATTAACTGGATTAGGTATCTCCCTCTGCTTTTCCATTGTGAATACTGAGCAGAAGTATTCATTCAGTATCCCTGCTTTTCACTGTCGCTCTCTGCCCAACCACCTTCCTCTTTATTCAGCCTCAGTATCCCTGCCGTAGTCTTTCTTTGCTTCCTAATGTACCTATGAAAGGTTTTATCCCCCTTCTTAACTGAATTGGCTATCTTTTCCTCGGTTTGGGCCTTTGCTATTCTGACTGCCTGCCCCACTTCCTTCTGCTTTAACTGGTACAGTTCTCTGTCCTGCTCCTTCTGTTTTTCCTTATACTTCCTGAATGCTATCTTTTTCTCCCTTACCTTCTCCACCACTTTTTTCGAGAATGATAGTGTTTTTTTCTTTCAGTTTAATTTGTTTATTTGCTTCACACAAAGGCTTGTTGCCTCTGTAATGGCAGTTTTGATGTTTCCCCATTGTTGCTCCACCCCACCTTCTTGTCTGTTTGCTAGTGCTTTTCTGAGACACTCTCCCATTTTGACAAAATCAGCCCTCCTGTAGTCCAGTACCTTCACTTTTGTGTGGCTTGGCTCTACAGCTAAGTTTATTGTGAACCACACTGTTTGGTGGTTGCTTGTTCTCAGATGGCTACCCACTTCAAGATTGGAGATCCTCTCTCTCCATCCCCATTTGAGAGTACCAGGTCTAAGATTGCTCCCTCTCGAGTGGGTTCCAGCACTAGCTGTCTGAGGCATGCCCCCTGTAGGGCATTGAGAATGGCCCTGCTCTTGGATGTGGCTGCAGCAAAGGTGCTCCAGTTAACATCTGGCATATTCAGGTCCCCCATCAGCAATGTCTCCCCTTTCTTTAACATCCCAAGGATGCCTTCTACCATTTTAGAAAGAAAGCTAAAGACTGCATTTCGGTCTTATGCTGTGCTAATCAGACAGGGATTGAAAAAAAGCAGCAGCTGGTGATCGGGAAAAGTAAACACCCTCAGTGTCTGCCAAAAGACCTTAAGACACTGCCCATAATATACACCAATTCATCCAATGCCTGGATGACCGGATACATTTTTCAGCAGTGGTTGACTCCATGGGATGCTGAGCTACGACAAAGGAGAAAGAAGATCCTTCTGTTTTTAGGCAATTGCTCGGCACATCCCCATGACATGGCAAGATGTTTAAAATTCATAAAGCTTGTCTTTTTTCCACCAAACACGACCAGCATCTTACAACCTATGGACATGGGCGTTATCAAAAATGTAAAAGGCCATTACAGATCGTATGTTGCAGGTAAGATTGTTAACACAATTGATGATGGAGAATCAGCCCATGCAGCCAAAATTACATGAGAAGTAAATCTGCTGGATGCGATTTACATGCTGCACAGGGCATGGCAAGCTGTTAAACCTGAAACAATTCAAAATTGTTTCAAGAAAGCTGGATTCAGTAGCACACCAGAGGGAGACTTAGCTGTCACTGGGCTGGAGGATGTGGTTATCCCTGATTTCATGACAGCCGACACCTTTAATGCCTTTGTGGTGATGGATGATATGGAGCCAACAGTGGGTGAACTCTTGGATGCAGATGTAGTCACTGCTATTAGCAAATTGGTTGATGTCAACATGAAGGAAGAAGAGGACACTAAGGATGAATAACCCCAAATAAGCACGAATGAAGCATTGAGTGGATTATGGTCAGCAATGACATGGTGTCAGCAGCGTGGTCAAACCATGATGTGGGATGTGCTGTTCAAAGCAGAACAACAAATGCTGACACACATACATAAAGAGAAGCAGCAGAAGCGAATTACAATTTTCTTCAGTGCTCCATCTGCCTCATCTGCCTCATGCTATAAGTCGAGCACAAATGCTACCAATGAAACCCCAACATCTTCATGCTATCTGGTGACACAGTCCGCTGATCTACTACTTGCAGACAATTTCTTACTGCAGGAGATTTCCCAGGATGAACCAATCTACACTATGTTGTAACCATACTGAAAATACGGCACTGTAGCCCAATAATAATCACAATGACAAGCATGCTAGCACAATCGCAATCACAAGCAAATAAAAAAAAAACAGTGTTTTGCCCAATCACCACATAGTGACAACACACAACCCATAAGCGTATACAGCACAGTACTGCATAACCAGTAGTCTGTACCATCCACATAATCGTATTTCCGCACTTCTGTTTTATGAGACGGACGCATAAGCGGGACGATGTGACGTCCACCAAGCCATCCTGCTTATGCGACCTTTACTGTAATGAAATTAGGACCCTGATTATTGTTTTTATTCCTTTCAATATTATTTCTCTTTTTACTATTTTTACTATTTTCTGTTATCAAGGATATTCTATCCAAATTCTTTGCCCTTGCTACTGTTTTTTCCAAGTTTTTTCTTCAATATCCTCTATTTAAATATCTTTTAGCCAGTTCACTGGCTCTAACTTCAAAATCACTCTCTTCACTGCAGTTACGTCTTAGCCTCAAATATTGGCTAAAAGGAATATTTCTGGTTACATGCTTAGGGAGGCAGCTATCAGACCATAGGATATTATTACAATCTGTATGCTTCCTGAAAAGGTCACTTCTGATGCTGCCATTCTGTTTTTTTGCTGATCTTAATATCTAAAAAAGGGATCCATCCTTCACTCACATTTGTGGTGAATTTCAAATGTTCATTTGCTCCCTCAAGATATTCCACAAAATTCTGCAATTCCTGCCTCGTTCCTTTCTAAATTAAAATTACATCATCAATAAAATGTTTGTAGAGATCTATTTTCTCAAAGAAAACATTGGTCTCTTGATTATACAAAAAAATCATTTTCCCGTTCCGCTAAGTATATATTAATGTAGTTTGGGGCCATAGCAGCCCCATCGCTGTCCCTTTTATTTAGGTATAAATTAAAACTGGGGCAGGGCAGAGTTTAGTGAAATCTGGAGTGGGTTTTTAAACAAAAGGACAGCTTAAGAAGAAGAGACTGGCAGGAGGCGGTTGGGGAGCAAGCGAGAGAGATTAGAGGGAGGGGGGAGACAGGGCGGAAAAAAGCCTAGGAGAGCATCTGATTTTGGTGCCTGCAGAATTAAATCACTAAAGGACAAACAAAAGGATTAACAGCAAGAAAAGGGCAGGAGAACAAGTAGACAGGGTGTGAGAAAAAACAAACTAGGACAGTATCTGACTTTAGCACCTGCAGAATTAATTCACTATGGGACAAACAAAAGGATTAATGGCAGGAAAGGGGCAGAAGAACAAATACAAAGGAAAGGCTTCGGCTAGTGTAAAAGGATTTAGGGAAAGCAAGGAAATGGCAAGAGGATTAAGGGAGAACAAAGAACTGGCACGGAATCCTCTAGCAGGGGACACTACCGGCTAGGGCAAAGTAAAAGGCAGAGACATAGAGAAACAGAGCAGGTACTAATAAACTCCAAGTGGCAGATTTAAATTAAATAGCAGTAATTTGAACAGGTATACTACACAGTATCAATATCATCGGTGTCAGTGGCTCAGCAGGTAGCACACTCACCTCTGAGACCAGGAGATCAGAAAGCTGTGGGTTCTATCCCCACACCAGGCACTTGGGTTAATATCCCAATACTGACACTGCAGAGCAGCACTAGGGTGGGGTGCTGCACTCCTGAGGTGCCATCTTTCAGATGAGACATTAAACTGAGGTCCCATCTGCCTGTTCTAGTGGTAGTTCAGGTGGATGTTAAAGAACCCATGGCACTTCTCGAAAAGAGTAGGGGCATTTAGTGTTCATTGAAGAAATCATACAGCAGGTAAATACAACAAAAAAAATAAGGAAAAGTAGGCAACAGTAAATTACAAAGAAAAGATAAATAAGGAAATACAGTAGTAGCTCTGAATTTGTCAAGCAATTTTGTGAGATTTAGTTTTAAGCTCATGCTTATACAGTCCCACTCAATTTTTTCTAATAACTCAACTAGAGATACAGGGCAGGATTCTCTAAGCTTTCAGAAGGTACACAACCTTCCCTAAAACTCCCTCAGCTACAGAAAAAAAGGAGAGTTTCCTCCAAGTGCTATTCACAAAACCCTCCGCAGCTGCGGGAAAAACCACTATGGACAGTGGAAAAAAGTGCAGCTGCTGAAGTCCCTCAGGACAAAAAGGTGTGAGATAAGTAAGGCACAGCCACTGAAAGGCTATTCACTGCCAGTTGTTTTCCACAGCTGAGGAAAGAATGTTACACACAGTGGAATGAGGTGTAACTTTCCCTCAGCACACTGCAGTAGTGCCCCAGCAATTGGAATCAATTAAGGTGGAGGTATACCACAGGTAATAGCACCTCAGACAGTATAGCAGTGGCTGATGTTACAGCACTGAAAGTGCACATTGCCATTATATGGCAACAGGCAACAACCACTAGACCCAGTGCAGCCTATGACAGAGCCCCACAAGCAGTAGAGCCTGACCAGTGAGTGCTACCACCGCAGGTCACAGGAACACCCCAGGAAGGGATGACCAGCAGGGTCAGTCAGCCACTGTGGTGCCAAGGTATCGCTGGTACCTGTGGAACTGCTGTGTTCCCAGCCCAGTTGGGGACTGGTTGCTGGTCTCTGTGTGTGCTGTCAGCTTCATATTATAGCAGCACTGTTAGTCTGCTGCTTCTGCTACCGTGGTTCCCTATTGCTGTGCCTTCACAGCCTCCGAAGCACTTGCGCAAGTCCTGCGGCAGCTAAATTGCCACACCTATGGCACTTTTTATGGAAATCCGTAGCTGCTCTGGTTTTCTTTGAGAATACAGCGTAACTGCGTTTCCGCACTGCAGCAAGCCTTTTCCCCGCAGCTGCGGGAATATCGGCTTTCTTTGTGAATCCTGCCCACTGTCTTCTGCTGTAAAGTAAACCAACACTGAGAATTCCAAATGTACCATTTCATCACAGTAAAAAGGACTTGTAAAGTAGATTTATCCCAGGTATCCCAAGTCGCATCCCGAGTCCCATACAGTAAATCTTCTAATGTAAGATGCTTGAATTGGGGCATATTCCATTTCAAGGCCACAGAGGACCAAAAAGTGGAACTGTACAAGTAAAAAATAAGTGTGATAGGGACTCCAATTGTAAAGAGCAGTGACGCCTAGAAAATATCCATTTGGACTTCTGCTTATGCTTTTGATGTGCTTTTACGTTCAGCCGGTTATGACAACATAGCTAATGAACATCGCACATCTTGTCTGGAATTCTAGGATTATTCAGGTAATCAAGTAACACAGGCATGACATGCACAGGGCAGCTAGGAAAAGTAACAGGTTCCTTGAAATGGGCAATGAGAATCTGTTTATACAAAAACTTCCTATGCTGGTTGGTAAGCATAGCAGAAGTCAAATGCCAACACTTAAGTTTTAAGAACACATCACGTAAATACTGGGGACCAACATTCAACTTCTTAACCAAGCGAAGAGAGTCATTGGACCATTGGGGGAACCATGGGCTACAAGAGAGAGACCATATAAAAACACCTAGGGACATGTGATTTGGGTCAGGAAGGGCCTTAAATTCGCTAACATGTATCGAATATGAAACATGACAACTGGGTTAACCATACCCAGACCTCCTTGTGTTTTGGGCAAATATAAAAGATTATGCTTTACGGGGTTAAGTCGGTGCCCCCAAATAGCCTGAAAGAAGATACTGTATAATGTAACTTCAAAATGCTTTGTAAGGGGAAAGAGCAAACTAATATGCAAAAATATAAGGAGAAGGAAGGTTTTTAAAAAGTACACCCTCTTCAGGTTACTCATGTGCCATAAATTCCAACATTTCACCAGCTTTTGGTCTTGTTCAAGTTTCGCTTCCAGTTAAGGACATCCAAATTCCCTGAACCAAAGGAAATCCCTAAAATAGTAATTGGGTCCCTTTAAAGGGTAATTCCAGCCACAGTGGGAAGGGTGGGGGGAGATGGATACAAACACCTGACAGGTATGCAACACTCGGGCCACAGAATCAACATCCTGCACAAGTATGGTAATATCATCCACATATGCCTGTGCTCAATGCGGAATGACTTAATCAGCAAATATGGGTCAAACTAGTGGCAGAGATAAGCTTCCATAAGAGGGGGTCAATGCTAAAAATATATAACAAGGGGCTTGGGGGGGCAACCTTGCCGCACACCCCTTTTGATGGAATCAATGAGCCCAACCATCCATTCATCAGTGGAGAAGCTGTGGCAGTTTTATACATAGAAATAAGCCAAGTAATAAAGGAAGTCGGTAAACCATAATAAGCAAGTACGTCCCACAAATAAGCATGTTCTACAGCATCAAAGGCATGTCTTTGATCCAGGGAAAGAAGATAACCTTCCAACTCCTCGCAATTGTCACGTTCTGTCAATTTCCGTAAAGGAAGTAAGTGATCACTTAGTTTCCTCTCAGCAATAGAACATGTTTGGGTAGGCGAGATATAATATAATGCCACCTGTAAAGATCTGGAATGAAGGATTTTTGCCAGAATTTTTAAATCAGTGTTTAGGAGACAAATCGGTCTCCAATTTGAAATATCAGTCTCCGCTTTCGTTTGAGGGGCATAGACGTTCACAAACCTATAGTAGGAATCAAATATTTTTGTATCTAAGACCAAGGCCCTACCAGGTACCAGGTCTACCAATTTCAAGCCCTGAACCTGTATATGTGAATGAAACAAAATCCCCAACCCTGAGCAAGTATCCATGCCAATGGACCAGTATGAAGGACCCACATGCCATAATTTGGTGGTAATACTAATCTCTGAAGCCTGGTATCCAGAAGGAAAAGAACATGAAGGGGACTAGCCAAAAAAAACCAAGACAAAGCTATCCGTTTTTTATGTTGGCGCGCTTGTGCAGCCAACATCTTGTGGTAGTGCAGATTTGTAGGTGCGGTCACTGTTGGGCGAATGCAGGGCATGCATCAGTAGGTGCGTCCCTCATTCCCCAATTAGCCTGCATGTTGGTGCCACATCATGCACACATTATGTGGTGAGCACATCTAAGGAAAGGTCCGCTGCAATCCGAGCAAAGCTTGTCAGACACAGTGGACCTCCCGACATGCTTGGCCACATTGTATACATGGCGGACACCCAACTGCCAACTTCGGGGGTGCCCAGTCCCCCTGCCGGCTTACCGTGGCCCCAAATTATGTACTGATGGGGGATCCCACTCCCCATCAGCATAAAGCACTCCCCCCCATTTGTTATATGCCAAGGGGGTGCCCTATTCCCCTCAGCTCTTCCCCCCCGATATCCTTGTGTGCCAACGGGGGTGCTCAATCCCCATCGGCACAAATGAATCCCCCCCTTTTGCTGTGTGCCGATGAGGGTGCCTAATCCCCCGTCAGCTGCAGCACCCCCCCAAACAGTTAGGTGGCATGCTGGGAGCCCACCCCAGTGTGCCAAATACCCTGTAAAAATAACTGTCCCGCAATGTGTTTTTTTCATCCTGTGAACAAAAAATGGTCCCTCGCCATCTCCCTGCCCCCCTCCTGCAACCCGCACCCACCCGCTGCACACCCTGCCTCCTCATACCCCCACCCCATACTTACCTCTGGAGTCTGGTGCGATGATCTTTGGTGGACCAGGAACACGTCTCGCCAACCCGCTGAACTGAGAAATACGGTAAGCTGTATAATGGAATAAATAGGGTTTTTCCAACTTTGATGCATATCTCAGGCATTTTTGGGAATTTTGGCACCAAATTTTAAACATGGGGTTTTTGGGACCCCACCTCATCAATTCTTGCACTGTGGTGGTGTTAAGTGGTCCCGAAAGGTGATTTCACAGTCACTGTGCGGAATCTCCTTTTGGGAGCTAGGAACAAAATGACAGTGCCAATGTTCATAAACGGGGCTCTCAAAAAAGCCTATGTTGCAAATTTGGTGGAAAAAAAAAAATGACTGTTTTACGCACGTGCATTGCGCAGTTGCTACTCATGTTCATAACTTAGTGAATTTGCAATATTTTCATGCCACATGTTCAGCATTGGCATTTTTCCACACCTTCTTGTGAACTGTACAGCTGTCATTTTTCACATCCTGCCCAAAATGTGTCTTCGCACTTCCAGTGCAGAATAGTGCGGTCAATGTGGGAAATCAGTGTTTGGGACAAATTACAAAAATGACAGTTACTCTGTACATGAGCAGAGGTCCTAAAATGCCTATGCTGAAAATTTGGTGATGATACTCCATAACACAACTGTGTGATGAGTGTGCATTGCACAGTTTTCTTGTCCCACTCGTAAGTTTGCAAATTTATAAGATTTTCAGCATTGCCATTGTTCTGCACTTCCTTATGAACAGTACAGCTGTCATGTTTTACATCCTGACCAAAATGTGTTTTTGCAGTTCTGGCGCAGAATAGCGTGGTCACTGTGGAAAGTCCATGTTCAAGACACATTATGAAAATGACAGTGACACTGTTCATTAGCACAGGTCCTAAAATGCCTATGTTGAAAATTTGGGGCCGGAAGTCCATAAAATTAGTGTTTTGCGAGCATGCATTGCGCACTTTGCACACACGCTCGTGACTTCGTGCATTTGTAATATTTTCACTCCAGATGTTCAAAATTGGCATTTTTTCACACCTCCTTATGAACAGAACAGCTGTCATTTTATATATCCTGGCTGAAACGTGCTTTCGCACGTCCAGCACAGAATTGTACGGTCACTGTGTGAAATCAGTTTTCGGGACAGTTTTCGGAAATGAAGATGACACTGTTGATGAGCAGAGGTCCTAAAATGCCTATGTTGAAAATTTGGTGCTGAAAGTCCGTAAAATGACTGTACTGCAAGCGTACATTGCGCAGTTTCCACGCAGCCTTGTAACTTCGTAAATTTGCAATATTTTCATGCCAGATTTTCACCACTGGCATTTTTTCACACCTCCTTATCAACAGTACAGCTGCCATTTTTCACTGCCTGCTCCAAATGCATTTCCACAGCTGTGGTGCACAATGGCGTGCTCGCTGTGGGAAATCACCTTTTGGAACACATTAACAAAATCACAGCACTACTGTTCATGAGGGGAGGTCCCAATATACCTATGTTGAAAATGTGCCTAAAAAACTTCCACAAATAATTGGGTTGCAGACGTTTGTTGCGCAGTTTGTATGCATGTTCATTGCTTCACCAATATTTCATATTGTCACTCCAGATTTTCAATGTTGCCATTTTTTATGCCTCCTCATGAACAATACAGTTGTCATTCTCCACATCCTGCCCAAAACTGTTTTCGTCCCTCTGTCACTAAATGGCATAGCCACTGTGCAAAACCACATTTTAGCTAATAAAGTGATTGTGCTGCTTTTCATGAGGTGGCCTGACAAGCAGCCCATGTTGAAAATGTGGAGTGAAACAACCTCTACATGCCTACGGTGTTGGGGTTTCCAACTGTAGCAAATCACCCGGTACGGACTGACAGGCGTCAGGGCTGTGACTTGGGATCATCGGATGTAATGCTCCCACCATTCCACACCCACGCCCAACCTGCAGCCACTGACAGGCATCGTGGTGTGTCTTGCACTGTTCAGCCACAAACTTCACCCCACGCTCCTATACTGCACCCATGTCAGCGTATTTCCTTCTGGAATGGGGTAAGTATAATGCCCAAAGACCCCAAAGCACACCACAACACTTGTCAGTGTCTACAGGGTAGGGTGAGGTACAATGCTATTAGCATTATAGCTGACGACCCAAAGGCACACCCCAATGCCTGTTGCTCTCTACAGGGTGGGGGTGGGGTTGGCATCACTTCAATACTTCACTGCCATTCCTATTATGCGTCTCTAGCTCCTGCAATGCCAATGCCAGTGCAACAACTTTCAGCATTGACAAATGCTTGTTTTTGTTACCTTTGATACTGTTAACATTTAGAGAACCAATAGTCAGAGGGATAGGAACATGCTGGAAAAGTAGGAAAGCTCCTGTCAAGGAAAAAAACAACAAACTTCAAGGAGGTTCCTTTCTAGTTTTCTGGGACCTCTTGCTGCTGCTCTTTAGGCTTCTGTTGGGAGTCATCAGGTTCCAAGGGCAGGTCCACCTGTGATGACCACAAAAGAAGAACCCTCTGAGAGCTCCGAGACTGTCTGGAAGGCATTATATCGGTTATGTAAAGGTAAATCAGAGGTTTTGGATACCTTGGGAGCCGGCTGTTCAATAGCCAGAGTACATTTGGTAGATCTTTTCTGGACCAGGGGGAGGCATATCTACCGAGTCCCTGTCAGACTGCTCAGCGGTAGCCACAAAAGGAGCAGTACTAGACCCCAGCAGTGCAGCAGGAGGAGGCATTGTCACACATTCTTGTGGATCAGAAGATACACTTGCAAGGGGGTGGGACACCCCGGAGGGCTCCAGTTGTCCGGAAGGATGAGGAAAGAATTCAGGTTGTGCAACAACAATCAGAAGCCACTGCCCAACATCATCCGAGGGAGTCAGAGTGGTTGTGGGCTGCCCACTTGCAACTTTGATAAATATGCCCCATAGAGTCACACAAATTGCATTTCGGTTCATTCAGACAATTTCACTGGTATGGCCCAACTCCTGACATAACGTACACTTCACCTGATCACATATGCTACTAAAGTGGGCCATGGAGTCACACTTGAAGCAGGCCTTTGGCTTTCCAGCATAAAAATGAACCCCTTGATCCCCACCCAGATAAAAACAGTTGGGAAGATGTTGCAGCCCTGTATCTGAAGAGTGTAGCATAACCTTTACCGTCCACCCTCCAGTCCATATATGTTCAGAATCAAAAATTGCTTCCGGAGACCCTAGACAGAACAACGTTGTTTCAACCAATAGGTAAGATCAGTAACACTGGCCCCCTCATTCCTAAACAAAACAGTAATAGTCTTATGGGCAGGTTTGGTATGGGGGATAGCGTCAAACGGCACCCATAAGAAGATCAGTTTTAACACCTGATATTGTACCCAAAACCTTTGCAACCCTGCATTTAGCTTAAAGCTGATATCATATGTGGTCTCACCAGAGCAAGGACTAAGTGCATAAACTTCAGTAGCAAAAAATGTCATGGAGTCCTTAAGTAAATGTTTTGCAATAAACACCCTGTCTGATATTGTGTCCACACCACCTTTATAAAGCAGCCTGATGGGTAAATAGGCTGGTAGAATAATGATGAATATGGTCTATGTGGAGGCTTGTGCAGTAATTTCAAAGGTGCTTCAGGGGGCCCCTCCGGTGCAGCTGGTAATTGAGATGGAAGAAGATCTGGAGGAAGTTCTGCAGTAGTACAAGGCTGGGTCAAAATGTAACACAGGATTCTCTGTCAGGTGCAAGTCAGTCAGCAAATGAAGAAGGGAAGTTTTACCATTGGTAAAAGTTCCTTCTTGCAGCTGTGTAACAGCAGGAGCAGCGGGGGGATGTCCTTAGGGTCAATGGGACCCTGTCGGATCAGCGATGCAACAATAGGGGTAGGACCAGATACCCAATTGCCCTGTGCATTAGTAATCCAGCCTGTTCAAGTGCACTGTGTACAAACCATGGTTGAGCCAATACTGAAGCAGGAGAAGGGCGTCTTAGGCCAGACTCGCAGTCTGTCAATGCCATTCCCGGCACTCCTTCCACGGTGCCAACCAACTTTGAAGTCGTGCAGCACTCGTTTGAAGAGGAAGCCCTGGTTCCAGAGTCAGAAAAAAGCAAGTGTGGGCATACTGTGTTCTCAATAACCAGGTCAGTCATGTCAGAGGGTAAAACTTCATCTGTTAGCACTATTAGTGGGGAAATCAATACCAAAAATTGCAATTTAGCTAAATGTAAAGCAGACTTCAACAATTGTTTTCGTTGTGAATAGCGCTGTTCCTCAGAGCGTAACAAGTGTTCTAGACTGTCAGTGTTCAAAGAGTCAGGACTTAAACTGGCCAGAACAGCAGGTTGGCTCACAGGTAATTCAGTAGGCAAAACAAGGTCATGTTAGCTCATTAGGTTGTCCTGCAGTATAACAGATTACTCTAGCATCAGTCCTTCAGGTAAAACAGCCTCAGAAGGAAAAGAGGCAGGGGTTGAGACCAAGTCCCCAGCCTCTGTTGCACCAATCAGCTCCTCCAGCTCCTCCACAGCAGCCATCTTGGTCCAGCACCAGGATGTCAGAGAGTCCCCCTGCTGTCAGAGTAGGGGAATTTCCCCACTGCCCTGGCCAAATTTCCCCCCATTCACTAAAATAGCACCAACAGCTTAATCTGGTTCAAAGTTAGTTGGCATTCATCTGTATCCCCCTTACCCTGGTCATGCCTAAAAATAGGCAGACTTTGTCTAGTGCACTTACCCAGTCAACAAAAACTAAATAAATAAAATAAATAAAAATATGAACTTCACATTAAGCATGCTAGCATATCATTAATGTGGTCCAAGCATTTATCCTGGGCATACTGTGTTATTTTTTACAAAATATTAGGCTATGATAATAATTAGCTGCACTAATGCCTGAGGTTGGAGAATGCCGCCAAAAAGCTACAGACAGTCCCCAGAGTCATAAAGGCACAGGCAGCCAATAGCAGGGTGAGCCTATATGCAAAAATCCAATAGCGGACAGAGCCGTAGAAGACAGCGGCCAATGAGAGGTCTGCTTTGTGATCCTAGAAGCTGTACCTGAAGTCTTCTTGTGAGAGGAAGAGGTGGCCACCAGGGATAGTGGCCATGCCACAGCCAAGTCAAGCTTCAGTGCCCTGGTCAGACGTGTTTCCTGAAGTCTGCTTGCAGGAAGAAGAGGTGGCCAACCAGGGACAGTGGCCATGCCACAGCCTAGTTGGGCTTCAGTGCCCAGGTCAGAGGTGCTTGCTGAAGTCTGCTTGTGGGAGGGAGAGATGGCCGACCAGAGACAGTGGCTGTGCCGTAGCCAAGTCAGGCTTCAGTGCCTGGGTCAGAGGCGCTTCCTGAAGTCTGCTTGCGGGAGGGAGAGGTGGCCGACCAGGGAGAGTGGCCATGCTGCAGCCATGTCGTGTTTCAGCACCCATGTTGGAGGCACTTCCTGAAAGAGGAGATGATATGGTAGAGACTTTCAAATACCTCAAGGGTGTAAATAAGGTACAAGATTGTAGCATCTTTCAAAAATAGATGTTCAAGAGCAAGGGGCCATGTTATGAAAATAGAAAGGGGTAGACTTAGGGGTAACATGAGAAAGTATTTGTTCATGGAAGGGTGGTGGATCAATGGAACAGCCTCCCAGAAGAGGTTGGAGGGACACAAACAGCAGGAGAATATAAAAATGCATGGGACAGACATAAAGTAACTCTAGTAATAGGAAAGAGAGGGTACACCACAGATCATTTAGTATCTGTGGTGTATGAAACAGGTAAGGAAAATGGGCAGACTAGGTGGGCCAAGACA
Source organism: Neoceratodus forsteri (assembly GCA_016271365.2). NCBI lineage: Eukaryota > Metazoa > Chordata > Ceratodontiformes > Ceratodontidae > Neoceratodus > Neoceratodus forsteri. The sequence goes on from CM057450.1 coordinate 140,188,178, forward strand.
TTCTTGTCTGCTGTCATATTCTATGGGCCCAATTCTAGAAGCACCCCTACGCATGTCACAAGTTGCAACATGCAAGGGGTGCAGTTGCAGCTATGGATGCTGCACCCAATTCTGTAAGGGCAGGGTCCTTGCAGCTAAGTTCTGCGACTTGCAACAAACCCACATATGCGCCAAATGAAGGGAGTATCTGAAGGGCTTGTCACAAGCTGCAACCCTGGATGTAAAAGGTGCAAGTGCCCCCAAGTCCTGATCCCCACAGGGCTACTCACGCCCCCCACAAGCCCCGATCCTGATGCCAGCCACCCGCAAATGGAACGACTTGTAAAAATAGACATAGAAATAAAAATACAAAACCTTAAACTGTATTCCCTGGTAGTCTAGTGGCCCTCCATCCCCCACCCAGCAGTGCCAGACCAGCCTGCACCCCCACACCCCTACTCAGCCAGCAACTGGCACAGCCCACCTCTCATCACCGCTGCCAATCACTGACTGAGCTCTGTCTGGGTGCATACTATATATAGTACATGCTCAATGAATGAATGGCAGTGCAGTCATTGCGCGCGTACTATATGTAGTACATGCTCAGATGGAGCTCAGTCAGTGGCTGGCCACGGTGATGAGAGGTGGGCTGGGCCAGTCACCAGCTGGGTGGGGGGTGCAGTGGTCTGGCACTGCTGGGAGGGGGGCCACTAGACTACCGGTTAGGGTTTTGTATTTTTATTTATTTGTCTGTTTTTACAGGATGTGGCATTTGCGGGCATCAGGGATTGGGACATGGGTGGCCATGAGTAGCCATGTGGGGCTTTTAATAATGCATTTGGGGATCGAGGCTTGGGGGGGCTCTGAGTAGCCCTGTGGGACTATTTTACAGGTATTGGGGATTGGAGCATGGAACAGCCCTGTGGAGATATTTTACGTGTACAGTAGTAGGGGTCAGGGGCATGCTGCAGCCCTGTGGGGCTATTTTACAAGTACTGGGGGTCGGTGGATGCAGCAGCCCTGTGGGGCTATTTTACATGTGCTGGGAGTCAGGGGGCTGTGGGGCTATTTTACAAGTACTGGGGGTTGGGGGCATGCTGCAGTCCTGTGGGGCTATTTTACAAATACTGGGGGTCAGGGATATGCTGCAACCCTGCGAGGCTTTTTGGTATTGAGGGGCATAGATAGACCTATATGGCATTACCATGTTGTTTCTGAATCAGGGCATTGGGGGGCCAGAATTAGCACTGCGGGGCTTTTGTGTTTTGGGGTTAGGGCAGTGTTGGGGGGGTGGCATGCCATTGGGCAAATGGATGGGCTGCACATGCAGGCAACGTCCGGGGGACGTATGTACAGTTACGCCAGCTATATACTGGTGTAACTTACATTGACGGTTTTCCCCCAGGGTTTTTTGGAGACTAGCACCTTGTGGGACTTTGTTACTGCCCTTCCAGAATAGGGTACAACTGCCACCTTGAACTCCCTAGCGCCATGTCGCAGTGAATTTAAAGCATTACTGGAGGCGTAAGTCCACTTTGGTGCAAGCAGCATGTGGCTTGTCACAGGCTGCTTTGCAGAGTGCTGTATGTCACAACTGCTGGTGTAACTTGCTACTTGCACCATTTTTGGGGGCGCAAGTCAAGTTACGTCACAGATACCCTTTTGAGAATCTGGTCATATGTTTCTAAGTTTCTACAGCCCTTTTGGAAACCTAACATTTTCAGTTAAAAAATGGATTAAGTGGAACAGAAAGTGGAACAGAGACAGGCATGCAATTTGCACAAAACTTTTTAAAGCAATGTTAGATAGCTAATTTGTTGATTCAGGGTTACATTGGCCTGGAGGACTGCAGAAAGATGAGATCTCCTTACAAGGAAACAAAAACAAAAAAAAACGGTAAGACTGCTTTCAGGAGGGGAGTGATTTAAACATGTTTTATTTTTTGGGAAGAGGGAGGGGGAAGGTTCAATTGGCAGCCAAGCTGCTTCCTGTGCAGCCCAGTTGGATTGTATTTGCAAAAATCCAGGCAGCAGGGGGGGGTTAGTTTTCGAAACAGACTTTTTAGACTGTTAAGCAGAGAGTATGGTTTCCAAAACAAAAATCCGCTTTTAGCACTTAGGCCCATGAAACTTAAGCTCCCAAGAATTCCTGAGCATTTAAAATCTATTTTTATAATTCCCTAGCCATTTTTTAATTTAGACTAAGGGTACTTGTGCAGCACCAGGTTAAATTCACTACTTGCATGAGCAAGGGTGCCAGAAGATGGTAAAAGCTAAGGGGGCTGAGAATCAAAAGGGCACTTATGAGGGTACAAAGGGCACTTTTTCGTCCCCCCCCCCCCGGTTCCGGCACCTGGCATGGACTTCTACAATGTAGCCAGCTGTTTTCCATATATTTTTTTCCAGTTACACGGAAAACTTCTTTAACACCTCCTTGGTCCCAACTGGCACATACCAAACTGTATTTTGCAACCACCATTGCTATTGAACAATACATTATAGTTTACCATCAAACAATTGATTAAAAGGTTCATTGAGTTGTCCATTAGGTGTAACGCACCATTGGGGCCAAGGGCTAGTGCAGTTTCCATGGAGACACACATGCTATTGACACTCATAGCTAGAACCCTATGCCAGCCTGGGTACTGTGTGCTCCTAGAACCGCTTGCATACACTACCGGTCAAAAGTTTTAGAACACCCCCAATTTTCCAGTTTTTATTGAAATTTACGCAGGTTAATGTCTCAATGTACTCTGAAATTAAAGCATAGAACAAATAAACAATTGGAGATAAAGAAATCATAAAATAATTTTGTTTAACAAAATTTTATCTAAATTTTTTGACTCAAAGTAGCCACCTTTTGCAGATATACTGTAACCGCCGAACATACTCCTGGCATTCTTCCTACAATGGACATCAAATATTGTTTGGGAAGTTCTTCCCAACACTGTTGCAGAAGTACCCACAAATGTGTTGCACTTGTAGGTTGCTTTGCTTTCACCCTTCTGTCCAGTTCATCCCAAACCAGCTTGATGGGGTTTAAGTCTGCAGACTGTGCTGGCCGTTCCATGATTTGAAGCCTACCGGCTTGTTCTTTTCCTCGAAGGTAGTTCTGACATAGCCTGGAGGTATGTTTTGGGTCATTATCTTGTTGTAGGATGAACCCCTGACCAACTAGGCGTAGACCAGAGGGTATTGCATGGCGCTGCAAAATGCTGTGGTAGCCCATTTGGTTCAGGGTGCCAGTCACTCTGTGCTGTTGTCCTGTGAGCTGCCTATCACGATAAGCTGTTGACTCTCAGAAACTTGTCTTCTGATTCTGTTGTGGCTTTGGGTCTGCCAGACCTCTTCCTGTCAGTTTCCTCCAGTTTCCAAGTGCCTTTTGATGGTGTAGGAAACTGTACTCACTGACACCTTGGCTTTCTTTGCAATTTCTCTAAAGCAGTTTTTGCTAACCTAAACTTTTTTTTTTAACCTCTAGCAGTTTACCGCTTACCTTTGTACCATTTCAGGTTATTCACTGGACTTGAATTGCTTAAATTTCAATAAAAACTGGAAAAATGGGGATGTTCTAAAACTTTTGACTGGTAGTGTATGCCCAAGACCCAGGGCCTGGGAGGGGTACTCCATTGTGCTAATGTGAACAGTCAGCCCAGCTGCACCCCTTCATATGGTAATGGTTTCAAAGCCAAATGGATGGGGTATTCTGTCGCTTTCGCAGGGCAGCTTTGTACTTAACTTTCCTAGATTTCAACTTTTTTCCATCACAAAATAGTGAAGGTCAAATAACTGATTTTAGTTAAAAGCCATGCTGGAGCGCACAGTAACCAATATTGCTGCATTATCAGTACACATAGCTGCGTACACCCTGTTTGCTTTCAGTATTTTCTCTTTTTATTTTGTTATAGTTTCTGAGTCCTGGGGTTTTAAAACAAACCTCACTGTTACGCAATCTCAGTTGGTGGTAGTGGGTCCCTGGCCAACACCAAAATTGTAGCATACACAAAAGGAACTTTTTAATGGCAGGGGCTGAAGGAGGGGTTACTCAAGCAATGAAGACTCAAGGGGCAGGATTCTCAAAGAACAGTAAAAATTCCGTAGCTGTTGGAAAAAGGCTTGCAGCATTGTGGAATCACAGTTGCGTGATATTCTTAAAGGAAATCCCGCAGCTGTGGGAATTCTGCAAGTGCTGCGAATCCACAGCTGTGGAAATGGCTGAGGAGACACAGCAATAGTACAACATGTAGCTGAAGCAGCAGATGTTAACATTCTGCCATAGTATGAGGCTGACAGCACCCACAAAGATACCAGCAACCAGTCCCTCAGCTGGGACCACTGCAGCACCACAGGTACCTGTGATACCTTGGCACCACAGTGGCTGATTGTCCCTGCTGGTCGTCCCTCCCAGGGGTGTTTCTGTAGCCTGTGGGGGGGGGTAGCACTCGCTGCTGGCTGGTCAGGCTCTACTGCTTGTTGGGCTCTGTCATGGGCTGCACTGGGTCTGGTGGTTGTTGCCTGTTGCCATATAATGGCAATGTGTGCTTTCAGTGTTGTAACATCAGCCACTGCTGTACTGTCTGAGATGCTATTACCTGTGGTATACCTCCACCTTAATTGATTCCAATTGCTAGGGCACTACTGCAGTGTGCTGAGGGAGACTTACACCTCATTCCACTGTGTGTAACATTCTTTCCTCAGCTGTGGAAAACAACTGGCAGTGAATAGCCTTTTAGGGGCTGTGCCTTACTTATCTCACACCTTTTTGTCCTGAGGGACTTCCGCAGCTGGACTTTTTTCCACAGTCCATAGTGGTTTATCCCGCAGCTACAGAGGGTTTTATGAATAGCACTTGGAGCAAACTTCCCTGAGGAAGGTCTGTGGACTTATGGAAGGTTTTGCACCTTCTGAGAGCTTAGAGAATCCTGCCCAAGGTAAATAAAAATAACCAGATGTTAGCAGTTGCAAATGAGATTTCCAATTGCTAACACCTGAGTTGTATTTGCAGCTCCTATGGAGGACTGTGCTTAGCACATAGTGCCAGGTGTCCCTTGGTACATGATACTACTGCTGTAGATGTTCATTTGCTGAGCCCAACTATTAGTCCCAGTTTGGGCTGCCAGCATCTGTATCAGTTGGTCCTTTTACTTGTAGCCCACTGACTCCCTGTCTAACCTCAGCCCAATTATAGTCTCTGGTGTCCAGTGGATCCTCTACCATTAGCCCTGTTCCCTGGTGCCACTGGATTATTGTGATGGTTCCTCTCTGATCTCCATCCCCCACCAGCTCATCAGGTAGCTATTGCTACAGGGCATGTAATCAGGGGTTTGGGGGGGTGAACATGCAACTGAGTATAGCTCAGCATATCATTTGTATACTGGACACTGCCTATTTCAGATCTCCATTACAGTGCCCCAAGCAACTGTCAAGGAAAAGGCTGACATCCCATAGTATTAATAGCGCCGTCGTGGGCTGTCTTTTATAGTATGAGACACACCGAGCACGAGGTTTGGGCTAGTGGACTGCAAAGTGAATCTGTGCAGTTCTGGCTGCTCAGACCTTCATAAGAGTCTTTCATACCATCAGAAACAACCCTGAATGACCCCATTGTCCAATTATAATTGTAACTCACCCTCAAGTGGTGTCTAGGGGGTTCTGATGTTAAATATGCTGGAGGGGGGCATAAGCCAGATATACTCCCAAAGATCCCAAATTGTAAAGTGAACAGTTTGATCTACCTTGACCAATGAGTTCATGAAGCCAAGGGAAGATGAACTTCACAGCAGGGATAAATGGATGAATCAGCTGAGCACACCGGGCAGGTAAGACACTGAAGAAAGCTGGCGGGGACTGATTAGAACACTGGCAGCACAAAGTAGACATGAACACCGGAATTAAAAGAATAACAAATGTAATTAATTGAAATATCAAAAATTAAAATCAGCTCCAAGGGGCTGGAAGAACAATGGAGGCAGGCACAAGGATGTCAGCATTGATTTTGGTAGCACAAAGCTATGGCACAAACCTTAGGCCTAAGCAGGCAGAGAAGCAGGCTTCACTTACAGGACAGAGCTGGGTGCTTAATTAGAAAGGTCAGCAAACACGCCAAGGTGTAAAACCACTCCAGGGCTCCCCAGAATCACACCACTGGACTCACACAATGGCCTGGATCAAATCTGCTGTGCACCTTCCTGACGCTCGGCTACCACACCACGCAAGGAGTTCTCACAACAGCTGGCTCCTTTTGTCTCCCAAGACATTCGGCAACATATGGGCTAACACCACAGTCCACCCCAGTCCCAGAACAACTCATCACAGGGAAGTCTGACCTGACTTCTCTCGCTCTCAGCAGGCCACCAAAATTGAAGGCAGAGTGCCACTCGGATCAGTCCTACTTGGCACAGCCACCACCAGCTCTGCCACTGCCATAGCACCCCCTGACTGCTTCCCATACTCATTCATGACAGTCCGTGGAGCACAAGGCAAGTCCAATGCAGTTCCTCCAGCCCCCAGCTCCTACTCCTATAGGGTTTCCCAACCCACTAGACATGTCCCTGCACATCTCCCCAAACCTGAGCACTAAAACCAGCACCACTGAGACTAGGCTGCATCTCCCAGGCTGGGGGTTTAAACCCTGGCCCAACTTGTGGTCTGCAATCCTGCCAGCCTCTCGAACTCTCTCAGGCCTCCCAATTTAAACCCTAAGGGACAGGATCACCACACCCAAGGGGTGAGCACCACCCAAAGGCCTACCTAACCACAGTGCCACCTACAGGGGAGAGCTGGGCAACTATTAGTAAGCCACCAAACTGGGAGGGGGGGCTTACATAATCACACCAGTTTATCTTGAGTGATTTATAGTAAGTATTTGTTTTTAATTTGAAAAGTTAAATGAAAGCTGCCTTCTACCTGACTCTGAGGTGAAAAGCTCTCTCCTACTGTTCCTATATATGAGGCCATTGTATGCAAGGGAAGAGGTACAGTGGCTCTGTGCCCTGATTGGTTAAAATCCCTGAAGTCATTTATAATGTACGGCACAATCACAGGGAATAGGACAGAACAGTGGTGCAAAGTGGTCACTCTGATTATGGCATGCAACCAGTTTTCGGCTACTTAGGTATGGACTTTGTATCCCCGTACCCCATTTTTCATTAGAAATGCTATTACTAATGATACAATTGGTTGTGAACAGCTAGTGATTTCTGTACTGATACTGTTGCTTGAATGGTCTGTTGCTTCCAAGTAGCCAGCAATATTGGTATCATCACTGACTGATTTCAGCAAGTATTGTTACTTTTGGAGCATTCGTAATTGTGCAGTGGGGGGGGGGGGTACAAACATAGCTGGTTTTAAAAACCAGAGAGAAACAAAACAAAAAACAGAAAAATATATACTGTACAGCGCACAGACAGAGAAAAAGTTCTAAGTTGATATGAATTGAGAATGCTGCAATGCTTTCCATCACCTTTAAACTTTAGATGCAGGAATCAAACAACCACCAATACTTCTGCCACTTGATTATTAAAGAACCACTGATGCCTCAAGACGAACTTTGAAGAACATAATATTTGGATACAAAGTAGCTTTTATTTCTCATTAGCTCTGTATTTCTTACCTCAATTGGTTACTTTTGAGATTACATGAGTAAGCCCCCTTCCTTTGAGAGGGGCTTTTTTACTTGCTTTAGGGTCCCCTTTCCCTCTTCCCCTCAGGGTTTAGTTTCATTTGACAGGTGCCTGGGGGATGCAATTTCAGCTGGCTAGCACTTGGTGACAGCAGAGAGCAGGAATTTGGGGCGTATAAAAGGTGGAAGCAGGAAAGGTTCAAGGAGGAGGAGAAGTGGTAGTGAGCTGTCGGGCCTGGTTTATCAAAAGCTAGTGTGGCTGGAGCCATTTATTACTGGACGGACCAGTGTGACAGATCTGCCTGAATGGAATCAAGCCAAAAGATGGGTCCAGCGGAAGATGAGAGTTGAGTACCCCCAGTTGGACTATCCTTATGTGTCTGAAAGAATTTGGGATGTAATTGAGGAGATGAGGGAGGACTGGATCTTCAAGGAAGAGCTAGAGAGATTAAAGCATCACCCTAGACATGGAGGGCAGGCATCCCAACAACTGTTCTAGAAAGCACGTGTAATGTGCCACACCGCGACTTGACCTGGGCTTGACTTTATTTAAAAATTTTGCACTGCTGCAGAATCTTGCAAGATGCTGGGTAAAATATTATGTAGTGGCAAAAGGTTCCTTTGGAGACATCACCACCAGGCCACATCCAGACTTTTATTTTCCACCTGGAGGTGGACCTGCCACTTAAGGACCTCTAAAAGACTTTGCGACTGTGCCAGAATGGCTGCTCCTAGAAGTAGGCTTGGGTAACCTCATGTGCTAATTTTAGAGACTTTTAATTTAGACTGCTATTAACATCAATGACTCTAATTCTAAATTAAACAGTAACAGTAAGTTGTTTTCTATTAAGTGGGAGTGAGTGTGATTTTAATTGTGTGTGTGTGTGTGTGTGTGTGTATGCATGTGTGTGTGTGTGACTACAGTGTGTGGTGTGATAATGTTTATTGTTTTTTTTTTAAATGTTTTATTGCAACTTGGTGGGAGGTTTAATCTAGAGTTTTCGGGAGAATAGCAACTAAGCTCTACCTTAATAAGTGTACTGTTTGATTCAAATGTTTCAATGTTTTGAAAATGTTTGCAATGTTTTCCTTAAACTTCATAGCTTAACGTATAGTATAATACCTCCTGGCACAGGTAAGAAAAGACTTCTGTATTTGGTTTAGGTACTTGTAGATTTGGAGAGGGTATCCCTTTGGCCCATTTTTCACAGGCATTGCTGCTGGGGGTCCAGGGAGTGTGCATACCTGGTCCATCAGTAGGGGCTACTGTGTGGGCCCTCTGCCATCATTCCCAGGAGGAAATAATTTCCTAGGTAGAGGAGAGTGTAAGCCTTCTCTTCTTTGAGAGGGGCTTTTGTACTCACTTTATGGTCCCCTTTCCCTCTTCCCTCCGGGTTTAGTTTCATTTGATAAGTGCCTGGGGAAAGCAGTTTCCCCCTGGCTTCCACTTGGTGGCAGCAGAGAGCAAGGATTTGGAGAGTATAAAAGGTGGAAGCAGGAAAGGTTCAAGGAGGATCGGCGTTTGCTGTCTTTGGGGAGGAGAAGCAGTAGGGAGCCATTGGGCCCCGGTAGAGCAGTGAAAAGGGGGCCCTCCTGTGTCAGTCAGGATGGCTGCAGCAGCAGCGTAGCACTAGGCCTAGGTCTGGGCTTTCCGTGGGTGGTGGGAGGTGGCCTCAGTATGCGGTCAGTTTGGACCTTTGGTCTCCTGGGGGCTGGGTGGTGAGACAACCCAGTAGAGTAGGCAGGATGGGAGTAGATTAGGCTCCAGGGGACATATAGGGGACTCCTGGATGACATTTGTAGGCTTAAGTTGCCAGGGCTGTAGGAGCTGTGGCAGGGCTCCTACTGGAGGGTGGGCCGGTGACAGCAGTCCTTTTCTTTCCTAGGTGGCAGGGCAGCTCAGACAGGCTGGTAAAGGGGCTGAGGGTGACTTTACACCATTTTGGGCCTATTTGGAGGGACAAGCCCTGGGGCTGCCAGATTTTCCAAATGGGTCACAGAGAGCCTTGGAGTTCTTCCCAATGCAGGTTGCTCATCTTGAGCACAGGGAGACAAAATGGAACGCGACTGCATGTGGCTAGGGGCTAGGCCACCACATTTAAATATGACAAGATCTGTTTGAAGGGAAAGCAAGTTTGGGCAGATGAGGGGCAGAATGAGCCAAGCAGTCAGGCTAGAATTCTGAAGGCAGCAGAGGTTGTGTGTTGGAGGAAATAGTGGCAGGCGAGGTGCATGGCAGGCTGCACCATCCGTATCCCTTGGACCGGTTTAGTGCCAGGGAATGGTGTGAGGGGGAAGCTGCTCACTTCTCACTGGGAAAGGGAATAAGCACTCCAGCAGGATGAGGGATAAGGGCTCTAGAAAAGAAAACGTGAAGTTTGTTTGTTGGTTGGTACTTACCCATGCCAGAGTGTCAGAGGAAGCTTCAAGCTTCTGAAAACCATATTGTGGTCTGTAAATCCAGCTATCTGTTTTGCCTGTTGAAAAGCTGTATTATATCTGCATTTCTAAGATTCTTGCCCTTAAGATGCTCCTCCTCAGCTTGTAAATAGATAAAATGATAGCCCCATGGCACTGTGTTATTAAGTTTTTAAGTAAATAGGACCCCTGGGCTCTCTTAGAATCATTGAGGGCCCAGGTGAAGAAATGTGTTTGTTATAAGAAAGTAGATTGTCGCTTGATTAAGTGTATTGTACATCCTAATGAAATTAATCCAAGGTGTTAGTTTAATCCAGGAGCCCTTGTAGGTCCTTAAAGTTCAAGTCCATCTGAACCTTTTTGGGAGCCAGGGCCAGAGGAGACAAAAGAGATTCCAGCTCCAACATGAATTTAGTTACTTCTCCATTACAGTGTTGTGGGGGCGAAGTGCCTACAACTGCTGGTTAAGATCCAATTCATTTATTTATTGCAATGAAATGGACATTGGAAAAACATTCCAGAGAGAGATTTCTATGATGTAGCCAGCCTTCCTTGGGAACATCATCACCCCTAGAATTATGAGGAAGGTGAGGGTTACATATGCATGAAAACAGAGGAATTATTCCCTGAGGGTTCATCAGCTCCTGTTACTTCTTCCTAACCTGACGTCATAATACTGTGCTTGTGACATCACAGTTGTTCACACAGCAACAGACTGTGATGTCACAACAGAGTATCATGATGTCAAGTAGGGAGTAAGTTATAGAGTTAGATGAGTTCTAAGGGATAACAATCCTGTTTTTGTGGGAATTTCTTCAGTAACAAATCATGAAGTGGAAAAAGCTATAGAAGATATGTGAAATACAAGCAAGATTGCATCCAGCTATTATCTTTTCCAAAGTTTTTTAAAAGGGTCAGCTGCTGTTTAAGATTTTTCACATTCTAAGTTGCTACTGTAGCATGTTAAAGAAGGACTTAGTATGTTTTTATATGCGTTATACAATGGCAGAGAGAATCCTGGTCCCTGATTGATCAGACTGAGACTGGAACCGGGATGTTATCCCAGTATAACATCCTGGTTTTAGTCTCAGCACACTAAAGACTGTGTTAAATGTCAAAAAAAAAAAAAGAAATCACTCCACAGCTGTCCTGATGATTGCCTCTAATACTCCTCACTATGCTCTGAATGTGCACTCCCCACCCTGCTCGGCACCCACGGCAAACATGCTGAAGACGTGTTACACTTAGTTTTAATCTCCTGGTACAAAACAGACAACAAGTGTCCTCGGAGAAGCATAATGGCACTCTGAACTTGGAGTGCTGAGAGGTGGGCAGCTCACCATGTGACATTCTAAACGAGCACTAATGAGTGGAGTGGACAGCTACCCATGTGCTGTTGCAATAAACAAAAACATTACTTACTCACCCTTTTTTTTCCTGATGTTCTCTTTAGTTTTCTTCATCTCCACCAAAACTCATGCCAGCTAAACAAGACAATGCCAGCCACAGTCTAACGTGAAAAACACGGACCGTAGTGGGGAGCACATACTTCCAGTTTTGCAGAGAAATGCAACAACAAAATCCCCTTTCCCTTTTTAAAGTAAAGTAAAAAAACCAGTACAGCAGACTCTCTCCCTTTTATTCCACAAACTGTACGACCAGAACAACAGGCTAGGGCTCCGTAGCAGACTCAGTGACATTGCAGCAGCTTTACCTACTGGCCACAAGAAAAAAAAGCACTATTTTTTTACTAAGTATTCTTGCCCTTTAAAAAATGACACAAAAAAACACTTTTAATAAACCTTTTAATACTTTTTTTCATTTTTTTTTTCAATTCAATCATTGTGTAATAGGAATAATGCACTCCAGGGTGGGTGTTATGCTGGGATAACATCCCTTCTCGAGTGTTTGATATCCTTGGCCTGCTGCCTTGGGCCCAACCACCCAAGGCGAGATATTATCCCAGCATACTGTAACACCCACCCTGTTATGCATTATTCCTTTAGTTCAGAACACTTGATATTTACACAATTAGTGCTGTACTTATTTGAACTCATTATCTGGAATGCAGTTTTCCATTAAGGGATGTGCACCAAGGGCCAGACTTTCACAGGAACCAAAAAATGCAAATGGGTCACAGAAACTGTGCTTGGGGGTGGGGGGGCTGCACATTTTGCTACATACGCTTGGTTTTTGAACCCGGAGTCATTTTGTGATCAGTTTCGTGATTTTTGGCAGCTTGCAGCTGTTTTCCATATGCAACTATGACTAATCCTATGACAGGTATTGCATTACAATAGTAAAGGTGCCTGCAAGTATTAGGAGGGATCCAAAAAAAGGAGTCAGCAGCTGACAGTGTCCCTTTAGACCCTCGGTGCAGTAGCAGACATTATGGCTCTGATCAGAGTTTGTTCTTGCTGGAAGTTGCTGCATGTATACTAAGCTCCCCTCCCCCACACACCACTACCTCACTACACAGAAAACAAAACTACTATTTTAATCCACCTGTATAACAAAAAAAATAAAGTAATTGGTGATCTTGAGGCACAAGGCACAGTAGGCACAGTAGACACTTAATGGAGTGATTATTTGGAAAAAATGCATGTTTTAAGCACTTAACAACGGTTTTTAGGCACACAGCCACATAGCACAGTTAACTCCAAGGGCCTAATTTTACAAAGTGCATACAGGGCATGCAGCAAACCCTGCATCTGATGCAGTGGGGCTCACAGATGTGTCAAAGCCCCTTGGACTCAGAGCAGTCCGATTTTCAAAGGGGCGGTGCATTTGTGACAATTCCCTCACTTTATGGATACCTGCGCCAAAAGGTTGGTGCAAGTGCCATGATCCCAGATGCAAGGGTAGACCAGGGAGATGGTGATCTAACTCCTTGTCTCCTGGGTTTTGGACTTGTGATGGACATCTGTGGCACAAATCTTGGAAAAGCCTACTTGCCGAAATGTTGGGCGCAAGTCTCAACTTGCGTTGAACATCTCGCTGCAGGTGTGCTGCACCACTGCATCCCTTTATAAAATCAGGCACCAAGTCTCTCTTCCTCACACTGCACTCTATTCAGCTTACACATGGCAATACAGTTGATTGCAATGACATATGACCTCCTAGCCCTCCTACCCCATGGATCCCAGCAAACTTCACTTTAGAGATATAATTTGCAACTTTGCATTTTCACAATTCAAGAAGTTCTTCCTTAACATGAAGTAGAACTTTGCCTTGCAGATTACATACGTGAATTTCAAGAAATTCCTGAATTTCTCCACAAGTTGAAGTTATCTATTGCACCTTCACCCATCACTATTTATGTTACATTGTTTAAAAGTGAAAATTCCTGTCCAATGTGAAATAAGGACCTTGTAGGAAGTCATATAATGTTAGTAGGTCTTCCCTTAGCTGCCTTATATGTAATGGCAATAATCTGAGAGTGTCCACCTGTGCACAGGAGGTTTCTTAATCCTTTGATGGTTTTGGTTGCTCTACGTTGAATTTGCACAGTCCTAGTGTTGCACTTGTAGGTATAAAGATTCTGTACTTGGTTGGTGTAATCCAGATGTGGTTGTAAATATGATCTATAGAGTGATAAAATTATCTCAGATTCTTCACTGTTCACATGACTTTGATAGACCATGATATTTTATTTGCTTTGGAAATGATTGATGTACAATGTGTATTAAACTTAAAAGGGTTGGAGATCATGATTCCGAAGTCCTTTTCTTCTGAAACTGATTTTAGGACTGTGTTGCTTAGAATATATTGCTGGTGGTGGTTGTTTTTGCCCAAATGCATTACACTGCATTTATTTATATTAAGTGACATCCTCCTATTGTATGCCCATAGAGTGATTTTATCCATGTCAGTAATGAGCTAATTTGTTTGCTGTTACTGCAAGGACCCCAATTTATTATCATCCACATATTTTGATGTCCAGTTATATGCCTCTGAATCCCTATCTGAAATGAACAAGAAAAACATTATTGGACCTAATACAGACACCTGTGTAGACCTACTTGTAACATTCCCCTTGGTTGAATAATAACCATTAATAGGCACCACTTGTTATCTGTTGTTGTGCCAATGTATGACCCATGATATTTGTGTTTATTTTCAGACTCACCATTTTGTTTATAATGGTCCAGTGTGTCATGCAATCAAATGCCTTACAAAAGTCTATGGGTTTGATTTTTTAAAGGTTCATGAATGATGCAACGTGCTTGCATCAATCAGATGTGAAACGAGGGTCACACTGCACTGCACCTTGCTTCATGACTGATTTTGAATCAGTGCTTGCAGCACCAGCAGGACCCCCTATGCCAGATAACCTTGAGTGGAGCTTGCTGTAATCTGCAGGCTGCGCCATGGCACTAACAGGGTGTGCACCACATCTCTGCTGCACCGTCTCCAACCATGGGACTTTCAAAGCCCTGCACTGTCCACAAGCCTCAGCCCTGGTTAAACCTGCCATAGCTGGTCTAACGACTCTGAACGTTGACCCCAGCCATTGCTGTTGGATGGCCAGAGATCCTGTAGGCACAGACCAGCTCACTATTGCATACTAAGATGATGGCAGAAAAGGTGGACATAGGCCCGCCATGGTCATTTGCTGTGTGGACATGATCCTGTGACTCTAGAATTTTTTTGTTGTGTCACAACAGGGGCTTTAGGTGTACTAGCAATCAATGATACTAAACTGCCACCTACCAATGCAAAATCTGCTGATCCCCAACTGTAATTCTGAGACAAATGTGTTCTGTATGACATGAATCACAGCATACAATCACACAATGCCACACTGGATAAATGTGCAGCAACAGCTGTATGATACATGCCAACAATGTCCAAACCATATCTGTCTACGGGCTGGCATATTAAGGACAAGGTCCATTGCTTGACTCACAACATACTACTGTCAGAAAATGTTGGCATGAATCAGATGCAGCTATTTGTCATCCAGTGATACATCATGTGCAGTGGTACATGCAGGACCAGATATATTGGGACACAATGGACAATGTCTGTGCCATAGCTGTGCAGCTAGGTGGTAAGTAGTGGTGGGTGAAGTGGGTTCATTCCACTCTGTGAAGTGTTTCGTGGAGCACAGGTGGATTCACGGAGTGCTCCTCAATGCGAAGCGGAGTACTTCGTGTTATAATGAGGAACGCGAAGTCTATTAGAAACAGCGACTTCACTTTACTCCGCCTCCCCTGGTCACTACTCTTTTAATTTTTAAGGAGAAGTGCATTGGTGGCAGTTCACTTCGTCTCACTTCGCCTTGTTTTTGAGCTCCAAGGGTGGATTTTGCAGTGATTCATGGGAGTTCAGTTCACATTGGCTCTATATTGATCAGCACAACCTCAGTTCGGGGTAGTATGAGTAGGAAGGACTAGGAGACAGTGTGCTCTGATAGCTGTCCGTAGGAATCTTGTAAAAGCTGTTCAAAAAGCATTTTTGCTTTTTTTTATGTATCCAACTGTAGTTCATCGATTGTAGGCAACCCTCCTGTGCTCAAATCACAGAGCGTGTTGTTTGTGTGTGGATTTTGAATGTTAATTTACAACACTGAGTGTGTGTAGTGAAAGATAGTGAAAGTGTGCTGTGTGGGGGAGAGGCATATCTGTGTGGAGGTAGATTTAAGTTGGAGAAGTAGTGATTTCTTTTTTTTTTGGTTATATTTTTGTTATATAATTGACTGTGTTACTGTACACATATTAAAATTGTCAGTAATAGTAGAAATGCTCTTGCTGTTTGTTATGTAAACGTGGAACAGCATTTCATAAGCTCAGGTTGTTTAAATGAGAAATGTACATTTTGTGGCAGTACACTGAACTTTTGCATTTACATCGTATTCCTCATTCAGTATTGTACACAAACTGTTCTGTGTTGTGTGTGCAGTGTTCTGTGCATCAAATATAATACACCTTTTAAAATTTGTGACACAGACTAGTATAAGTGCAACTAAGTGCAGCAGTGTGAACCTGCTATCCACTGCAGCTGCCTGATTTTGTACTGCGATCGTGTTCTCTGTTAGTTTTGCTGTTTGTATTGTAGTGCCGTAAAAATCAGCACTGTCTGTATTCAGTGCTCCCCCCGGCCCCCAACCCCACATTCAAAAGTTGGTTTTTTTACTAGACTGGATTGTTTTTGTGAGTTTGTGACCCCATCAGCATCACTGGTTACTGAAGTTGTTTTAATTCTGTGACAGTGTCACAATAGTCTCTTATCTGTTGTAGAAGCCACAGTCGTTTATTTTTCTTCACATCCAGCCAGCATCCCTCCAATCAGAAAGTGAATGTATCAAAATCTGAATTTGGTAATAATATTTGTGGTTGATCCCCCAAAGTGCCTGCAAAGAGATGAGCAAGCAAAGCTGTTTCTAGCCATGGCAGTGTTGACAGTAAGAGGGTCTGTGGGTGTGGTAGTAGTACGCGGACGGAGAAGTGCATTACTGATGTGAGGAAAGGTATTTCTCCTGCAATGTTTTTTACAGCCCAATCAGTAGCTTCACTCATAGTTGGAGGAGATGATGTTTTCCCAGCCAGTGGTGTTAGTGTTACTGGCGTTAGTGGTGATGGAGGTAGTATTAGCAGTGTTGTGTCAAGTTCTAATTCTGGCCAGTGTACCGTATCCAAACATGTTGAGTGTGAAGCAGTGCAAGTCAGTGACAGTGTAGATGATGTCATACTTCCCAGTAACATCCCATTAACTGAACCTGAGGATTCTGTTGATCATGTCAATGATGGCATACAATGTGATATTCCATCCACCGTGGCACTTAACATCACTCATTTTCCACGCAACAGTGATTCACAGTGTGGTGAAAAAATATCAGGTGATGGTGGTGTAGATGCTGATGATGAATGTGATGATGCTGATGCTGATGATGTTGCTGTTGTTGCAACGTGCAGTCCACATGTTAGCATCCAAGCAGAAGATGTGGATGTGTGTGAGAGTGACGTTGATGAATACGATGATGATATAATTTACCCCAGATGGGAACTGGAGAAAAAGAAATTAAAAGTGGCTGTGTCTGAGTCTGTTTGTAGGCATCCCTCCCCCCACTGTAAAAAGTTGTGATATACTGGTTTAAGTTGATGATGATGACGACCCAGTAATCAATATGATAGGTAGTCATGGTGTTCATTTGCAGTCCAGGTGTGCAGTACCCGAATCATCACGTGCCGCCCCCCACTTCAGTGCTTAAAATAACAGACTTAAATAAGCCACATCATCATGGACATGTTAAAAGCAAAGCTTCACACTCCCTTGTTTGGGATTTTTTTGTTCAAGATGCAGACGATGATTCAGTTGCAATCTGCCAGGTTTGCCATGTGCTTGTCAGTCGTGGAAAAAAGGGGAGCCATCTTAGGACAGGAGGACAGCATACGCATCTTAAGAATAGGCACTTGACTCTGTGGACCCAGCCCAAGCTGGCAGCTAATACCACAGTGGGGCATTCACCCATGTCACCGGCAACCATAGCCAGTATGTTATCCCCTTCCATGACTGTTAAGCCCAATAGGAAATTAAACGTGTGCAGTAGTGCGGTAATAAGAGCAGAGGATTACTACAGGCATGATGAGGTGGAGGACCATAATGACTTTAAAAAGTTGTCCAATGCTGGTGAGAGTAGCAGGTTTTGTGGTGGTGGTGCTAGTGGTGGTGAATGCAGTATGTCTAGTGCAAGTGGTACATCAACCCCAGTTGGCAAATCTGGCAAAATAACAGCATTTCTGGGTTTGTCATCACCACCTGTGCAACCATCTTCATCAAATGTCCACACGTCCACACTCCACCCCCTGCCAATGCCATTCATCACAGAGCACAACCATTTGTGACCAACAACACACCCCGTGTAAAACGTTTAAGTTAGCCCACGTTGCAGAGTATTTTTGTGCATAAGCTGAAGTACCCACCGAATCATACAGTGTCACGTGAACTTAATGCTGCTGTAATGGAAATGCTGGCAATTGATCTTTTGCCCTTCTTCTTTGTGGAGAATTCTGGGTTCCAGTGGTTTGCTGCACATGCCTCTACAAAATGGAAAGTCACATCCAGGACATACTTTTCTACCCATGCTGTTCCCGAGTTGTTCCGCACTGTCTCTGACTCAGTAAGACATGCCCTTCAACATTCCTCATCTCCCTTCATCCATTTAAGTATATGTGGAAAAGTGGCAAAACAGCGGGGAGTTCATATCTGTGTATAACTGCACACTGGGCGCAGGTGCCGGGGGTTGCTTGTGATGTTGGTAGTGTGAATAATCAGTGCAGTAAGGTGGATTGTCACGGTAGCAATCTTCCTGGAATTCGCCAGCATGCAACAATTGCTAAGCACAGTGTGACCTGTTCACACACTGGTGAGAACATGTTGGACATGGTACTGACTGAAATTGACAGATGGCTAAACCCTCTGTCCCTGAGAGCTGGGTTCATAGCAAGCGACAATGGGTCAAATGTGGTGAAATGCATCATGAATGGTTGTTTTTTTCATGTTCCATGCATGGCCCACTGTTTAAATCTTGTGGTTCAGGAGTTTCTGCAGCACCCTGACATAAAGGAAATGCTGACTGTTGCATGACGTATCTGCTCTCACTTTTCAAGATTTGGAAAGGCACGTGACCAACTGCGGCAGTTGCAGATACAAAACAGCCTGCCTCAGCACCGCTTAAAGCTGGAAGTTGTCACCCGATGGAACTCCACGTTATACATGGCAGAGAGGTTGTATGAGCAATACAAAGCCAACTTGTAATATCTTGTTATGCACACTAGCCGTGACAGTTCTGGGGCCTCCATGTCTATGACGACTGAACAGTGGCACCTCATGGACTCTGTAATAACAATTTTGTGGCCTTTTGAACATGCCACTATGGCAGTGAAAGATGAGTCTGCTTCCATTAGCCAATCAATTCCACAGCTGCAGGTGCTGAGGTAGACATTGGTGAATGTACAGCATAGCCTTGATGTTGCCGGAGATGGTGGTAGCAGTATGTTGCTGCAACACATGCTGACAGTATTCAACCAGAATCGTCACATTGTGAGCATTCAGCGTAGTGACAACTTTGCCATGGCAACAATGCTGGACCTATGATACAAACATGGAATTGCATCAGTACTGGAGGGAGGGCCTGAACAAGTAAAAAATATCAGTGGTCAACTGGTGCGCTTGGTTCATGGGGCACAGAAGTCACGTGCCAAGGTAAGCAAACCTCAGCAGCATAATCAGGCTGAAGGTGTAGCTGGAGGACCAGCAAGCATATTATACAAGGATAAGGGGACTGTAGTTCCAGGTGGTCTATCATCCAAAGTGGGTGGTGTCAACCCGCTTTGGGAGGCTTTGTCCCAAGTGGGTATTTGTGAATTAAATGATTCTGGAGAACAGGCTGATGCATCAACAATTGGACTTAGTGCGGCACAGAAAATGGTTGAGTCATATTTGTCTGTAAACAGGCATCTGACAATAAGTGAAGATCCTCTTTTGTACTGGAGTGGAAAGGTCAGTGAATGGCCAGAGCTGACTGCAGTGGCACTGAAGCACCTCACATGCCCACCCTCCAGTGTAAGTGTTGAGATTATTCAGTTCAGCAGGTGCAATAGTTAGGGATTGTCGGACAAACATGTCTCCTGCAAATGTTAGTTTGCTAACATTCATTAAAATGAATGAGAAGCACATACCAGCACAGACTGCAACCTTGGTATTCATATCCCAGCCTAGTCATGGTGGTCTTGCTGATGTGGAAATGGAGCAACCTGGGGGCACTGGCAGTGGCTGCTTGAAACGGCACACCACTGACGTAGATGACGACACAATGGAGAAATAATTTCCCAGTGGTCAGACTTCAGACATTGATGACTGTGAGGGCAATTTTCTTTATGAGGATAATGATGTGGTTAATGTTGGCAGGTTTTAACTGTAGTATTTAAAAGGCGGTGTGCCCCCCAACCCCGGACCACCACCACCACCACTGGGACTGATGTTATGCAAGTCTGCCACCATGAATATGTCTGCCCCCCACAGACCACCACCACCACAACCGGGACTGATGTTATGCAAGTCTGTCACCATGAGTCTGTCTGCCCCCAAGGACCACCACCACCAGGACTGATGTTATGCAAGTCTGCCACCATGAGTATGTCTGCCTCCCATGGACCACCACCACCACTGTCCGGGACTGATGTTATGCAAGTCTGCCACCATGAGTATGTCTGCCCGACCACGACCACCACCACCAGGACTGATGTTATGCAAGTCTGCCACCATGAATATGTCTGCCTCCCACGGACCACTACCACCACCACCGGGACTGATGTTATGCAAGTCTGTCACCATGAGTATGTCTGCCCCCAATGGACCAGCACCACTGGGACTGATGTTATGCAAGTCTACCACTATGAGTGTGTCTGCCCCCCACGGACCACCACCACCACCACTGGGATGGATGTTATGCAAGTCTGCCACCATGAATATGTCTGCCCCCCACAGACTACCACCACCACCGGGACTGATGTTATGCAAGTCTGTCACCATGAGTCTGTCTGCCCCCCATGGACCACCACCACCACCACCACCAGGACTGATGTTATGAAATTCTGCCACCATGAGTATGTCTGCCTCCCATGGACCACCACCACCACTGTCCGGGACTGATGTTATGGAAGTCTGCCACCATGAGTCTGTCTGCCCCCAAGGACCACCACCACCACCACCAGGACTGATGTTATGCAAGTCTGCCACCATGAGTCTGTCTGCCCCCCATGGACCACCACCACCACCACCGGGACTGATGTTATGCAAGTCTGCCACCATGAGTATGTCTGCCCCCCACGGACCACCACCACCACCATCACCGGGACTGATGTTATGCAAGTCTGCCACCATGAGTATGTCTGCCACCCATGGACCACCACTCCACCAGTGCACCACCACCACCACCAGCTTCCTAATATTTAAACCATAAAGTGAGTATGTGCACTCATATTTGTTATGCTGTCTCACTTCCTTAAGTTGTATGTTTTGTTTTGTGTAGCTTTTCAGATCTGCAGTGGCAAAACACATATAGTACACTTCTTTTGTTTCTTTTACAGGGGAACAAAACAGGCTCCATCGCTAATACTCACTGGGAAAGATGCTGTAGCTGTACTGTACAGAGAGGAACTGATGTAATATCCGTGTGAAATCCATTCCGGTCAGTATGAAGATTTTATTTCATCCATTTTATTGTTTTGTAAAGACTGCTGCAAATATTGCACACAACAGGTTGTGTTAGTTGACAAGATGTGTCTCTGAAATGTAACTTGACAATAGGGATCGAGATTTGAGAACCAGGGAGGGGCACATAACAATGAAGTTGTAACTGGTAAGAAGTCATTCATTTCTTTTTTTAAGAAACTTCGAGATGCGCTGTGTTGTTCTGTCAAAGTGGCCTTATCCAAAAAAGTTCTTCAACATCAGGCACACCTCTCCCCCAAGCTTGGGCACACATGTAACACAGAAGTCGTTTCATTAGATGACCATGACCATCATTAACAACCGGACTCCAGAAGGATGCTGATGAAATCTGTGAAGAAGTAAAAAAATAAGAAACCATTACACATAAAACTGAAAATATGATTCCCCCCACCCCCCTCAAAAAAAAAAAAATACTTACCTTCATGTGCTTGAGAGCTATTCGCTTCCAATTGAAGCGCAAAATATTCTCATTGAGCATTGGAGTGTGCACACCAACAGTTTATGAGTCACCTGTGTGATGCAAAACAATATCATGAGTTCATGTCCATGTCAAGTTGCCATGTCCCATGCCTGGGAGGCAGTATAGCTCAGTGGTTTAAGGCTCTGAGCTGCAAATCTGGAGACCTGGGTTTGAGTCCCACAGCCCTCATTTGCATGCTGTGTGACCCTGAGCAAGTCACTTAACTTCCCTGTGCTCCCAGGTTGCACATGTAAACAAGATTTCAGCTTAGTGTGCTACTCCTGGTTAAACAATTGGAAAAGGACAAAAAAAAGTTCAACCCCCTCCTCATCACCTACAAAATACACAACCATATATCTATATATACAGTATATATATACCTACTCACCAAGGCTACTATTAGTGTACAGCCAAAGGGCACCTTTCAATACAGTTGAGATGATCACATTTCATTTGGTGGAATCGTCTCACACAAAACAGTCTCATTTCACTTTGTTACCATCTGTCAATTTTCTGCACACAAGGAGGATGCATTGTGGGCCTGCAGAAAAAGTCTGGGGACTCTGTGCCACCACTGTGTGCATGACTGAGTGCGCCATTCATTCTGGGGGACTTTGTATGTGCTGAAACGGTCTCATTTCACTTTGTTACCATCTGTCAATTTTCTGCACACCAGGAGGATGCATTTTGGGCCTGCAGAAAAAGTCTGGGGACTCTGTGCCACCACCGTGCGCATGACTGAGTGCGCCATTAATTCTGGGGGACTTTGTATGTGCTGAAACAGTCTCATTTCACTTCATTATCACTTCTCAATTTTCTGCACATAAGGCGGATGCATTGTGGACCTGCAGAAAAAGTCTGAGGACTCTGTGCCACTTTTGTGTGTTCTATGATTGTTGCTGTGACTGTGAGCTCATAGTCATGATGTCATAGTGACATTTTTACAATTAAAGCAGCATTGCAAGAATGTCCTCACAGTTCTGAACTGTACTTTTTTATGCTACTTTACATTGCCACAGCAACCACTACTTATGTCTGAGTCGTCAGTGACTTGAATGATATCATTCTTCTCACAATTTATGTCTGCTTCTCTTACTCCTACTTTTTTTCATGTATGAAAACAAAATGAGCACGTCTTCCAATATTGTTCTGACCAGCTTTGTATTTATTTGCAGCTGCTTTTCAATAACTTTTGTTCTGTGGTGTCATATAAAACACTGACTGATGCATAACTGTTAATTAACAACAAAAGTGATATATGACAACTACTTGATGTGATGGAGAAAAGCAGAGGAAAACAATGACAAAGACCTGGTCACACTCCCTGTCAGCAGCACCAATTTAAATAGGAATGCTCCTTTCATTATTTCACACATGAAACAAGCATTTGTCAATGCCGAATGTTGATTGCGTTGGTCTGTTGCGCACGCTCACTGGCCCTCTGTCAGTCGCTCAGTCTGTTTCGTCCAGTGCTGCAGGCTGCTGTTTTGTACTGGGCTCCTGCCTGCGTTGTCACCTTGTTATACCCACTAAGAATTCTGCAGCTGTCCTGACAGAACTCCATTGAGGTGGCTCACTCCCCCTCTCTCACTCGTTCATTTTGTTTCTCCTGGTGCTGCAGGCTGCTCTTTTGTACTGGGCTCCTGCCTCTGTTGGTGGCTTTTTCTGCCCACAAAAAAATCTGTATCAGTTCTGACACAGGTCTGTTGAGCCTGCTGACTCCCCCTCTCTCACTCACTCATTCCATTTCTGCCGGTGCTGCAGGGTGGCCTTTTGTACGGGGCTTCTGCCTGCATTGGCACCTTTTTTCTGCCAACAAAGAAATCTGCAGCAGTCATGACAGAGCTCCATTGAGGTCGCTCACTCCCCCTGTGTCACTCACTCATTCTGTCTGTCCTGGTGCTGCAGGCTGCCCTTTTGTACTGGGCTCCTGCCTCTGTTGGTGCCTTTGTCTGCTCAAAAAGAAATCTGCAGCAGTCCCGACAAAGCTCCATTTAGCTCGCTCACTCCCCTTCTCTCACGCACTCATTCCGTTTCTGCCGGTGCTGCAGGCTGCCCTTTTTTATTGGACTCCTGCCTGCGTTGCCGCCTTCTTCTGCCCACAAAGAATTTGCAGCAGTTACAATACAGCTCTGTTGAGCTCGCTCACTCCCCCTCTCTCACTCTCTCATTCTGGTTTCCCTGCCAGTGCAAGCTGCCCATTTGTACTGGGCCCCTGCATGCACTGGCACCTTTGTCTGCCCACAAACAAATCCGCAGCTGTCCCGACAGAGCTCTGTTGAGGTTGCTCAGTCTCCCTGTCTCACACGCTCATTCTGTTTGTCCTGGCGGCACAAGTGGCCCTTTTGTACGGGCCTCCTGCCTGCATTGGCACCTTTTTCTGCACACAAAGAAATCTGCAGCAGTACTGACAGAGCCCCATTGAGCTTACTCAGTCCCCCTGTCTCACTCGCTCGTACTGTTTCTCCCACCGCTGCAGGCTGGCCTTTTGTACTGGGCCCCTGCCTGCATTGATGCCTTTTTCTGCCCACAAAGAAATCCGCAGCAGTCCTGAAAGAGCTCCAGTGAATTCACTCACTCCCCCTCCGTCACTCGCTCTCTCGTTCTGTTTCTCCCAGTGCTGCAGGCTGCACTTTTGTACTGGACTCTTATGTTGCACCCTTTCTCTGCCTACAAACAAATCCACAGCTGCCCTGAGAGAGCTCTGTTGAGGGCGCTCAGTCTTCCTCTCTCACACGCTCATTCTGTTTGTCCTGGTGCTGCAAGCAGCCCTTTTGTACAGGACTCCTGCCTGCATTGGCGCCTTTTTCTGCACACAAAGAAATCCACAGCAGTCATGACAGAGCTCTGTTGAGCTCACTCAGTCCCCCTGTCTCACTCGCTCCTACTGTTTCTCCCACCGCTGCAGGCTGGCCTTTTGTACTGGGCCCCTGCCTGCATTGATGTCTTTTTCTGCCCACAAAGAAATCCGCAGCAGGGTTGAAAGAGCTCCGGTGAGTTCGCTCACTGCCCCTCCCTCACTCACTCTCTCGTTCTGTTTCTCCCAGTGCTGCAGACTGCCCTTTTGTACTGGGCTCTTGTGTTGGGCCCTTTCTCTGCCCACAAACAAATCCGCAGCAGTCCCGACAGAGCTCAGTTGAGTGCGGCCACTCCCCCCCTCATTCGTTCGATCTTAATGTGTCCCACCCAGTGATTTCCCACAGTGACCGTGCTATTCTGCAGCAGGAGTGCAAAAGCACATTTTAGCCGCAATGTGAAAAATGGCAGCTGTACAGTTCATAAGGAGGTGTGGAAAAATGCCACTGTTGAAAATGTGAGGTGAAAATATTACAATATTGCCAAGTTACAAGGGTGCATGGAAACAGTTCAATGCACACCTGTAACACAGTCATGTTATGGAGTTTCGTCACCCAATTTTTAACATAGGCAATTTAGGACCTCTGCGCATGAACAGTGCCACTGTCATTTTCTTAATCTGTCCCGAACAGTGATTTCCCACAGCGACTGCGTTATTCTGTGCCGGAACTTTGAAAACACATTTCGGTCAGGATGTGAAAAATGACAGCTGTACTGCCCATAAGGAGGTGTGGAAAAATTCCACTGGTGAAAATGTGGCGTGACAATATTATAAATCTGCGAAGTTTGGGTGCAAGGGTGCATGGAAAGTGAGCAACGCTCACTTGTAACAGTCATTCGGTGGGCTACTATCACCAAATTTTCAACATTGGCATTTTAGGACCTCTGCTCATAAACAGTATCACTCTCATTTTCTTAATTGACTTAATTATGACTGATGTGTCTCAAACTTATGCTCCTCCTCCTCCTCCTGATGTCTGGAAGTGTCCATCCAAATCCTGGCCCTGTCTCATCCAGTTCTACTAATATTGCCAAATCAGAGGGGGGTCTCACCATCGCCACACTAAATATCTGCAGTCTTCTTCCAAAACTGGCCTCCCTTCAAATCTATGCCAGCCAACACAACCCTGACATTCTAGCCATTACTGAAACCTGGCTGACACCAAACACTCCCGACCATGCAATCTCTCTGCAAGGCTACAATATTCTCAGATTGGATAGGACTTCTAAAAGGGGTGGCAGTTGTGTAATCTGCATAAAGGACTACCTCACCAGTCACCTTGTCAGTTATCCCTCCACAGACACCTCAGTGCAACTCCTTCCTATCAAATTACTCCTTGGTGCCCAAAACAAAGTTCTCACTGTTGTTGCTGTCTATATCCCACCTAAAGACCCTGGGCCTGGCCTTCAGACTGTCCTCGAATTCGTAAGATTGCAACCTATTGACACGGAGCTCCTTCTCCTTGGTGACTTTAATATCAACTGGCTTGCCTCTGACGTAGGGTCCCACAAGGATGCTATCCTAGCTGCAAACCTAACACAGATGGTAAGCTCCCCCACCAGGAAAAACTACAAATCGGGAACCAGCACCCTCATAGACTGGATTCTTACAAGCCACCCAGCCCGCATAAGCAATGCAGCTGTTCTCCCGGACTCTCCCAGTGACCACTCCCCTGTCATCTGTACATGGTCAAATAAGTTCCGGAAGCCGTCTCCAAAAAACATATTTAGCAGAGCACTACCTTATGGCAACCTTACTCATCTTAAGGCATGTCTCAGGCAGCAAGACTGGTCCCTAATATACAATACTCCAGATGTTGACTCAGCCCTTGACTACTTTATCACTACTTCCAATGCCGCCTGTGACATCTATGTTCCCGTAAAAAAGCGCAAAATCAAAGCGCTCTCAAACCCCTGAGTCACGGCCAAGCTCTTGGCGCAACTCAGAGGTCGGGACCACCTCTGGGCTATTGCAAGAGCCACAGGCTCTCCAATGGACTTTCAAAATTATAAACAGGCTCGCAATCACTGCACTAAGCAAATCCAATTGATGAAGAGCTCCTACTGTACGAATGCCCTCTCCAACTCCTGGGGTGATGGGAAATCCTTCTGGGACATTAGAAATGTCACTGGTAAACAGACTAAGTCCTCTCCCACTATAATGACTGTTGATGGAGTCACTACCCTAGACCCAATGGTCATGGCAAAGACCCTTAATGAAACCTTCACAGACCTCAGCGGGGTTCTCCCTACGGATTTCTTCTCTGACTCTGTCTCATCAAAACAAACGTCTCCTACTGCCTCTCCAAACAAACCCCCTTTCCACTTCAAATTAGTCAAGGCTCATGAAGTCTATAAATATATTAAGAAGGCTATCTCCAAGTCCTGAGTAAGTAGCGATATTATTGACCTCAAACTTTTGTCACTTACTCTGGATGAGGTGCTGCTCCCACTTACAAAAATATTCAATCTCTCCCTCTGTCTCAGTCAATTTCCCAGCAAATGGAAATCTGCACTTGTCATCCCTGTGTTCAAAAATGGTGACAAGTCCCTACCTGGTAACTATCGACCCATATCTATACTCCCACCCCTCTCCAAGGCCCTCGAACGTATAATGGCGGACCGACTCACTGACTACCTTCAAAAGTATAACATCTTCTGCACTCAGCAACATGGATTCAGGAAAGGGCACAGCACATTGACTGCCCTATTGGAGTTCTCAGGAGCAATCCACAATGCCTTGGACAAAGGTTACCAAACCGGAGCTGTTTTCATTGACTTAACTAAGGCGTTCGATACTGTTCACCATGTCTTACTTGTCAAACAACTACAATCCCTTGGCCTCTCTCAAAGCTCTGGTGCCTGGGTCAAAAGTTATCTCTCACAACGTACTCAAGCTGTAAAAATTGCAGGAGCTGTCTCTGACCCAAAACCGGTTCTCTCAGGTGTTCCCCAGGGATCCATTTTGGGCCCTCTTCTTTTCAGCATTTTTCTAAACTCACTTCCCAAATCATGCCCAGAACAAATAATCCTATATGCTGATGATGCCATAATTCTATCCTCTCATAAAGACCCGAAACCCTGACTTCACAGCCTTCAAATTGCTTTTACCAAAGTTGAGAAGTGGTTCCTTGATCACAAACTGGTCCTAAATCACAAAAAAACAAAATCCATGCTCTTCTCCAGCCCGCAAAACAAGAAAAGGCAACTACCACTCATTATCAATACGTACCTGGGAAGTACTCTCGAACAAGTGACTACCTTTAAATATCTTGGAATCACCTTTGATCAAGGCCTAACCTTTGCAACCCACATTGATAAGACAACGAAAGTGGCAAATCAGCGTATTGGTATCCTGTTCCGGAACCGGCAGTTCCTCACCCAATCTGCATTAAGGATTGCTGTTCAAAGCTCTGTCATCTCAATCATTGACTATGGCTTAATTATATATGGGTCTGCCTCAACCACCTCTCTTAAGCGCATTACAACCTCCCTTAACAAGACCTGTTGACTGCTCACTGGTGCTCGCAGACGCACTCACACATGTGAGCTCTACACTGAAACTGGTTGGTTGCAACTATCAAACCGCTTAAAGTACCTTACCTGCTTGATGGCGAAAAAATCCACCATGGGCCTTACCCCTCCGTGTATCCAAGACCTGCTACGCCCGAATCCCTGCATCCGTCTCACCAGAGGATCGAATCATCAACCTCTCCAGGTTCCCTGATGCCGGACTACTCAGGGTTAACGATCATTTGTTTATCGTGCCCCCAGCTGGCTAAATGCCATCAATACTGTCATCACCCCCTCCACCCCCCTAGGAGTCTTTAAATCTCAGCTTCACTCTCACCTCGCTGCCTCCAGCTCCTGTGACTGCCTTGATTAAATCATTTTTTGTTTCTTCCTTACTACATTTCTTGACAACGGCATATGAGAAGCTCTTTTCTCACTATTGTCTACTCCTCTTACCTCCTCTTACTCTTCCACTAGTACATTTTCTCTAGAGTCTTTTCCCCATAATCTATTTTGTTTTTGTTATATAAAAAGTATTTTGTTTCCCTTGTCTTATATTACGTTTGTCAATTTAAGGTTATGTGTCATTTCTGGCAATTTGTCATAACTTAACTTATTTTGCCTTTCTATGTAACTACACTTGTTTGCACTCAATTGACGTGGAACCTTTGTAAAAGAACCTAGGCTCAAAGGTATTAATTCCTAGAACAATAAACTAATCTGTCCCGGACAGTGATTTCCCACAGCGACCGCTCTATTCTGCGCCGAAAGTGCGAAAACACATTTCGGGCAGGATAGGAAAAATGACAGCTTTACTGTTCATAACTAGGTGTGGGAAAATGGCAATGTTGGAAATCTGGAGTGAAAATATTATTAATTCGCGAAGTTATGAGCGTGCGTGCAAATTGCGCAACGCATGTTCGTAACACAGTCATTTCATGGAATATCGTTACCAAATTTTCAACATAGCCATTTCAGGACCTCTACTCATGAACAGTGTCACTGTCATTTTTTTAATCTGTTTCGAACACTGATTTCCCACAGCGACCGCGCTATTCTGTGCCGGAAGTGTGAAAACACATTTCCGCCAGGATGTGCACAATGACAGCTATACTGCTCACAAGAAGGTGCAGCAAAATGCCAATGTTGGAAATCTGGCATGAAAATATTGCAAATTCACGAATTTATGAGCGTGCGTAGCAACTGCGTAAGCGCGGCATAAATAAAACTCAATCATTTTTGGATTTGCCGCAAATTTGCAACATATGCTTTTGAGAACCCACCTCATGATCACTGGCACTGTCATTTCATTAATTGGCCCCGAAGGTGATTCTGTGCAGTGACTACAAAATCACCTTTCCGGGCCGATACACGCCATGACAGTTCAAGAATTCATGAGGAGGGGTCCCAAAAACCCCATGTTGAAAATTTGGTGAAAAAATTCCCAAAAATGCCCCAGATATACAGTAAAGTTGAAAAAACCCTATGCATTACATTATACAGTTTACCGGCATTTCCTCAGTTCACAGTCGGCTTTGAAGAGTGCAGAGGTGTTCCCGATCCACTGAAGATTGTCGTGCCAAGCTCCTAAGGTAAGTATGGGGTGATGGGGGTGTGGGGCCGCAAGGCGTGCAGTGGGTGGGCGCAGGTTGCGGATGGGAGGCAGGGCGAGCGCTGAGGGCCAGTTTCCTTTTTTCCAGGGTAAAAAAAAAAAAACAGATGTCGCGGGACCATATTTTAATTTGCTGGGGCAACTGGTACACTGGGGTAGATTCCCAGTGTGCCAGCAGTAACCGACGAGGGATTGGGCACCCCCGTCAGCAAATGGGCGGGGGTGGGGGTATCATTATGCCGACAGGGATTGGGCACCCAGTCGGCAGGAACAAAAAGGGGGGTCACAGAATGCTGATGGGGAGGCTCCTCCGTCGCAACAACACAAACAGGGGAGCACTACAGCCGACGGGGATTGGGCACCCCATCAGCAGGAACAAAACGGGGGGTCACAGAATGCTGACAGGGAGTGGGCTCCCCCGTCTGCAACAACACAAACAGGGGAGCACCGCAGTCGATGGGGATTGGGCACCCCATCAGCAGGAACAAAAGTGGGGAAGGGACAGAATGCCGACGGGGAGAGGGCTCCCCCGTCGAAAACGAAACACGGTGGTGTGTGGGGGGGTTATATTGCCACCGCCATGTTCACAAACAATCTCAGGGGTTTTACATCCCACCCTGCAATGATGGGTCGCTCCCTCATTGCAGCGAATGGCTGACGCTGCAATGACGAGGCAGCCCCTGATTGCAGTGGCTGATTTTTTTGAAAGTTGTGGCATGCTGGCTGAACTAATGTTAGCAGCAGCGTGCCATGGCATTGGAAGAAGAAGGGCAAGCCTTTGCAGGCTGTGAGGGCATTGGCCACAACAGTGCTATGCCTCCATAACCTGCTTCTGGAGAAACCTGTCGCAACTTGTTTCTTGCGCATGCGTGCAATCAACATAAAAAGGTAGTACAGCACACTCAACTACTGCAAATTATTGTATCATTCCAGTCAGTCAGGGTGTAAGTACAGGAAGTTGTAACATAGCATTAAAAAATATACAGTAGGTCAGAGTTATCAACAGATTGTTGCGCTGCTGATTTACGGACAGTCACCACATTACATAGTTATGGTGATGCACATAAACTAATATGTGGGGGCATTACTACCCCTGGAATATTTCTTGCTCCTCAGAGTGCAACATATGTCTGTGAAAACCACCCATAATTTCATTACAATGAGTCACATGATGGAGGTTAACAATCTGAAAAGCAGCCCACATTTGTGCCTCACTTCCTCAGCAACGTTAAGACGTGATGGCAGGGGGAGCTCAGGTGCATGCTCCACTATACTGAATGTCCAGCAGCTATCCCAAGCAATGTTTCCTAATGTTATAAGGTTCACTTTGTGGTGAAATGTGGGATGTTTCCACTAACAAGGCTCTTCTTACTGGAAACGTGGCCACACAATTCACCACAAACTGACCATTAACATAAAGAAACATTTGGAAACCTGCACAATCAGATATTCACTGTCAGGAGCATGCACACATGCTCTCCCTGCCATCACGTCCTAATGTTGCTGAGAAGGGAGGCTGAATGTGAGCAGATTTTCAGAATGGGAATGCCTCCATCACTTGACTCCCTGTAATGCATTTATGCCTGGTTTTCAAAAATATGTATTGCACTATGTGGTGCAAGAAAGATTCCCCTGGAAGGGAAAATGTTTATGGTTTAATAATAACAAACAAAACACATACAACGAAAGTACAACACAGTAGTGGATGGAGGTCAGGGGTGGGGCGGGTGTGGGGGCCAAAACAATACCTGGACTTTTTATGGATGTAGGATACCGTGGTGGCCCAGCAGCAGGTGCATCACTGAAAGTATTTGCTGCTGCTGTGCTTCCACCCTAGTAACCTGCTGCTCCTAAGCACTGAAACGCGTGTTGTTTTCCTCCAGCGCTGCCCACACCAGGACGAGGTCAGACTGTCTTACATGGACTGTGCCGGGGTCCACTGCAGTGGGTAATCCAGGTAGTGGGGCTGGTGGTGGACAGGGTGGTGCTGGTGGCTGTGGTGGCGGTGGTGGTGGTGGTGGTGGTAAAGCAGCTGATGTAGCCCTCCTCCTCCTGCTGTGGTGGGGACTGCTGCAAGGCACATCTCCCACCCCAGCAGCACCCTCAGCCACTGCCACAGAAGGGCCAGCAGGTGGATGCCTGGCCCCTTCTGTGGCAGCCTGCCACTCCACCCTGTGGTGATTGAGCATGTGGGTGTGCTGGCCACTGGTCCCCAAATGTGTCCCAGGGGGCCCAGGGCACACCAGCACACCATACACACAGCACTCCACCACTGTGCTGTCTCCCCCCACACAATTAAAAAACTCCCACACTGGGGAGCTGTGGGGTGGACCAGACACAGTATGCACTTGTCAGGCACGAGTCCCACCACCACCCACAATTACCAGCGCTACCTCCTGTGGCTGTGGAGGTGGTGGAAGGGGTGCTGCTGGAGCCCCAACAGCTGCTGCTAGTGGTGGTGGTTGTAGTGGTGGTAGTGATGGAGAAGGTGCACGTACAACAGCCACCGGTGTCATTGGTGCTGCTGCTGCTGCTGCTGCTGCTCCTGTTGCTTCTGTGGGGAAGCAACAGTAGGTAGGAGTCTGGAGTGGTCCAACATAACAAGACTGCCCCACACCCCATGAGTCCGCACTCCTCCCCTCCTAATGTGCCCACGGGCCAGCAACTCACCTTCTCCAACTCCAACATGACCCTCCATCCTCCTGGGTCCACAGGATGACACACACACAGACAGTGGACTCACACACATGTATACACACACACACACACACAGTCAGTCACACACACAAAACAAAAACAAAATGTATACAAAAAAATTCACTAATCAAAAAACGCTAAGACAATACAAACACTAAATAAGATAGCTATTAAAAAAGCTGTTTGATTGTTATAGTAGTAAGAAACGAGAGCCAAGCAAACTCCTCTCCTCTCAAAATTTTGCTTTCTCCCTGTACAAATGCAAAGGAGAAAGTGAAACTGCTTCTCTGACTCACTTCCTTCCTGCCTAGCTAAAGCATGTGACTTACATTACTGCAGGCCATGTGATGTGCCTATTTTCTTCTCACTTTGCCTTACTTTGCGTTAAGGTATAATGAGAATGCGAAATGGTAATAATAATGTGAAATGAGCACTTTACAGGTCCCACTTCGCGTGGTGCTCCGTGGATGCAAAGGGTCCACCTCGCATCCACTTCGCGAGCGGATTAATAATTTGAGCATCTCTAGTGCCAAGCCTTAGTGTTTCTACATGGCACAAAAATACAATAGCTACATACTGCAATTATGTGACAATAGTTGACACAGCAGGACAACATGGGATATATGGCAGTTGATTATGATATATTACAGGCATGTACCCAGTCCATAGTACTGCAGGTCACACAAATATGGCAGCACATATAGCAATCAACTTGTCCCAAAATATGTAACATCTCTGATTGCCAGGTCTGTCCTTTGTGTGCTGTCACTACAGGAGGTAAATTTCCCACATGTAAAGGTGCCCTGGGGATGGGGGATATCCATGGTATTGTGGTGCCCACCAGGTATGGCTAGTAGCTGGACATCACTTGGCACTATATCCTGTTCAGGTTCTATATACACTACTAGGACCATCTGTTAGTACATGTCTACAGATCTGAGCTAGGTGACATGCTGGGCTTGGCCTGCTGCTGCTGCTGCTGTTGCCCCACCACCAGTCTCTCACTGGGCACCCACTGCAGGGCTGGAATGTCACAGGCCAGGGGCTAGTGGCAGCTTCTTCCATCAAAACCCTCCCATGTGCCATTTGTTTGCTGCATGGGAGCAGTTGCAGCAACTGTGGGGTGTTTGGCGCTAGGACCCTTTTTGTGCCAAAATCTGGTCAAGTCTCTGGTGCACCAGGCAGCAACATAAGCTGCTATTTGTTGCATCTTGCGTCAATCTCATGGGACCTTTGAAAATCACACCCTATGTATATAATGTCCACTGGGATGTTATTATCAAGAGCATTACTCACTTTTCCATAGAAACAGGGGAAGTTAGTTAGGCATGTTCTCTCAGTCTTAAATCCCTGCTGTACATTGTCATTAATATTTCTGTTGTTCATGTGCTCTTTTATCCTGTCCGCTAAAATGGATTCCATAATTTTACCAGGAACTGGTGTCAGGCATATTGCATGGTAACTTTGGATATCACATTTACTGCTTTGTTTGAAGATGGGATTAAGTTCCGCACCTGTATCAATGGATTTATTATACAGTATGCTGAAAGGCTTTATGATGCTTTCGCCCAAGATTGTAAACATTTTGGATGAATTTTTATCATGGTCTGGAGAGCTATGGTCCTTTAATTTCTTTATTTTTTATTAAATATATTTTTTTGTATGATAATCCATTCATCTAGGTTTTTTTTATGACAGCTAATTGCCCATTGTACTTTGTAAAGACTGTACAGAAATAGTGATTAAATTCATTAGCCAACCACTTTGAATCTGTTATAATTGTGTCAGTTTTTTTATTGGGCCTAGCCTATTGTTTTATCATTCTTTTTAATGAGTTTAAATAAAAAAAATTGTTTAGTGTTATTAGTTTGCATTTCTGACCAGTTCAATTTCAGCCTTTGTTTATGTTTTCATTTGGTTTTTACTCTGAGTACTTCTTTTTGTATTTTCCTAGTCCATGCCTGATTTGGATATTAAGTACTTATTGTATAGTCTACTTTTCATTCTATCCCAACCGTACTTCAACCCAACAACAGTATTAGCACCCACCATTTCCACAGGCAGACTGTTCCACAGCTCTGTCACCCTTTCTGAAAAACAATACTTCTTCATGTCTCTTCTGAGGCTCCCTTCTGTCAGTTTCCACTCATGTCCATGTCACTGTAAACTAGTATTCAAACTAAAAACTTTGCTCACAGATCACCTTATTAATTCCTTTTAGGAACTTGAAGGTCTGTATCACATCTCCTCTTTCCCGTCTGGTCTCCAGTGAGTACATGTTTAGTGCCTTGAGACGCTCCTCATAGCACCTACCCAGCTGGTCTGAGTCTTTTTGTCACCCTGTGCTATAACATCTCTAACCTATTTCTGTCTTTCTTAAGGTGAGGACTATAGAACTGGCACAGTACTCCAGGTGCAGCATCATCTATGTAGGGGAAGTATTACCTCGTTATGCATTGGTTAGGATCACAGATCAAACAGTAATAGTGGTGATCACCAAAGAGTCTGAGCAAGTAGAAAGTCCCAACTGCATCCTTATTTGGAATGATTATGGTAGACATTGGCTTAGTCTAGACCTCACTGAATGAAGTTGGTTAAATCCATTGTGTTGCTGTTGTAGCCAGAATAAAGAAACTGTTAACACATAAAATAGGAGAATGTTAAATACAGCAAATGTTGAAGATACCTAATCTTGATCTGTTTGGGGATTTGGTCCTAAGAACATCTAGGCAGATATTGTAGAAATAAAAGATTAGGTTATAAGATCTGTATTGATTTTCAGCCCCAGACTGCACACAGTGTACAGATATTGCTAAAATAGGACAATATATTTATCATTTCTGTTAACCTTGTAACCAGGTCACCCTCGATGTCACAGCTACTTGTGGGAATGCACAAAGTTCAGGGGCCTAGGCCATGTATCTTCCTTCTTGTTGGGGGCATCATATCCAAGATTAAGTTCAGAAATAGGATGATGTCTCCACCTAGAGAAAGGTGTCAGTGAACAACTACATATGTCACAACATGTCTCTGAACCAACAAGAGGGTCAAACATTTTCAATGTTCTAGCTGCAAAAAATATAAATATTAATAATCGAAAAATTGGTCTGCCTCTTGGCAACAGCAACCACAGTGTGGTTAAATTTGCGATAGACAGTATTGTCAATACCAGGATGTGACAGAGATTCTCCTGTATAAAGGCACATATCCCAGAAATAAACAATGAACTATCAAAAATAAATTGTACTGAACTACTTGACGAACAAGATGTTGAAAGCATGTGCTCTTCACTTAAGAATGTAATTCTTTCAATAAATAATAAGCATACACCCCCCCAAAAAAACTTAAAAATACCTAATTGAGACTAACATCGTTTTCTAGAAAAATAACAGGCATTATTGAAAAGAAGTAAGCATTTGAAAAGGCGTATCCATCTTTTAAATCAGGAGATAAATGAGAACATAAAACAAATGTAAACAAGCAATAAAAAAGACAACATGTGATATGGAATATAGATTAGTCACAAATACCTCAAAATATAACAGCAAGCATAGATATATATATATATTCATTTAAAAAACACAATGGAAAATGTTCTCTCTTGTTAATAATTTAAATAGTAACAGATCTGAAGTGATGGCAAATTCATTTAACAAATGTTTTTGTGAAGTATTTTCCCAAAAGTTAGATAGCCAGATTACATTGAAAAGATCGGTATCAAAATATTGAAATTTCAACTGAGGAAATTAATAATAAAATTAAGAATTTGAAACTCGACTCTTCCCTGGTCCAGATAAGATCTCTGGCTGCATGATTAAGATCATGGCCAGCTACTTGCTGTGTCTTAAGTTTCTCTTTGAAAAAACAGTAAATTCTGGATACATTCCTCATGAATGAAAGACTGCATATGTGATACCTCTATTTAAAGGAGATAAACACAATATTAGTAATTACAGAACTGTTAATCTCACACCTAACATATACAACATTTTGGAGGGTATTATAAAAGACCAAATAAGAACTGACCTCTGTGATCTATATTCAGACCAGCATGGTTTCACTAGGGACAGGTTGTGTGCAACATAAAGGATAATGTATGACCATCAGCTAACAACCACATTGTGTACACATCGAGAGGTTGCCAGGGCAACCTGATAGACCTTGAGAGCATAGCTTGAGAGGTCAATGGTTGCCGTGGCAACTTTGAGACGTGTGTGAAGTGAAGTTGTTAACTGTTGGGTACACATTATCTTGCATAGCGTATGGGACAACACAGGTTCCTTTTTTGTTTTTAGGTTTTGCATCAAAAAAATAACATAGCTTCTGTTATTGACTTTGTTCAGGCCCCTCCTCTGCCACCTGTCTTACCTCTTACCTTACATACAGTACTGAGGAGATGGTCCGTCATCATTGCAAAATATTTATTTTTGTGCTTACAATAAGGATACACAACCGAACGATTCAACTACTTGCTATTTAAAAAGTCTATGAACAAAAACACTGAAAAAAGGGATAGATGTGACAGAAAAAAACAGTTGGTGACAAGTCATCTGGTCAGGTCATCTGACACACAAGAGCAAAGTGTAGCAATCATTCCGCATTCAGATCAGATTAAATGTACAGTCTGGATAGAGAGAGGGCCATACTGGAGATCGAGCTGTCAGGTACCGGTTAGAAACTAGGGACAGTAAAATGAAATTTATTTTTTTTACCTTTTCTGTACATGTTTAAACAGAACTGGACATGCTGGGTTAACGTTTGCTCCTATTTTCTTATGGTATGTTTATTTTGTTTTTCATGAATAGTGGACTTGTGATCCAGGACTTAAGTTTTACTTGAAACAATGACTGCCATCACGATCACCCATCTTTGATCACCACCAATATTTCAAATGTGATTGGAAAGAAACGAGTGATTGCTGATGAGTTGTGACACTGTGGCATGAGTAGTGGTGGGTGAAGTGAGCAGAATTGACTTTGAGGAGTAATCTATGAAATTCTGCCTGTTTCATGGAGTGAAATGTGAAATTGTGCCTGGTAGAATGGCAAAATTTCATCCAGTGAAACTGCAAGATTTTGCCTTCCACACTGAAATTCTGCCTTCCTTGGTGAAATTTCACCCACGGAAGGTGAAATTTCACCCACAGAAGGTAACATTTTGCCTAGACAAAATTCCGCCTAGTGCGGAACATTTCACTAATTACCCTGCACAGTGAAATTGGCCACTTGGCCACCACTTCACTGGCAGAGATTAAATTCACTGCATCTCTAGGCACAAGCTAGCATTCTGAGCTGTTGTACCATCATGATGACGTACTCAGGATGGTACAACAGCATCCTGATGTCACATTGATGGTACAACAAGTCTGTCTTTTAATTGAAATAGCTTAACAGTAAGCATCACCCATTCACTATAAATCTATTGTGCTTCTATGAGGAAAACAGATACCATCTTGATAAAAAAGTTCCAGGTGACAAGATATACTTTGATTTCAACAGTGTTTGACATGATGCTACATTGAGCTGTTATTGAAAAACTAAAACATACTAATATTAACTCTAAATTTATATGTTGGATATCAAGTTGGTAGGAAAAGAGGTCACAGAGGGTGGTGATCATTGGACATCTGTCACATAAGTATAATGTGTTAAGCAGAGTTCTGGAAGACTCAGTACTTGGACCATTAATGTATCAAATTGTCATTGCAGATCTCATTAAACATCTAACATGTTGGCCTGCCTAGTATACAGACAAATCTAAAATTGAGGGCCCTTGTGTGTATCTAACTTTTAGAAAGATTTAGATCACATTTTCACTTGGCTTTTGAGTGGGAAATGCACTTCAGGCCCGGTAAGTATAAGGGTATGCATTTAGGGACAAATAATAAAGATAATCCTTATTTTCTATGTGGAAAACAATTTTCAGTTACAACAAATGAAAGAGACCTAGGGTAGTTATTTCCAATGCTTTAGGCAACATTAAACAAATAAAGCCACACAAAAGCAAACAAAACATCCAGGACCATTCAGAGGAACGTCAGATCAAGGGACCCTTCAGTGATAGTTCTATTATTCAGACCATATTTATATCTACATCAGGATTATGCTTCACAACTGTGGTGTTCATATACCAATGGAACATTAATCATTTTGAGACGGTCCAAAGGAAAATCACTGAAGAAATCAGTGGCCTTAAAGACAGGCCATGTCAAGAAAGGCTTGCAGAACTGGGTTTAATGAATTCAGAAAAACAACATTTGAGAGAAGACCTATTGTTAATGACAGATATTATCAATGATCTGTATATGATGAACAAGATAAGCATTAAATTTAAAGAAAACAATGTAGAAATTAGAGGTCATCCTTTACAGGAAACGGGGCACAGATTTAATACCTTAAATTGAAAGTTCTTCTTCTCTCATAGAGTGGTCAGTCTGTGTAACTCAATTCCTCTTGATATTATCATCATCACGAAGACTAAGGCTGCAATTAAGACTAAAAATAGAATGATAGATAGGGAACTGTCTATTACAAGGCTATAATGCCATTGAGAGGTTCCCATGTCCCCAGAACCTCAAGATGGCATTATAGCTGAGTAATCACAGTGCCCTATCTGTTATTTTTTGTAATATATGGATCCAAGGAGTTTTTAGTGTGCCGTAGAAGTGTTGTGCAAAGGCGTCAGTGTGGTGAAATGTTTATGGAGGTTTATTTAAGTGCAGCTTCCTGCTCTGGGCATTGCTATGGATGCTAGCATGTCAAGATGATTCTGAAGCACCTAGCATGTGTTTCTACTGGTACTTCCTGTAGTGTTTTGAATAATTATATTGGAAAAATGGCAGCATCTCTAAGTAAGTGGTCTAAAGGAGTGAGCGGTCGGGTCATTGGAAGGACAAAAGTCTGGATGAGCAGGAGACAGATGTTAGAAGTTTGCCACTTTCTATATGTGGCTGCAGGTCAGATGGGGTGGGGGATTTGGGGAGCGGGTCTTCTTTACTGTTTGCATCAGTTACAGCAAAAGTCATCTCCCGGTCTGCATGAACCATTCTTGCACTTGCACTCTTCAGTTTGTGTGATAATACCATCATTCAAAGCCCAAAACAATAGTATTATAGGATCTGAATTTTGTATTTATTTATTTAGTTAGTTTTTGTTGACCGGGTAAGTGCACTAGACAAATCCTGCCTATTTTCAGGCACGACCCAGGGGAAGGGGATACAGATGAATGCCAACTGACCTTGAACTAGATTAAGCTGTTGGTGGTATTTTTAGTGAATGACAGTATTATCACTCAGAATCAATGGTATTATCAGTTTTTGTATGTGGTATTACCAGAATTTTTTGGATACTTTTCTGCTGTATTATTTTCAGGTATCATTATATTACATTAAATAAATGTATACTATCAAGTGACCAGCTTCATTACTTCGGGTGAATGATAGAAGCATTAGGGGCCTACGCCTTCTGCTCCTGACTTGACCAAAGTATGAACCAAAGTATAAAGTATGGTCCTGTTATGATATAACTCCCTGGGATGCAGTACCTCCTCACATCTCCACTTATTTACCTCACCATTAATCCAGCACACTGTTGCCACAGTCCCTATAAAGCATGAAATTAACTCCTGGTCTGTTCAGCAGCCATAGCAGACTGAGACTGAAATGGATTCAGTTCAGCCCTGCTGTTCCCTGGGGAAATAGCAACTCAGATTGGTCACTCATGCTGTCAGTCACAGCAGGCAGTCCTAGAGGTGTGGCATGCATTCCCTTCCAGTTCTTTTTCATAAGTGACGCTGCAGAAGAACTGGAAGGGAAAATGTGCCTTTTTACAGCTGGCACCAAAATATGTAATAGGATGGCTACTCAGGAGAGGGTAGAGAGAATGCACAGAGGCCTTGGAAATCCGGGAGTGGTCAAGGGCATGGGAGTTGGGTTTCAATGCCAAAAAGTGCAAAATATATGCACCTAGGGTGTAGAAATCCATAAGATGAGTATAGGATAGATCATACTGACAGTCACTGAGGAGGAAAGGGACCTTGGGGTTATCACATCTGGTGACCTCAAAGTGGCGGGGTAGTGTGGCAAAGCAGTGGGTAGGGCCAGTGGGATGCTAGGATGCATAGGGAGAGGTATCACCAGCAGGAGGAAGGATGAATTGTTACCGCTATATTGCTCACTGGTGAGACCCTATTTGGAGTATCGTGCCCAGTTCTTGAGGCTGCACTTCAGAAAGGACATAAGGTGGAGGCTGTCCAAAGGAGAACACTGAAGTGGTGCAAGGGTTGGATAAAAAGCCCTATGAAGAGAAACTGAACCTCTCAACATGTGCACCCAAGAAGAAAGGGCAAACGGGTGTGTGAAAGAGATCTACAAGTACCTCACAGGGGTGAAAAAGGTACAGGACTGGAGTCTCAAAGGAGAAAGAACAACAGTGCCAGCAGGCACGCGATGAAGCTGGAAGGGGGAAGTTAAAAAGGAAAGTAAAGAAGTATTATTTCACTGAAAGAGTGGTAGACAACTGGAAAAGACTGCTGGTGGAAGTGGTGCAGTCCAAAACAGAATAGGGCTTTAAGCATGCATGGGATAGACATAAGAAAACATTAGTAATTAGGCAGGGAGGAGGGTCACCAGAGACCAGTTAGCATCTTTGGAGACAGACTGGACAGTGACAATCTGGGCAGACTAGGTGGTCCTAATGGTCTTTTTCTGCTGACAAATTCTATTTGTCTATGTTCCCTTGCTACTGAGACATAAAAGGCATCCACAACCTCCAACAGAGCTGACCTTGTCATACTTCAGACAGGACTAGGGATCACCCAATTATTAGACTGGCTTATCCAAATGAGAGATTTTGGGATGTGGAATTCGGCTGCAACTGTGTAGTTTGTGCAAAACGGAGTCTTAAAAATATATTGTAGTAGCTGATTGGGGTTACAACCTGATGAAGGGAGCTCAATTTTCAAAAGCTAGTCTCCAAAATGGTTTTGAGAGTCCAATACAAGGGATCACCTGCAACATAGCCCATCCCTAGTGAAAAGTGAATTAAAGAACAATAGTGTGTACACAGAATGGGTCCATTAAAAAAGTTGCCTGGTATCCCCGTCTTCCTTTTTACTGATAGATGCTCAAGAAGCTGATGTCAGTAAATCTTTTTGATGTGTGCCAGTTTCCCTGCTCTAAATAAGATAGCAGTAGTAATCTTCCAGAACAAAAAAAGCACAATGTTAATGAATGATCCATTTAACTTTTATATTTGTAAACTGATATTTTCATTCAAACCTAAGTTTTTCACATACACAAACAGAGATTTTCCCAAGTTTGACAGATGTTTGCAAGTATAGCAGATTCAAAGCTGAGATTTTCACACACAAGTATAGCAGATTCAAAAGTGAGATTTTCGGAAGTATGGCAGATTCAAAGCTGATATTTAATAAATCATGGGAGGATGGTGTGGTACCCGAGGACTGGAGGAAGGCGGATGTGATTCCCCTTCACAAAAATGGGACCAAGACAGAGGCAGGAAACTACAGACCTGTCAGTCTGACCTCTGTGGTAGGGAAAGTGATGGAGTCACTTCTGAAGGAAAGAACAGTTGAGTACCTAGAGGTCAGTGGAACACAGGATCCAAGGCAGCATGGGTTCACAGCGGAAGGTCATGTCAGACAGAATCTAATAGATTTCTTTGACTGGGTGACCAAAGTAGTAGACCAGGGAGGGGCTGTGGACATGGCCTACCTAGACTTTAGCAAGGCATTTGACACAGTCCCACACAAAGATTGATAGTC
Source organism: Neoceratodus forsteri (assembly GCA_016271365.2). NCBI lineage: Eukaryota > Metazoa > Chordata > Ceratodontiformes > Ceratodontidae > Neoceratodus > Neoceratodus forsteri. The sequence goes on from CM057450.1 coordinate 140,230,354, forward strand.
AAATTAACCAGCCTGGGAGTGGGTCCCAGGGTGGTAGCCTAGGTAAAACATTGGCTGGACAACAGGACACAGAAGGTAATTGTAAATGGAGTCCACTCTGAAGAAAGGGCGGTTACTAGCGGGGTACGCGGGTTCAGTATTGGATCCAGTCCTTTTAATGTCTTCATCAGTGACATTGCAGAGGGACTGGAAGGAAAAGTATGCCTTTGCAGATGACACAAAGATCTGCAACAGGGTTGATACACAAGGAGGCGTGAAAAGGATGAAAAGGGACTTAGCAAGATTGGAGGAATGGTCAGACGTATGGCAGCTAGGATTCAATGCAAAAAAGTGCAAAATAATGCACCTCGGAAACAAGAACCCAGGGGAAGAATACACAATGGGTGGGGAGGTAGCAACAACAACAAAACAGGAAAGGGACCTGGGGGTGATCATATCAGATGACCTTAAGGTTAGCAAGCAATGTGAGAAGGCAGTAGGGAGGGCCGGGGGTATACTGGGATGTATAGGGAGAGGCATCAGCAGCAGAAAACAGAAAGTTGTTATCCCTCTGTACAGACAGTTGGTGAGACCCCATCTGAATACTGTGTCCAGTTCTGGAGACCCCATCTCCGCAAGGACATAGACAGGATAGAGGCAGTCCAGAGGAGGGCAACTAAAATGGTGCAGGGTCTGCAAGAGAAGCCGTATGAGGAGAGACTAAAGGAGCTTAATATGTATACCCTTGAGGAAAGAAGGGAGAGGGGGGACATGATAGAAACTTTCAAGTACCTCAAGGGACTCAACAAAGTCCGAGAGGGTAGCATCTTTCAGAAAAAGAGACTTGCAAGAACAAGGGGACACAATTTAAAGATAGAAGGAGGGCGGTTCAGGGGCAATGTGAGGAAGTATTATTTCACAGAGAGGGTAGTGGATGCATGGAACAGTCTTCCTGAGGAAGTTGTGGGGTCTAAAACTGTGGGAGAATTCAAGAATGCATGGGACAGACATAAGGCAATTCTTGTGGGGGGCAGGAAGATATAGGCTGTTGGTTAACTAGGATCTGCGGCCTATCCTGTAGGTAGGGAAATGGGCAGACTAGATGGGCCTAGCAGTCCTTATCTGCCGTCAAAGTCTATGTTTCTATGTTTCTATTTATACACACACAAGTGAGTTTTTTGCAAGTATGGCAGATTTGAAGCTGAGATTTTTGCACACGCAAGTGAGATTTTCACAAGTTTGACAGAGATGTTCACAAGTATGGCAGCTTTGAATGTGAAATTTTCACACACAAGTGTGGCAGATTTTTGTTAAGTTACTGGCTTAGTCGCAGGTGTGAGAATGTTTTTAGGAATGATGAGGAGCGGAAGTGGCATTAATGTTGCAAAAACAAGATTTTATCACAATTTAGCATAGCTTGGAATATTGCCAGCTGTGTGACACTGAAGCTACTTTGGCTCTTGGAAGCAGAGTACAGAGTGCAGTAGCTGGCAACGTGCTGCAGTAGCACACTTTTATTGGTTAGAGTTAAAAAAAAAAGATGTGAAAATGTGATTTTTGCAAGTTTCACCTGTGGGAATCAAACCACGCATGTTGAGCTCCCCATTTTGCTGACTATTAGAGTGAGCCACCAGTGGACTAGAAGGTGGCCAGTATTTTTTTATAACTTGATGGCTTAGTTTCAGGTGCGAAGACATACTTGTGAGTGATGAGAAGTGGAAGTGATGTATAAGTAATTCGGGGTCAAAGCTACTAAGTGTGGCACTTGTGAAGTACTCGTGTTCCTCAGGAAAACATTGAGTAGAGACTGCAAGTGTATAACTTGTGTGTGGTTTGTGTGGATAAAAATGTTTGGTGATGGAAATTAGGAAAAGGAGTGGAGCTCTGTGTTGTGCTCATAAATTTCAGGTAGGACCACTGCTGCAACTGAGTGTTACAATGTATAACTGGGTAGGTGAGGGGATCATGGTTCTTTTGGGGTGTATAATGGCCTGTATACAATGGTGATGTGGTTTCTTTGTTGTCTATATATTAGAACAAGCATTTGTCAATGCCAATGTTGCTTGCTTCTATGTGCTGTTTAGGTATTTGGAAGTCATTGGAGTGGAAATATTGAAAATTTGTGAACTTACGAGCGTATACTGAACTGCAACGACGTCAGATAATAAAGCCATTTTAGAATTTTTTTCATACCAAATCTTCAACATAGCCATTTTAAGACCTCTGCTCATGAACAGTGTCACTGTGATTTGGTTAATGTGTCCCATACATTGAGTTTGCATACCGATTGTGCCATTGTGCGCTACGTGGGCGGAAACATGTTTTGGGCAGGATGTGAAAAATGAAAGCTGTACTACTCATAAGGAGGTGTGGTAAAATGGCAATGTTGAAAATCTGGAGTGGAAATATTGAAAATTCACAAACCTACGAGAGTGCGTGGGAACTGTGCAACGCACACTTGTAAAACAGTCATTTTTAGGAATTTATACCAAATTTTCAACATTGCCATGTTAAGATCTCTGCTCATGAACAGTGACACTGTGATTTTTCTTAATGTGTCCTTACACTGAGGTTCGCACACCGATTGCGCCATTGTGCGCTTCATGGTGAAGCATGTTTTGGGCAGGATGTGAAAAGCAACAACTATACTGCTCATGAGGAGTGTGGTAAAATGGCAATGTTGAAAATCTGGAGTGAAAATATTGAAAATTGCAACTACGAAGGCCAGAGGAACTGTGCAACGACACTCAGAGAACAGTCATTTTAGGGAATTTTTCACCAAATTTTCAACAAAGGCATTTTAAGACCTCTGCTCATGAACGGTGTCACTGTGATTTTCTTAATTTGTCCCGCGACATTGATTTCAAGACACCGACTGCGCCATTCTGGGCTTACATGGGCGGAAACACATTTTGGGTGAGATGTGAAAATGACAGCTGTACTGCTCATAAGAAGGTGTGGTAAAATGGCAATGTTGAAAATCTGGAGTGGAAATATTGAAAATTCGCAAACCTACTGGCGTCGTGAACAGCGACATACGCTTCATAAACAGTCATTTTAGGAATTTTTCACTAAATTTTCAACATAGCCATTTTAAGACCTCTGCTAATGAACAGTGTCATGGTGATTTTCTTAATGTGTCCCATACATTGATTTCAGCACACTGACTGCTCGCATTGTGTGCTACGTCATGGCGGAAACACGCTTTGGGCAGGATGTGAAAATGACAGCTGTACTGCTCATAAGGAGGTGTGTGGTAAAATGGCAATGTTGAAAATCTGGAGTGAAAATTTAGCGAACTTACGAGCCTCGCGAGAACTGAGCAACGCGACGTCAGAAACAGTCAATTTTAGGAATTTTTGCCAAATTTTCAACATAGCCATTTTAAGACCTCTGCTCATGAACAGTGTCACTGTGATTTTCTTAATTTGTCCTGCATCTTGATTTCGCACACTGACTGCGCCATTCTGTGCTACATGGGCGGAAACACATTTTGGGTGAGATGTGAAAAATGACAGCTGTACTGCTCATAAGAAGGTGTGGTAAAATGGCAATGTTGAAAATCTGGAGTGAAAATATAGAAAATTTGAGAACTTACGAGCGTGTGTAGGAACTGCGCAACACACACTCGTAAAACAGTCATTTTTAGGAATTTTTTCACCAAATTTTCAACATAGCCATTTTAAGACCTCTGCTCATGAACAGTGTCACTGTGATTTTCTTAATTTGTCCCGTACATTGATTTTGCTCACCGACTGCGCCATTCTGTGCTACATGGGTGGAAACACATTTTGGGTGAGATGTGAAAAATGACAGCTATACTACTCATAAGAAGGTGTGGTAAAATGGCAATGTTGAAAATCTGGAGTGAAAATATTGAAATTTCACAAACTTACGAGCCTGCGTAGGAACTGCGCAACGCACGCTCGAAAAACAGTCATTTTTTGGAATTTTGGCACCAAATATTCAGCATGGGGTTTTTGGGACTCCTTCTCATGAATGATGTCACTGTCATGGTGGTATTCGGGCCCAAAGGGTGATTTCGCAGTCACTGCGCAGTCACTGTGTGAAATCACCCTTCGGGCTGGAATAACGCCATGACAGTGACATCATTCATGAGAAGGGGTTCCAAAAACCCCATGTTGAAAATTTGGTGCCAAAATTCTCAAAAATGCCTGAGATATGCAACAAAGTTGAAACCCCCTATCTAGCCCATTATACAGCTTACCGGCATTTCCTCAGTTCGCGGTCGGCTTTGAAGAGTGAAGACGTGTTCCCGGTCCACCGAAAGTCGTCGCGCCGGAGTCAGAGGTAAGTATGGGGTGAGGGTGTGGGGAGGCTGGAGTGCGCAGTGGGTGGGTGTGGGTTGTGGGGGCTGGGAGACGGCATGGGACCGTTTCGTTTACAGGTTTAAAAAAAAAGACGTCGTGGGACATTTGCCATGCTGGGGTGGGCTCAGCGGCACAAGGATGTTGGGGGGCGTTCAGCCGACGGGATTGGGCACCCCTGGCCGGCTATAGATTTGTTGCCACGCCTGGTCCCTGTGGCACAAGGACGGGGTGTTCAGCCAACGGGGATTAGGCATCCCTCCGCCAAAGGGACTGCTTGCCACGCTGGGGTGGGCTTCCAGCTTGGCATCTACTACTAAGGGGAGGACGCAGCTCAGCCGGCGGGATTGGGCACCCGTCGGCTATACAGTGCGCGTGTGGGCGCGCCTGCGCTGCGTGTGTCTGGGGGTGGGGAGCTGCATGTGAGCAGCCGATATCTTATTGGTGCTCACTGAGGCGTAGCTCCCCTTTCCTTCATCATCCACTGCATTTTTGGAGCGTGTCATAGACAGCTCCAAAATGCATTGGCTTACAGGGGCCCCGCCTGCCAGCACACTGACTGAATTGGAGGAGGAGGTGACACACCTCCGAAATCTCCGATGATGGCAATATGTTTCTTGCACATGCGTCCAAGCAACATAAAAAGGGAATGATGTTCTGCTGAGTTTCACAGAAAGAAACGCGGCTATTGGCTGATGATTATCTGATTGGGGGGATGCAGCAGCACAAGCATCTTGGGAGAGCTAGGTTCTGTTTTGTGTGTAGGTGTGGGGTACAAATCTTAGGAGGTAGGCCATGTGTCATAGAAAGTACTGAGATGGATCACACCGCGCTTTTGGCGTGTATCTTTCACAGATGTGTGGTATGTGTCTACCTACCATGGGTGCAATGGTGATGTTGCTGTGTCACCAACAGCACCCACAGACACTTTCAATACATCATGATATGTTTTGAATGCTGCTACTCTACTGCCCTCCCCATTTCTTGTACTCAGTTACCTTTCTGACTAATGTACTGTATTGCTTTTGCAATGTGGTGCATGCTAGCATGTGTGTTGTGACCTGAAATGTTTCTAGCCATATTATGTTACTTCAAGTATGTTAAACACATTGTGGAGGGAGGAAGGTTTATGATGGAAATGAGGAGGCATTACCTCTTTGAAAGTGTGGTGTCTAAATGGATCATTCTGATAGTGGTGGAGGGGACGGGAGGGGCCTGATGAAATCCGGTGGCCATCTTTTATATAACATGGCACAGTGAACAAGGGAGAGACTGGGTGGGAAGTCTGGTAAACTTCCTGAAGGACACAGGGAGGGATGAGGAGGTGGGAAGGGGGCTGGCTCCAACTTAAGGTCGGGTAACTGCACACTTTAACAAAGTCCATGAACCATGAGGCCTAATTCTGCTGACACATTGCTCTGCTTCCTTGTTTGTATGTAACATGTTCACATTGCTCATGGTCTTATTATCCTGTTTCATACTACTTGAAGTAGTGGAACATGAACACCTTTGGTTTCTTTTATTTTTGAACCAGAAATGAAGTCATGGAAGTGGGATGATATTCCTGTTCTTGTGGAGGCCATACAATCTGTTGCAGATCTGTTTATGATTGTGAGAGGCACAAATCAGCCTCTGACAGATGTGTGGAAGGGTGATAGTGCATACTTGTCAGAGAAATATAGACTTAACAGAGACCCATGCCAATGCTATAGAAAGTGGAAACTGTCGTGGCAAGCATTCTTCACACTAAAAGATGCTGGTGGTGTCTCAAAGGCCCAGCAAAAATGGTTTCCCCATGGTGATGCAGATTTGGAGGAATGCTGGCAAGCCTAAAGTGGGTGAGAGATTCTATATGAGTAAGTATGAGCAAGAAGAAATTGCATGAGGAATCCAGAAAACTGCACTGCTAGTATCACATGGCAGTGTATTAATCTTATGTCTCTCATAAACTTGTGTTGCAATGTTGTTGCCTCTGTCTTCTAGAACACTCCAGAGGTGTAGGGGTTTTGGAAGGCCAGCAGAAGTCACAGACACAACAAGGAGATGGAAAGGATGATGAGGTATCATCAAGTTGTGGCATGTGGCAGTAGCAGAGAATCATGCACTGAAGATGAGGAGCAAGATATACAAGAAGATATGCATGAATCTGCAGGTATGTACAGTATGAACAAGAAGAAATAGTGTGAGCGATTCAGAAAACTGCATCACTAGTAACGGATGTCAGTACATTAACATTATGTCTCTCATTAACATGTGTTGCAATGTTCTTGCCTCTGTCTTCTAGAACACTCCAGAGGTGTAGGGGTTTTGCAAGGCCAGCAGAAGTCACAGAAACAACAAAGAGATGAAAAGGATGATGAGGTATCATCAAGTTGTAGCTGTAGTGAAGAGTCATTTACTGAATATGAGAAAGAAGATATACAAGAAGATACGTATGAATCTACGGTTATGTGCATTTTTTGCATATGTACAGCATATGAGTGTGACGTACTTCTGATACTATGTAACCCACTATTTCTTATATATTTGAAGGAAACAGAGGTGCAACTCCTGCGGAAGATGTGTCCAGATTTGAGGAAGAACCAGCAGAAAAAGAAGTCTGGGAACCTGTGGACACCACCAATGTGGTAGGATCTCAGCAGACAGTGGAGTGTAGTTTTGCAGTTAAAGAGACACAGACACAAGAGACGGGGTGTAACTCTAGTACAACAAGTGGTGAGTAACACAATACTGACTACAACACCTTGCAAGCTACCTGCCCTTTATTGTTAAGTATCCATGACAGGATGTATTTGTGACAATGGCACAACTTCCCCTTTTTTTTCCCCTTTTCTTCTGTAACAGAAACAGATTTGCAAATGCAAAACACTCTGCAGGACATCAAAAAAAGTCTACAAGATGGATTCCAGTGTGTCACTCAGACTCTTAATAGTATGCTGTGGGAAATGTGCATACACACTCAAAGTGGGCACTCAAGAGTTGCTCTTATGTGGAAAAACCAGTCAGTACTGCATGAGATGTCCTTTGAGCTGTCCCGCTTGGCCACAGATTAGCAAGAGATGATCTCTGTGATGTCTCTTTCAACTGAATGAGTGGTTGCAAGCCAGCAGAATGGATGACTGAAAGCAACTAAATCTACACTACACCACTCTACACTTAAGTTCTACCGTTTAGAGATGTGAATGTTACTCAGAGGTGCCTTGTTGTTTCATTTGCTATACTAATTTGCAAACTTGAATTTATCCTGTGTTGTCAGTTGTGAGTTTATTGAAAGGCCAGTAGTGATGTTGTCTGAAAAGTACAACTCTTAAGTTTGAAACATTATGTTTATGTAGTGTATATTATAATCAGAGGGTGGTGCTTCACCTCCTGCAAGGTGATTTTGAAAATGTTTATGGGAAGGAACTGATACCTTTCTAATAATGATGAATAGTTCCACAGCTTGTTTTGTTCATGCAGTGAACTTTCAAAAGCTTCATTTTTTTCTGTTGTCATGTTTAGTAGGATAGTATGACATAGTAAATTGTCTGCATGCCACACTATTCATATAGATTGCTATATGTTAGCTATGTAACTTGAAGAGATTCTCAGTACAAGGCGACTACTTGGTATCATTGCAGAGCGGTGTTTGTCAGAGAACAGACTGGCACAATTACTTAATATTTCATATGCAAACTTAAAGTAAAGACAGTTATATTTACAATTTGCAGTGCAGCTTCTTTTTCATTTTCAATGCTTCTACTAGATAAAGGGATGGAACTATGTGCCATGGTATGCTACTGCCATGGGCTGGGATATTCAAAGGGGTTGCATCTGGCACAACAGAGTTGCACTGGCACAACCCCGCATTGCTCCCCAGCGGGATATTGAGAAGGCTACCTGGTGCAGCGTAAATCCCAATGCACTACAGTGCAATGTAATTTTATGTGGCGCAGATGCAGGGGGCGTGACCATGCATATACAGCACATCCCGATATTCAGCCTGGGATGTGTGGTGCATATGCCAGCTCACCCCTGCATTGCACTGTATAGGGGGCACAAAGTTGAGCCTGTGAAACAGTGGAACAACTCCTAGCCACCCACAGGCGGGCTGCTGTATTGCAGGGTGCAACACAGCAGCCGCCAACCGTGGGTGGCCACCCACCCACTCAGAACACCGTCATGAAGCACCACATAACTCTGGTAGTCTAGTTGTACCCCCCCCCGTGTCCTCAATCAGTGGTGAATGTAGCTTCAATGAGGCCCTGGTAGTCTAGTAATACCCCTTTGCCATGATCACTCCGTAAAACACTTTCCTGGTGATCCAGTAGCACTCCCTACCCCTCCCACCCACACAGAACCCCATGTCAACCCCTCTCACCCCGTCATTGGCAGGTGTCTGAAACCCACCCGCATACGTTTGCCATGAATGACAGGGTACAGTATGGACTCGTAGGCCCATACTGTACCCGTCGCTCATGGGTGCTGCGGTATGTGGATGGGCTGCAGTCATCACCGATAATGGAGGGGAGTGGGTGGGCTTGGGGTACTGTGTGGGTGGGAGGGTGCACTGGATCACCAGGGAAGTGTTTTATGGAGCAATCGTGGCAAGGGGAGGTACCACTAGACTGCTAGGGTATTGTTGTACTGTGGTTTTACTGCAATCATGGCTACGGGACTGGGGGGTGCCCTGGGACCCCCACTGTGCACAGGTCATTCTGTGCAGGGCACCAGGTGCACTTCACCATACTGCCCTGCACAAGGCATGCAAATGGGGCCATAATGACATGCAAATGGCCCCAGTTGCACCTTGCATATATTATGGCCTCCTTTGCATGACCTCTGCTGAATATTGTGGATGATGTGCCCAGCGCAACTGCGTTTGTGCTGGTGCATCCCAGTGCTCCCTATTGGTGGCTTGCACTGGCACAGTGCCACTGCGCCATACGCAGTATGTGCGCTGACCTTGCCATATTCAATCATGCTGCACTATGGTGCATCACCATTGAATATCACCTGGTCCAGGCCCCAGCGCAGCCCAGTTGCAATGCACTCAGGCTTGCACCACTGCCCAGTCCAGTCTGAATATCTGGGCCATGGTGGTACAGTGGTAGAATATGGGACTATAGTGCAGCAATGGTACAGTGAATCATGGTTCAATTCCTGCTTTTGCTTCATCATTGTTGATGTTACATTTTAAATATAATTGTAACATATGTACAATTTTATTTTTTCTCCATAGAAACATGAAGACACTGGCAAGAAGGTGAAATTCATTGTTTAGTGGAAGTAGTACAGAAACTTGGTAACCTATACATTATGGTGAGAGCTTCAAACCAACCACTGACAGATATGTGGGAAGCAGTCAGCTCCATGTTTCAAAATGAACACAATATTAAAAGAGATGCAATTTCCTGTAAGAGAAAATGGAAACAGATTAGGCAAAAGTTCTTCAAGCTCCTTCCAGATAAAGACTCAGCAGCAACTTCTTTTAGTTTACTGTAGTACACCAGCTGTGGAACTTGTCTGGAAAACCATCTCTCGGCACATGTTATTATGTCAGTAAGTGCACTGCAGTGCATGTAAAAAATTCACAGTACAAGCAAAGCAGTCATGTCAGACCGAGAGATGTGTGCACAGATAAACAGACCCTCACTATGACACACAGATACACATATCCACACACATATTCATACACATACTTAACATGATATGCTACTGTGTTTCAGAGTGAATGAAGGGTTCCAGCTTGAGAATGGAATGTCCAAGCTTGATGACAGAACACAGTGATGATACAGATGGGGAGACTAGTATTGAATTTGAAGAGGTCAATATTTATGACAGCAATGAATGAAATCAGGTAAGTAGAGGTGAAGCAATGCACTTTAGAGCACAATGTAGTAAAAGTATGCTGCAACAGTAATTTCCCGTTTATTACAGAATCTGAACATAGGGACAGCACTGAACATGGTTGCTCCACTTTAGGGAAGTCAACCCTTAAAAAGAACACCCATGGAAGATGAAGGAGATACTGCTGTAACTGAGGAACACTCAACAAAGAAACAAAAAAGTATTCATGAAGTAATAGGAGATGTGTTGAGCATAGACGCAGAGGAAACACAGGAGTTATACCAGCAAAAGGACACATATACTGGAAAAGAAAAAGGAGTGACAAAGAAAAAAATAGCTAGGGAGCCTGAAAACAGCAATGGAGTTTGTGTTATTATTGAAAAACTAGAAAATATTGCATCTAACATTGGTAGGAGTATAGATTCTGCCACTCAAGTGCTCTCGGACATACTCATAGAAACATAGAAACATAGACTTTGACGGCAGATAAGGACCGCTTGGCCCACCTAGTCTGCCCATTTCCCTACCTACAGGATAAGCTGCAGATCCTAGTTAACCAACAGCCTATTTCTTCCTACCCCCAACAAAAATTGCCTTATGTCTGTCCCATGCATTCTGAAATTCTCCCACAGTTTTAAACCCCACAACCTCCTCAGGAAGGCTGTTCCATGTGTCCACCACCATCTCTGTGAAAATATACTTCCTCAAATTGCCCCTGGGCCATCCCCCCTCTATCTTCAAATTGTGTCCCCTTGTTCTTCCACATATCTTTTTCTGAAAGATGCTACCCTCTTGGATTTTGTTGATTCCACTGAGGTACTTAAAAGTTTCTATCATGCCCTCCTCTCCCTCCTTTCTCAAGGGTATACATATTAAGCTCCTTTTGTCTCTACTCGTATGGCTTCTCTTGCAAACCCTGCACCATTTTAGTTGCCCTCTTCTGGACTGCCTCCATCCTGTCTATGTCCTTGCTAAGATTGGGTCTCCAGAACTGGACTTAGTACTCCAGATGAGGTCTCACCAACTGTCTGTACAGAGGGATAACAACTTCCTGTTTTCTGCTGGTGATACCTCTCCCAATACATCCCAGTATCCCCCAGCCCTCCTAACTGCCATCTTACATTGCTTGCTAATGTTAAGGTCATCTGATATGATTACCCCCAGGTCCCTTTCCATTTTTGCTGTTGTTACCCCCCCCCCCCATTGAGTGATCTTCCCCTGGGTTTTTGTTTTCCAGGTGCATTATTTTGCACTTCTTTGCATTGAATCCGAACTGCCATGCTTTTGACCATTCCTCCAACCTTGCCAAGTCCCTTCTCATCCTTTCCACGCCTCCTTGTGCATCAACCCTGTTGCAGATCTTTGTGCCATCTGCAAAGAGGCATACTTTTCCTTCCAGTCCCTCTGCAATGTCACTTATAAAGACATTAAAAATGACTGGTCCCAATACTGAACCCTGCAGTACCCCACTAGTAGCCACTCATTCTTCAGAGTGGACTCCATTTACAATTACCTTCTGTGTTCTGTTGTCCAGCCAATGTTTTACCCAGGCTACCACCCTGGGACACACTCCCAGACTGGTTAATTTGACTATTAATCTTTTGTGTGGGACTGTGTCAAATGCCTTGCTAAAGTCTAGGTAGGCCATGTCCACAGCCACTCCCTGGTCTACTACTTTGGTCACCCAGTCAAAGAAATCAATTAGATTTGTTTGACATGACCTTCCTGTTGTGAACCCATGCTGCTTTGGGTCCTGTGCCCCACTGGCCTCTAGGTACTCAACAATTCTTTCCTTCAGAAGTGATTCCATTACTTTCCCTACCACAGAGGTCAAACTGACAGGTCTGTAGCTTCCTGCCTCTGTCTTGCTCCCACTTTTGTGAAGGGGAATCACATCTGCCTTCCTCCAGTCCTCAGGTACCACACCATCCTCCCATGATTTGTTAAAAAGGGTAGTCAGTGGTATCACTAGTTCTCTCTCTTTAATTCTTTTAGAAATCTGGGGTGAATCCCATCAAACCCCATTGCTTTGTCCACCTTCAGTTTTAGGAGTTCTTTTAGAACCCTTTCTTCTGTGAAAGGACTGGGATCGACCCCCCTAACCAGAGTGATTCTATTAATTGGATTAGGCACCTCCCCCTCCTCCTTTTTTATGAATACTGAACAGAAGTATTCGTTCAGTATCCCTGCTTTTTCACTGTCCCTCTCTGCCCACCCACCGTCCATTCTATTCAGTCTCACTATCCCTCCCTTTGTCTTTCTACGCTCCCTGATATACCTATAAAAGGTTTTATCCCCCTTCTTAACTGAGTTGGCTGTCTTTTCCTCAGTTTGAGCCTTTGCTATTCTGACTACCCTCCCTGCTTCCTTCTGCCTTAACTTGTACAGTTCTCTGTCCTGCTCCTTCTGTGTTTCCTTATACTTCCTAAATGCTATATTTTTCTCCCTAACCTTCACCACCACCTCTTTTGAGAACCATAATGGCTTTTTCTTTCATTTTCATTTGTTTATTTTCTTCACACAAAGGCTTGTTGCCTCTGTGATGGCAGTTTTGATGTTTCCCCATTGTTGCTCCACCCCCTCCTTCTTGCCTGTTCGCTAGTGCTTCTCTAAGGCATGCTCCCATCTTGCCAAAGTCAGCCTTCCTGAAGTCCAAAACCTTCACTTTTGTATGGCTTGACTCTGTAGCTGAGTTTATCGTAAACCTCACTGTTTGGTGGTCACTTGCTCCTAGATGGCTACCCACTTCTAGATCTGAGATCCTCTCACTGTCCCCATTTGAGAGTATGAGGTCTGAGATTGCTCCCTCATGAGTGGGTTTCAAAACTAGTTGTCTGAGGCATGCCACCTGATAGGCATTGAGAATGGCCCTGCTTTTGGATGTGGCTGCAGCAAAGGTGCTCCAGTTAACATCTGGCATATTCAGGTCCCCCATCAACAGTATCTCCCCTTTCTCTGCCATCCTAAGGATGCCTTCTATCATATCCTTGTCCATTCCCTTCCCCTGACATGGGGGTCTATATACAACCCCTGTGTGGATTGTGGTGCCATTTCCAGTCTCTAAGGTGACCCACAGTGCCTTCTCTCCTCCTTGTTTACTCTTTTGTTCAGTTGCTTTTGTCCCTTCCCTTACATAGAGAGCTACTCCACCCCTCTTCTCCCCACCCTGTCTCTCCTGTAGGTTGTGTACCCTGGTATGTTAACATCCCCATCATGGTTTCTGTGTACCATGTTTCTGTGACTGCTACAATATCCAGGCATCCCTCTTCCATCAAGGCCACCAGTTCAGGGAGCTTATTGCTGAGACTATGGGCATTGGTACTCATTACCCTCCATTTCTTGATGGCCTTAACCCTTTTTGCCCCATCCCTGTCCATACTGGGTTTGTCATTTTCTCCATTTACCCCTGCACTTCTCCCTATCAACATCTCTATCTTGGTGTTTACATCACTTACTACCCTGATTTTTGGGGAGGGCTAGGATTTCCCTGCTCCTTTCCAGTGCCTCCCCCTTGGCTAGTTTAAATGCTTGCCAATGAAGTATTTAAACCTATCACCTACGATCCTGGTTCCCCTCCTGGACAGATGCAGACCTTCATGCTAGTTTAGGCCTGCATCCCTCCAGGTGGACCCCCAGTCCCCAAGGAAGCTAATACTCTAGGAACAAAGAACACAAACGTGGGTCCTAAAAGACATATTACATCAGTTCAAGATGCATTCAAATGATGAGCACAGCTGAGTGACACTTGAATTACAGAATCACTCTGTTCTCAATGATATTTCAGACACTTGATAGAGATGAAACGCATGTTGCAAAATTTGGGAAGACGGTCAGGTGATGCACTGCAGGATCCCTCAAGTAGTTAGCATTCCTGTTATTGTTCGGAAAGTCTGTTCTGCATATTGCCAGCAGTAGTAGTGGTAGTAGGTCTTCCTTGAAATATGCTTTGCTGCTTCAGTACTTAGTAATCTATTACAAAAAAGTTTGTTTATATGACAGTGATGTTACTATGGTGTGAAAACATTTTACTAAGTTGATCAATAGATACATCATTTGAAATCCTTTTTAACTACAGAAGAAACAAGCATTTGTCAATGCCGAATGTTTGCTTGCTGGCATTGACATTGGTAGTGTAGAAGTTACAGAGCTGCATAATAGGAATGGCAGTGAAGTATTGAACTGAAGCCAACCCCACCACCTCCCTGCAGAAAGTGACAGGCATTGGGGTGTGCCTTTGGGTCGTCAGGCGTAATGACCATGCCATTTCACCACACCCTACCTTGCAGATACTGACAAGTGTCACAGTGTGCCTTGGGGTCTTTGGCCCTTATGCGCACCCCATTCCATCAGGAAATATGGTGAGATGGGTGCAGTATAGGAGAATGGGGTGAACTTTGGGCCCAAAGAGTCCGAGGCACACCTTGATGCCTCTCACTGGCTGCAGGGTGTGGGTGGGGGTGCAATGGTATGAGCATGACAGGCAAGAATCCCAAGTCACATCCCCGATGCCTGTCATTCTCTACAGGGTGGGGCATTATGGTCAGAAACCCTAACGCCTCAGGCATTCATTGGTATTTTCATTCCAAATTTTCAACATGTTTTTTTTGTGACCCCCACCTCATGAACAGTGGCAACATCAGCTTGTTAGCCGGAAACTGCTTTTGCACAGTGACTATGGCATTTGGCACCACAGGTGCAAAAACACATTCCGAACAGGATGTGAAAAATGACAACGGTACTGTTCATGGGAGGTGTAAAAAATGGCAATGTTGAAAATCTGCTGTGAAAATCTTAAAAAAAACTGTGAAGTCACAGTGCGTAGAAACTGTGCACACACCGTAATGTAACTAGTTTGGGGATTTTTACAGCAGATTGTTAACACAGAGCATTTTGGGACCTCCGATCATGAACAGTGTCAGTGTGATTTCTTTTCTGTCCCGAACAATGATTTCCCACAGCGACCACGCATTTCTGTGCTGAAAGTGTAAAAACACATTTCGGCCATGTTGTGGAAAATGACAGCTGTACTGTTCATAAGGAGCTGTGAAAAAATGCCATTAGCGAAAATCTGGACTGAAAATATTACAAATTCATGAACTTATGAGGGTGCGTGGAAACTGCGCAATGCTCACTCATAACACAGTCATTTTATGGAGTTTTGTCACCAAATTTTCAACATAGCCATTTTAAGACCTCTGCTCATGACCACTGTCACTGTGATTTTCTTAATCTTGTCCCAAACATTGTTTTTGCACACCGACTATACCATTGTGCGCTACATGTGCGGTAACACATTTTGGGTGAGATGTGAAACATGGTAGCTGTACTGCTCATAAGGAAGTGCGGTAAAATGGCACTGTTGAAAATCTGGTGTGCAAATATTACAAATTCACAAACTTGCCAGCATGTGTAGGAACTGCGCAATGTGCGCTCCTAAAACAGTCATTTTTGGGAATTATTTTCACCAAATTTTCAACATAGCCATTTTAACACCTCTGCTCATGACCAGTGTCACTGTGACTTTCTTAACGTGTCCCATACATTGATTTCACACACCGACTGCGCCATTGTGCGTTACATGGGCAGAAACACATTGTGAGTGAGATGTGAAAAATGACAACTGCACTGCTCATAAGGAGGTGTGGTAAAATGGCAATGTTGAAAATCTGGAGTGAAAATATTGAAAATTTGCAAACTTACGAGCGTGCGTAGGAACTCTGCAACGCACGCTCGTAAAACAGTAATTTTTAGGAATTTTTTCACCAAATTTTCAACATAGCCATTTTAAGACCTCTGCTCATGAACAGTGTCACTGTGATTTTCTTAATGTGTTCCGTACATTGATTTTGCACACCGACTGCACCATTGTGCACTACATGGGCGGAAACACATTTTGGGTGAGATGTGAAAAATGACAGCTGTACTGCTCATAAGGAGGTGTGGTAAAATGGCAATGTTGAAAATCTGGAATGAAAATATTGAAAATTCGCAAACTTACGAGTGTGCGTAGGAACTGCGCAATGCACGCTCGTAAAACAGTCATTGTACAGGAATTTTCTACAGAATTTTCAAAATAGGCTTTTTGGGGCCACTTATGAACACTGGCAGTGTCATTTCGTTAATCATTCTGGAAAGGTGATTTTGCACAGTGGTTGCGAAATCACCCTTCGACGAGTAATGCCATGACAGTGCAAGAATTCATGAGGAGGGTCCCAAAACCCATGTTGAAAATTTGTGCAAAATTCCAAAATGCCTGAGATATGCAACAAAGTTGAAACCCCTATCTATCCCATTATACAGCTTACGGCATTTCCTCAGTTCGCGGTCGGCTTTGAAGAGTGCAGACGTGTTCCCGGTCCACCGAAGATCGTCCGCCCGGACTCCAGAGGTAGGTATGGGGTGGGGGGATGGGGAGGTAGGGTGTGCAGTGGGTGGGTGTGGGTTGTGGGGGGCAGGGAGACTCAGAGGACCGTTTTTCTTTACAGTTTTTTTTTGTTTTAAAAGAGGACGCAGGATGTTTGCCATGTTGGGTGGGCTCCAGCATGGCAGAAGAACAGCTGGGGGCGTGGAGCTGACGGGGGATTGGGCACCCCTGTTGATTATGAGTCTGTTGCCACGCTGGGTGGGCTCTCAGCGTGGCACCCTGTACTGGGGGAGACACAGTGGAAACGACGGGGGATTGGGCACCCCCATCGGCTATATGATGTAGCCACGCTGGGGTGGGCACCCAGCGTGGCATATGAAACTGTGTTTCAGGGAGGGGTGCAGCACAGCTATACAGTGCGTGCGTTGGGGGGAGCAGCAGCAGCATGTGTGTGTGTGTGTGTGTGTGCGCATGAGCAGGCGAGATCTGATCGCTGCTCACTGAAGCGTAGCTCCTCCTTTCAACGGTATGCCACTGCATTTTGGAGCTGTCATAGACAGCTCCAGCAGGCATTGGAGAACTGCGGCCGTGCTTGCAAACACACTGACTGAATTGGAAGAGGGCTGACACACCTCCGAAAACTCCGATGATGGCACTATGTTTCTTGCACATGTGTGCAAGCAAACATAACAAGTGCTTTATATGTGCAGTGTTATTTGTCATTTTCTGATATGGTGCTATCCATACTGTCGTAACATGCTAAAGAAATCTGCTCTGTGAAGGATGACATTTGAAGGCAGTGGTAATTTAGCAGGAACTTTTAAAGTGAAATGTTTGAAGGGCGTGGTAATTGTGTACCACCTTATCAACCACATAAACATTGTATTACTATCTGTATGGAGGTATAGGACCCTGTGTTCTCCCTATACCATATGGACACTGTTGCTGTACCTGAATGGAGAGTTGGACACTGTGCTTCCACCATGACATGTGCACACTGTTGTAGTGTCTGGATTGAGGTCTGGGTTTGGACCCTGCACTCCCATGCTAAAATGAGAATACAGATATGCTATCTGAAATAGAAGGGAAATACTTTGCAAAAACTCCATTAATGCATCAGTTAGGGTTGATGTCTCAGTGACAAAAGTTTAAAAATTCGATTTTAGGGTTACCCTCTAACATCCCCATCCCCCCCCACCCTGCACTCACCAGCAGACATTGGGGTGTGCCATGGGTTCATCAGGCCTAACTCTCACACCATTCTCCTCTTCTGGAGCATGTCAGATTGTTTACACATGGAATGGGGTGAGAGTTGGGTTTGATGACCCCATGACACACCCTGACATATCTTGGTGAGTGGAGGGGGGGTGGTAGGGGGTAACCCTAACATTGAATTTCCAGACTTTTGTTGCATAGACATCAACCCTAACTCATGCATTAACAGAGTTTTTGCAAAAAAAAATATATATATATATATATATATATATATATATATATATATATATATATATATTAGTTAATAACTTTGGACCAGTTCAATGGATTTGCCTGAAATTTGGTATGCACATTGGAGCATGGTAGATCTATTGACCTGCCAAATTGAGTTTTGGTTGGAATGCTGGTCTTTGTGTACGAAAGCGCTGAAAAGTGCAAAATTATCCATTTTTGGAGACACCTTTTGGCATTTTTAATGTGGTCCTGCATGGCCGTTGTGTGGTGCACTGCTCTGTGAGGTGATTCATTTGAAAGAGCTTTGGTGGCTGAACATGCCGCTTTTTGTTTGGTGAAAAAATATTAAGGCATTCAAAAGTTATGGCAGTTTTAAGTTCCCATTATAAGTCATGGGGAAAATTTATATGTATATTTTGAGATCAAAGAATGGGGTTCTGGTCATCTCATCCCACCTGGCAGTCAAAGAATTTGCAGCCTCGCAGTTCAAGAATCTTTGATCCTGAGGAATTTCAAAAGTTCTTTGACCGCGAGGTCCGCCATCTTGTTTTCAGTTTTCCGATCACACAAACACAAATATCTCTGCTCAGGGGTCACTTCTGAAGTAAAATTCTGATGGGTTTTACTCAGGAGACCCTGATCTATCGAGCCATGACTTTAGTTCTGTCAAAATTAGTCAAAAAATAGAGTTAGTAGCTTTTAAATTCTTCGTTCGCGGTTCACTAACGATTTTTGATCGTGAGTCGACAAATTCTTTGATTGCGAGAATCTTTGATCGCGATCTTGCATCATGACCTAAAAATACAAATATCTTAGCTCAGGGGTGGGCTAGGGACACAAGTGAGGATGGGTTTTGCTCAGGAGGGTCCATTCTTTCGAACCATGGCATTGGTTTGCTTCAAATTGGTGAAAAATTCGTGTTTCAACATTTTTTATTCTTTGATCGTGAGGGTGCAATTTCTTTGATCGTGAGCCTGCAAATTCTTTGATCACAAAAATCTTTGATTGCAATCATGCATCACAAGCAAGGGACAAGATGGCAAGATTTAAAAATATTTTCAGAGTACCTCTGCATTACCGCTTGTAATGCAGATAGTCGGCGGCTGGCTGTGGAGGTGGGAGGTAGGCTGTGCAGTCACCGGCTGGCGAAGGGTGGGGGGTGCTGGATGGGCTGGCATTGATGGGTGGGGGGCCACTAGACTACCAAGTAATATAAATCATTATTTATTTCATTATGCTGGGGGGGGTTGCTAGACTAGCAGGGATATAAACCTTTGTTAATAATAATACAGTACAGCTCGGGGGGCCACTAGACTACCAGGGATGTTAAAAAATACAGGGGGTGGGAGGCACTAGACTACCAGGGCACTACACAGGACAATATACTTTATTGGGGGTCCACTAGACTACCAGGGATGTTAATATTTTATTGTGATTGGAGGGGGCCACTAGACTGCCAATGATAGTTAGTACATGATTTTGGGTATGCAGATGGGGCACAGCGAAGCCCCCTGAGAAAAACCCACCTTAATTTAACAGTCTAGGGTACCCCTTGGCTACACAAATTTATTTAGAAATCTGGCCATCTCGTCCCTCGCTCTTTATTCACGAGCAAGCAATTTCTTTGATTGCGAGCATACAAATACTTTGACCACGAGATTCTTTGATCGCGATCATGCGATCATGCGATCACAAGATGGCCAGATGAAAAAATAAATTTTCTCAACCCTGAGGTATTGTAGGAAGTCAAATAAGGGTGGGTTTTACTCAGGGGGCTTCGTTCTGTTGAACCATGGTGGTGGTTTACCGCACTTCTGTTACCATTCGCATCACCGTTCCTGTCTACGCCACCTTGTGCATTACAGTTAATCCTTTTAGAAAAATATCTATAGTCTACTGCCAGCCTTTGAGGGCTTGAACCTCAGATCTTTTCTGACCCCAACAGAACCTCTGATACAGAGAAATGCCACCAATGCCTTTCAATTAAGACAGGCATTTTCAACTGTAGATCACTGTTCTGTGTTAGCACAATTCATCAAGAAATACTGCACAGTAAGACAGCGGAAATTACAATCCTGCATCTGTTGGTAGTACTTCTTTTCCCCTACATAAGTCAGTAGTGTGGGAACATCCTGTAATGGAATGATGGTGCATAAAAACTCTGAACATTGTAATAAGTTTGTATGATAATACAAGGACACAGGTGAGATATTTATTACTTTATTTAAAATTTGTTTACCAGAACAGGCACACTGAGCTCATTTCCAGGTGTGACCCAAGGGAAGGGATACAATAGGGATCGAAACAGCAATAACAAAATGACAACAGGAGGCCCATGAACATGTACAAAAAAATCCCTGTACAAATAATGAATTTCAGCCACAGATAAAAACAACGGAAAAAGTCTACATCAGCGTTGGTTATCCAGATCGAGAGGGAGTAAGGTGCAAAACGAGGAGGGGATGCAGCAGGAGTGAAACA
Organism: Neoceratodus forsteri; assembly: GCA_016271365.2. Classification (NCBI taxonomy): domain Eukaryota; kingdom Metazoa; phylum Chordata; order Ceratodontiformes; family Ceratodontidae; genus Neoceratodus; species Neoceratodus forsteri. The sequence goes on from CM057450.1 coordinate 140,250,784, forward strand.
CAAATAACAAATAAAGTGACAACAACAGGTGAACAAAACATGCACAATGCAGAAACTGTTTGAGGCAAAGATGAAGTAGGGTAGCAGTGCACCAATTTATGGCAAGACGTTTGTAACAGAAATTCATGATGGGGTAAAATTCAAATTACACAATACATTGAGTTTTAGTCTGTAATTGAGGGTAAGAGACAAAATGGGTAAATATTTGGGGGTTAGACAGGACATGAATTATCGTAATGTGGAGAGAAGACGAAGTAGGCTAGTGGCAGGTTTTGAGAGTGTACAGAGAGGATGAGAGACAGATGAGGGGAGGGAGATTGTTCCATAGTGCTGGAAGGTGGATAGGACTGGCCTGCTGCAGATTCTCAGTGAGGGATAAATTACTTATTTCAAATGTTTTACCAGGAAAGACATATTAAGCTGAATAGCAGCTCATTTCCAGATGCGTCTGGGGGGCAAGGAGGAAGAAAATATAACAAAAATAGAATATAGTGACAAGAGGTAGATAATACAGTGAGAAGAAGGAAGCATAACAAACAATCAGATTATAGCAATATAAGCAGTTTAGCATTTACAGTTTTACATATAAAATTGAATTTAAAAGTTGTGGATAGCTGTCCTAGAGAGGCCTGACAGATGTCCAGTCAGTGGCCAAAGTGCCTAGGCATATTACAGCCAACACAGAGAGGTACATAGGTTGGATATAATAATTAGGTGGAAAGAGGTTGAGCAGTGAGGTAGTGATGTGTGGGGGTATAGGTCAGGGTGAGGGAAGAGGAAAGAGGGGAATGGGGGGGCATAGGGAAGGAAGAAACAGGAACAGTTGCAGGTGGGCAAGTAAAGCTCACAGAGAAGATGGGAGAGGGAGTGAAGAGAAGTGGCAGAGTGGGTGGTTAGGGGGGAAGGAGTTTCACAGTTTAGTGAGACGGTAGGAGAAAGCCGCCTGACCAACCATAGTTGACCTAGGTGGGAGAGTGAGGAGGAATTAGAGTTTCATAAGGAGTAGAAGGAGGGAGAGGGTATGAGAGGAGTGAGGAGAGAGATAGGAGGGAAGAGAACCAAGTCAGTGTTTAGCCAGGAAGGAGAAGTAGCGTGTAAGACATCTGGCCACAAGGGAGGAGGGGGAGAGAGGGCAGAGTAGAGGCAGCAGTGGTGGGCGCGGAGGGGCCAGTCACGAGCAAAGCGGCAGAATGAGTGGAAGTGTGGGTCCAGTCTGGCCAGCATAGACTAAGGAGCAGCACTGTATGCTTTATATTTATATGTCCCCTAGAGCCACTCATTGTGAGATAAGAGTGGTTTCATGCACATTCTGCTCCAGAGAGAACAGCGAAGCGATACTGTTCTGACTGGAGCAGAAGGCAAGTGAAACCACTAGTATACCGTAATGAGTGGCAATGGGGACATACACACATATATTATAGATCGCAGTTATAGAAACATAGACTTTGACGGCAGATAAGGACCGCCTGGCCCACCCCGTCTGCCTATTTCCCTACCTAATGGATAAGCTGCAGATTCTAGTTAACCAACAGCCTACTTCCTCCAAACCCCCACCAAAATTGCCTTATGTCTGTCCCATGTATTACATAGAAACATAGAAACGTAGAAACATAGAAACATAGAAGTTGACGGCAGATAAGGACCGCAAGGCCCATCCAGTCTGCCCATTTCTTTTTCTACCTTATAAATGTGCTTTCGGCCTTTGCTCTGTCAGTGACCTATCTATTCATAGTCATTTGTATTGCTCCCTTATGCCTATCCCATGCCTGGTTGAATTGAGTTTGTATTCTTGAATTCCCCCACTGTTTTTGACCCCACAACCTCCTTAGGAATGCTGTTCCATGCTTCTACCACCCTCTCTGTGAAAAATACTTCCTTGTATTGCCCCTGAGCCATCCCTCCTCTATCTTCAACTTGTGCCCCCTTGTTCTTGCACATCTCTTTTTCTGAAAGATGCTACCCTCTTGGACTTTGTTGATTCCCTTGAGGTACTTAAATGTTTCTATCATGTCCCCCCCCTTTCCTCAAGGGTATATATATTAAGCCCTTTAGTCTCTCTTCATATGGCTTCTGTTGAAGGCCCTACACTATTTTGGTTGCCCTCCTCTGGACTGTCTCTATCCTGTCTATGTCCTTACGGAGATGGGGTTTCCAGAACTGCATGCAGTACTCCAAATGGGGTCTCAACAACTTCCTGTTGTCTACTGATGATGCCTTTCCCGATACATCCCAGTATCCCCTCAGCCATCCTTACTGCCTTCTCACATTGCTTGCTCACCTTTAGGTCATCTAATATGACTACCCCAGGTCCCTTTCCATTTTTGTTGTTGTTAATACCCCCCCCATTGTGTAATCTTCCCCTGGGTTTTTGTTTCCCGTGTGCATTACTTTGCACTTCTTTGCATTGAATCTAAGCTGCCATACTTTTGACCATTCCTCCAACCTTGCCAAGTCCCTTCTCATCCTTTTCACACACACCCCTTGTGTATCAACTCTGTTGCAGATCTTTGTGTTGTCTGCAAAGAGGCATACTTTTCCTTCCAGTTCCTTTGCAATGTCACTTATAAAGATATTAAAAAGGACAAGACCCAGTACTGGACCCTGCGGTACCCCACTAGTAACCCCCCTTTCCTTGGAAAGGACTCCGTCTACTATTACCCTCTGTGTCCTGTTGTCCAGCCAATTTTTTACCCAGGCTACCACCCTGGGACCCACTCCCAGGCTGGCTAATTTATTTATTAATCTTCTGTGTGGGACAGTGTCAAATTCCTTGCTAAAGTCTAAGTAAGCCATGTCCACAGTGCCTCCCTGGTCTACTACTTTGGTTACCCAAGTTAAAGAAATCTATTAGATTTGTCTGACATGACTTTCCCACTGTGAATCTATGCTGCCTTGGGTCTACTCAGAATAAGAGTGTCTCATGCACAGGGGAAAGGAGTGCTCTGATTGGTCGGGAGCACTCCCCCTCGATCTATAATGTGTCTCTGTAGTCAAAGATGGGGAGAATAATTCTCTGTTATATGGCTCTGCAAGCAGTCAAGAGGATACACCCATGGTTACAAAGCAAAGCCCCTAGTTTTGGGTGTAATGTTTTGTGGATTGCCTTAACATGATCTGAGAAGTCCAGGTGCTGGTCTTGCCATACCCCCCAGGTACTTGAAGGATTGGACATCATCAAGAGTGTAAAAGGAAGGGTCACCTGTAAGTCTGGAGAGCTTTGCCTTGTTCTAAAGGTCATTGAGACCATCTTCCTTACATTTAGGGCCAACTGATTTGAACGGAACCAGCACTGGATGTTGTCAAAGTCCAGCTGGAATCTGGCTGGACTTAGGGATAAGAGAGGAATGAGTAGTGGATGAATGGAGGGTGTATGAAGATGGGATGGCAGGGTTAAGAAGAGAGGAGAGGTAAGTGTGAACAGTGCTACTCCAGTATCTTGCCAGGAAAGAGGAACAGTTAAAGAGATGCTGAACCTTTAGGGAGGGAAAAGAGAGATAAGTACAGAGAAAGCAGCGAAGGGGGAGAGTAGTACACAAAGCAGCAGAAGGAACTGTTAGGAAGATGTAGGCTACATGGCAAAGAGACAGAAAACAAATGCCATTCTTCTGATGCAGTTCGAAAATAATCAGTTTCACCCCTCTTCACTTGTGGGCAAGAAGTGTCCTTGATTGGCGTATGCTGAAGATTTCGCTCTGGTTTCGTTATCACCTATAGAGGTACAAAAAAAAATTTGAATTTGAAATGATTTGTATTAGACTACTGTACACTTAACCGTTAAACATTGAAAGAAACATGACTCTCCTCCTGGCAGGCTCTAGCAGTGTTAAACATAAATGATTTGTTAACAACATGCAGCTTGAAAAGTCAGCCTCAGCCCAACACAGTACTTTGTGACGACAAACCAAAGGTGGATGCATCTTCAGAAAACATCCACTAGATAGTCAAACCTACTTCTACATGCTCAGGGCTAGTGAACAGTATGGGGATATGCTTTAACGGTCCCATTTTCAAAAGATTTGGGTGGCACAACTCAAGTTATGCAATGCAAACTTGGAGATTGATTGGTTAATAGCAGTAACGAGATTGTTACACTCTTGGTTAGTGAAGCCATTGAAATATGAAACGATGTACCTTGGGCAGAATATTCAAAGGGATCCGCCCAAGATGCATCTACTGGAGTTGGCCTGTCAGCACAGCTTAGCCCTACTGCTCAAAATGCAGACAACCCGGGTTCAGGAACAAACCTGACACTGGGAGCCGGCCAGGGGGATGGGGTGGGCATTCCAGAGGATCCTCTTCTCCTCTTCCTGAGAGAGTGGGACTTATCCACTGGATGCAGGAGATGGTTGGGCTTGGCGTGACTGGGATGGGAGGAGTCACACTGGCTGTGTGTGACATGCACACTAGTAGTCCTCGATGTGTAACTCCTGAGGGGCTGAGTGAAGAAACTGGAAATGATCAGGATCCTACACCCCATAGATGAAGGTCTCCCACCCCCATCCATTCCCCTTCTCCATCACGGGTGGCTCCTGATGAGACTTAGAAGTTCAGGGGTAAACCTCCTCCACCTTGACCCTGCCTGGGGGGACATAAGCTATGACTTTGTGGAGGATGGCTCTCAGGAGAAGCGGTAAGTGGACTGGGGTAGCCATGTGGGCCTGGAAGGAGTCTGGGGCAGAATACAGGGAGCATAAACAGAAATAAAAAAAGATGCAACTGCTGTTATTTCCCTTTTTTTTGTTGATCTTTCTATCCCTAGTACTGAACACCCCAGCCCCATCACCCCAAATTTCACAGGACTTACCCCCCCCCGCATCTTCCTCCAAGGCTGTGCCCCCTCAGTTTGAGTGGCAATATTTTGAAACCTTGCTGCTGAACAGATACAGTTTTGCAGTTTTGTGGCACTGCCTGCTTGGGGGGTTGGGGGCCTGCCCGTGACTGCAGTGATCTGGCCACCTGCGGAGTTTCCTTAGGTTTCGTGGCTCTCCCTCCTCATAAGCACATGGAGGTGTGTGTGTGTGTGTGTGTGTGTGTGTGTGTGTGTGTGTGTGTGTGTGTGTGTGTTTGTGTGTGCAGTGATGTCAGTGATGGAAACACATAGGCTTCTGCATATAGTGCATCAGACGTCTGCCAGGCCACACTGCTCCATGCAGTGCCTGCACCCTGCCCCCAGCCACAGCTAGGGGCCTGCCTAATGCCAGTCTCTGTGCCATCCTCTCAGAGGAGGAGAGAAGTCCATTGGCTGCTCAAGTCCTCCTCTCACCAGTTGACCTAAGTTCATTCCTAAATTTGGGTTGTCTGCGCTGCAAGCAGTAGTGCTAACGCTGTGACAGTAGGCAGGTTTCTCTGATGTGATTTTCAAAGAGGAACTGTATCCAAACCTGACAGACCATGAATTAGATGGCCTAACAGCATCCAGACTGAAAGCAAATCACAATTGTTGTTTTCTGCTGCAAATCGTGACCTTTTCTCATAAACAGATGCAACTTCTGAAACTAGCAGCATGGCTGCCCAGACACAAGTGGATGGATGCAGACACAGGTGCAGCTGCCATCTGCATCCACACTTAACCCTTTTGAACCCTCCCCCCACTGTGTGTGGGAAATTGTATGAGTTCTTGGATCAATAAATGAATAGGATGGGATTTTAAAAAGTTGCATCCGAATCCATGATTTGCGGCAGAAAATGGATGCAACAGCAAGCTGTATCCAGTTTGATGCACTTGTGTGTGTTTTTGGATGCTGTTAGGTCATCTAATTTATTTTAATACATGGATTTTTAAAATAATACGGTCCTAAAACATTCAAAAAATTCCCGGTAATACCATCGCTCCCAGAGCGATGATACCACCATTCACAAGTGATAATGCCGTCGTTCAGGTGCCATAATAGTATAGTTCGGAACCTCAATCATAGTATTATCACTAAACCTCAACAGCGCAACAGCAAGTCAGCCACCCCACATCTTCCAAAGTGTGCATCCGGATTGGCTGCTTTTCCTTTGTGGGTGGACAGAAAAACTCTTAAAACATGGCGGCCATCTCTCGCTTAGTGAGACTGAACCGGGTCCTCTGCACTTCTCCAATTTTTTTTTTTAACTCTGCCAAAAATCTAATTATTTGGTTGATCCTGTGTTCCTCAAAAGAAGAAAAGGTAGGACTGCTCAACAATTTACTATGCCATGCTTGCAGGAAGGCGTGGAGTGACACGGATGGCGACAGGGGAGAATGAAATGACACAGTCTTGAATACTTACGGTCGGCCAGGACCGAGACAGTCCTTCACTGAAGCGCCTACTGCCCATTACAAAACTGTTGTTGTTGTTTATTTAAGTAATAAACTGCCGACAGGGTGTGGGTGATGCTGGTTTACCCATGCCCATGAAGTTCAGTCACGAGGTCCAAGAGTCGAGTAACCAAACCATCCAGGTGTGGAAATCCCAGCATCACCCACAGCCTGGAGTGGTTTATTGTGATTATACAACATTCCTCTTCAGTTTTTGTAAAAATAATTTAAAGAAAAATAGAGTTTTTGGCCAGTTGAAATGATATTTTATTGAATCTATAGTTGCACCCCCAAAAATAGTCCCAGTTGGTAGCTAGAATATTGAGATGCCCCCCAACTGATACTGTTGTATGTTTGTATTAATACTGTTTTAGCTAGTTTTTGTTTTTAGTTTGCAGCAGAGATGAGCGGCTGGGAGAGCGAGAGGCATGGTGTCAGTGTGATCTTGCCCCCCCCCCCACTGCAACTCATATGTTTATAGTCATTTTTTTTTACTGTTTTCTCTCTTTTTTTTCTTTAATTTTGTGAGCAGAAATGAGCAGCCAGGAGAGCAAGCGGCATCCTATCAGTCCCCTTCAGTAACTAGGTGATCTGGTGATGACCGTTAGCTGGTGCTGTTACTTCCATTGGCAAACTGAACCAGAGGTTGCGGCAGCAGCGATGAGCATGCATATGTACAAGTAAAGCGGGTTGAGGGTGATTTAAAAAAAACAGAGCTTGTACAGCTGTTTATCAGTGATCTGCTGTGAGATAAAATTGATCCAGGAACCATCTGTGGCGTAGCCGAGAGGGAGAGAATACAAAGCCACGCTCTGCCATTACCCTGTATTGTGATGAAAGCAGGATCTGGGAAGGAGAGAACAGAAAAGACCATCAGCGTGATCAAACTGACAGCGGCCTTGGTATGTGGTGAGTTTTGTAAACAGTATTTTCAGACTTTCCCCTTCTTTAAAGCAGTGCCAGAAGGAGCTGAAATGCTTGAGGTGATTTTAGCAGCCTGTGCTCTGATTTACCTTGTGGTTTGGGGGGGCGGAGAAAAGTGGAATGTGGGGGGGATTACCGGGGCTTCAAGATGGCGGAGTTTCAGAGTCATGGTTGGGGGTCGGACTGATTCTAGACATCAGGCTGTCTGTCACTTTTTGCATTGGTAATGCTAGAATTTACAATGCCTGAAAGGTGCCAGTTAGCCAATAAGAGTGCTGGAATATAAGACCCCAGTGTATAATTAAGCAATAAGACATGACAGTGTGTGGTATATCATGAGATATCGTCATGCCTTGGGTTGTTGGGCACGAAGCCGCAGGCTGAGTGCATCCAACCACCCAAGAAGTGATGATATCCCATGATATACCACACCCTGGAGTGACTTATTGCTATTATGAACTGAGTTTCAAGTTTTTTAAATAAAAAAAATAAAAGAAACAGGTTTTAAAACGTTTTATGAATGAGTTTTTGGGTGGTGTAGGAGTACGTTTTGAAAAAATAGTTCTCAGACAGTAGAGAGCAAGGAGACTGGTGGCGCCGGAACTTTTCTGAAGCTGTGATGTTGTAGCCTGATATCATCACAGCTTCAAAGAGCTCTCAGCCAATCAGATTCCTCTATTTACGATCCTCAGTTCATAATTAGGAATATTCATTGCACTTACGTTCATTCACAATGGTGACCTTTTTCACACAATAAAAAGATGCAAATACAAAATTAAGCAATAAACCATGACAGGGTGTTGGTGATGCTGGGTTTACCAAGGCCTGGCGAGGTTCTGTCACGAGGCTGCAGGCCTAGTGACTAAACCTCACCAGGCGTGGATAAATCCCAGCATCACCAACATTCTGGAGTGGTTTATTGCTATTATACAATGTATTCTTTTTTGGGGAGAGAAAAACAATTAGGAAAATGTAATTTTTTTAATTTTATATGATGTTTGGTGGATTTGTTGCTGTTCCACAAAAGGCAGTGCTGTGTTGTTGGGTGTTGCTAAGCAACTGGCAGTATAGCATATAGGTTAGAGTAAGAAACTGTACCTGAGCTTGGTAAATCGAAGAGAGCTGAGTTTGATTGTTTGATTTGGAGATGAGAGATCAGTAGATTTCAATTACGTTTTTGTTTAAAGACCCGTTTCTATCACGGAGCATTGGTTCCATTTTTGCTCGCTATGCGCATGCGTTGCAGTGTGACGTGAGAACAAAAATTTAAGAAACTATTGGAAGCTGTTTTTTTTGTTCTTTTTTCATTTGTGTACATGGATGTAGAAGTTACAGGACATGAGTATGGAATATTTAAAGCAGAGAGAAAATGGAAGCGGGAGCACGAGGCGGGATGGTTGTGGAGTAACCGCTGTGGAGGGTGGAGGGAGCGAGTGTGTCAGTGGAGCTACAGACAGGAAGGAACAACTGCTATTAGTGAAACTGGTTAGTTTTGTATTTCTGTTTCATCGAGTTGTTTTGGGAGGTCATTTACTTTTTGTTTGTCATGATTGTGTGCACAAAGTTTAGGGGTTGCATTTGGATCAGAGTTTACCAGCAGTTGTGGTTCAATATGGCTGCTCTGAAGTTTTATCTTCAGGGGTTGGACTGATTGCAGAGATGAGGCAACTGGCACCTTTTGCATTGGTACTGCTAAATTTTACAATGCCATAAAGGTGCCAGTTAGCCAATCAGAGAGATGGGTTTTAAGAGCCCATTGTATAATATTTATTTATTTAGTTTTTGTTTACCTGGTAAGGTGCACTAGCCATGGCAATGACTATTTTCAGGCATGACCCGGGAAGGTACAGAACATTACCAAAGAAGCAAAGTAACATGACAACATTACATAAATTAGACAATAGTCAATGGGTAGGAATACAATGCAAACAGGAGTCAAAGTAGAAATAACAGGTAAGGTAAATATATAATGCTTTGTCAGTAACTGAGAATGAGGCAAAGCAATTTACATTAGCTAATGTGACATGAGCAGCATCCCAGACAATACAGGTAAGGTTGTACAAAGAGGAAATTCAATGCAAAGAAGTGCAAGATAATGCATATGGGGCACAAAAACCCTGGCACAATATATCAGTTGGGGGGTGAGGATAGAGCATGCAGCAAGCAGGAAAGGGATCTTGGGGTTGTCATCTCTGATGACCTCAAGGTAGGGAAACAGTGTGACAAGGCATCAGGTAAAGCAAATAGGATGCTGGGATGTATAGGCAGGGGCATCACCAGCAGGAAAAGGGAGGTCATAATTCCGCTATACGAGACACTAGTGAGGCCCCACCTGGAGTACAGTGTACAGTTCTGGAGACCTTACCTACGTAAGGACATAGACAGGGTAGAGAAGGTTCAGAGGAGGGCAACAAAAATGGTGCATGGATTGCATCACAAGTCCTATGAAGACAGGTTGAAGGAACTGAACATGTACTCCCTGGAGGAGGAGGAGAGAGGGATATGATAGAGACATACAAGTATCTTACAGGGAGGAACAGGGTGCAGGAATACACTATTTTTAAGTGAAAAGATGTTCTAGGACTAGAGGTCATGGGATGAAGTTGGAGGGAGGACAATTCAGAGGAAATGTGAGGAAGAATTTCTTCACAGAACAGGTGGTGGACAAGTGGAACACCCTGCCAGAGGAAGTGGTGGGGGCTGAAACAATCACGGGATTTAAGAATGCATGGGATAGACATAAAGGAATTCTGGAGGTCAGGGGTAAGGGGCAACAGACTTCTAGGAAAACATAAACTGAACTTACAAGCTCAAATGGGCAGACTGGGTGGGCCATAGGCCCTTATCTGCCGACACTGTCTATGTATGTATCTATGAGGACTGTAGCCCTAGAGTAGTCAATTCAGAGCAGAAATGGGAGAGTTTAGAAGTAGTATGGTTGCTAGAAACAGGGATGGTAGAATATTGTACAGGAAAATTTGGATAAAGTAAGAGGTGAGGACAGAGAGTGAAATGAGAGCAGGGCAAACAAGTGACAGGATGAAAAGTGGTGAGCATATTTGTTGGGATGAGGCTGATAGGAGTGGTGGGAGTTCAGGTATGAGGGAGATATGGGGGCCAAGGTGGTATGAAGCAGGAACAGTTACTGCAATCAACTAGGTATTTGCTTAGCAATCTTTTGAAAGGAGCATGGGATGAGGCTTGGCATACGGTTAGAGGGAGAGAGTTCCAATATTAGGGGCATGACAAGCAAAAGCACTAGCGCCTTTAGTGGAGTGATGTTTGGGGATGAGGACAGGGGCTTTTACAGCAGAGCGCAGGCCATAGTTGGATGCTTGATTTAGAAATAGTGCCACTAGGGGCTTGGGTATTTTTGTATGGATCATGTTATCAATGATTGTGGCATAAGCAAAGGATCTAGACGTGGGGGGGGGCATTCAAGTTCAGAGTCTAGGAGGCAGTGGTGTTTGAGCCTGTGAGAGGAAGAGGCATAGGGACAGATGATATTATAGGTAACATCCCATTTCTGAAAACTAGTTTTACTCGTGGAGGCATAAGTTGCAACCCCATCGGTTAGCAATGGAAAGAGTATACCACGTGATATGGCAAGCCTAGCAGAGGGGGTAAGCACATAACTGGAGTGGTAGGCAATGCCAAGTTTCATGTTTACTGACTTGCAGGTATTCTGAATATGAAGATCAAAAGTGAGATCTGGATCAAGGGTGATACCCAGGTATTTAAAAGAGTTTACCACATTAACAGACGAACCATTTGCAGTGGAGACCTTGAAGGTTGATAGAGAGTGTTTAAGTTCAGCATTTGAGCCAATTAGCAAAGCTTGGGTTTTAGATACATTTAAGACAAATTTATGGTCAGACCGCCACAGTTTAATTTGTTGAAAATTCTGGGGGAGGTATTGGTTGATGTCGGTTATGTTCTTAGAACTAGAGTACAGGACAATATCATCGGTGTGTAACAAGGAGGAAGTCTGCAGGAGGTTGGAGGTGATATTATTTATAAAAATGGAGAAAAACAGGGAACGCAGGATAGATCCTTGCGGCACACCAATGTTGATTGTTGTTCTATCCAGTAGGGCGGAGTTATACTTAACTAATGGAGTCCTGTCAGATAGGTAGCTACCAAACCATGAAACTACATTCGATGAACAGCCAAGAGATCTAAGTGTAGTTAAGAGGATGGAGTGTTCAACAAGGTCAAATGCTTTGGTCATGTCAATAAATATAGCCCCTTTAAGAGAACCTGAGTCCATGGACCCTAGGGCATCAGACATAAACTTGATTAGTGCAGTAGTAGTACTATGACCCTTGCAGAAACCATGCTGTGCAGCTGTTAGAAGGTCATGTTGCTGGAGGAAGTCAATGGTTTGAGTGGTTACGAGTTTCTCAAGTATTTTGCTGAGAACAGAGAGGATTGCTATGGGCCTATAGTTTGATGGGTCTTTGCAGTCTCTTTTGAAAACTGGGGTGACCCTAGCCATCTTCCAGATGTTGGGAGCATAACTCTGGCACAAGAAGAGTGTAAAACTCTTGGCTTGAGGCGCCACTATGAGAGGAATGGAGAATTTCAGGAGCTTAGGTTTTAGGTTGTCAGATCCAGCCGCAGCAAACTCGGACATGTTGTTTAATAGCCTGAGTACTTCATACATTATACATTATTATACTTATTAATCTTACTTGTTATGTTTACCACAATTAAATAAAACATTTATAAGATAGTACATTAGAGAGCAGATATTTCTTTAGTGTGGAAACATACGGTTCTATATCATAACGGCAACCGCTGAAGGGCGATCGTCATTACGGCGAAGTCAGAGTGCCGAAAATCAATTTTGGCGCTCTGACTCCCTGGCACACAGCAAAATGGCGCTGGGGACTTTTTTTTACATGGCGCAGGACTTACCACACCACCTACTAAAGGATTCTCAACTCCAAGGGGTGCATGTTGGGGTGGGGGGGTAAAGTGTTAAAAAAAAAAATGGGCCGGGCACAGTAAAAACTAACCTGCGCCTGGACCTGAAACCCAGCACCCTAGCCATAGAAGCCACGAGCCAACCTGCTACACCATGGGGCCGACTTGGCAGCCTACTGCAGTGACACCCCTCAAATCCCTTCCCACCCCTGCCATGTGTGCTCACTCCCACCTCCCCTGTAGACATGCCTGTATGCTCACTCCCACCCCCTTCGTGCATACCTGTAGCAACTTCCTGTCACTACGGTCACCCACCACCCCCATCCAGTAACTGTCCCTCATCGGTGGCCCCTGTGACAGGTGTCACAACTAAGTCACCCCTTTCGTAGGTCACTCAATTGTGGTCACCCACATCACGGGCTAACAAACATACAAGAGTTTAGAATGTGGATCCTTAAAACAAGACAGAAGTTTATTCCAAAACTTTGGGACAAAATTAATGAGATTTTGTGATGACCTCTTTGTAAGACTCTTAGGGACAACTAACTAAGAACATTGAGAGTTTTTAAAAGATGAATCAATTTTCTGGAAAACTATCCTATCACTCAAAAACTTGGGAAATGAGGCAAAAAAGAAATTTGGATCCATATTTAAAAAACCAAAACAAATATCTTAGTGTATATTTGTTTTAGTTTAATAAGCTTGTACAGCCTCTCCTTGTTTCTGCTTCTCTATTACATAATTTATTTTCTCTACCCACTAGTGATGTCTGTATTTTCACTATGTACTTTACACACCAGTGATGTCTGTATTTTCACTATGTAATTTATGCCACCCACCAGTAATGTCTGAATCTTCACTCACTTGTGCTCACTGTATTGTATGTTTTCTCTTTCTGTAATGCCACCTGCTGTGGCCCGGGTCATGCCTGAAAATGGACTCTTGGATCAGCGCACTTAGCCAGTTACCAAAGTCTTAAATACATGTTGCAATGCAGTAATTCCATCTCAAGGTTCGGGGACGTGGGAACCTCTCGAGCTTCACTCTCGAGGTTCCGTAAGTCCCCAGAACCTCTTGATGGAATTACTGCCATGTAATATACACTACCCTATCTATTATTCTATTTTAAATATATGGATTTTGATTTTTTTAGTATTCCAAAGCATACATAAAAAATCCGGTAACATGATTGCTCCCAGAGCGATAATAGTGTACTTCCCGACTGGTAATAGTATCGTTCAGATGTGGTAATACCATTGTTCCATACCTGAACGGCACTATTATCATCAAATCTGAACAGCACAACTGCAAGTCTGCCGCCCAACATCATCCTAAGCATGTCTTCCGATTGGTCGCTTTTCCTGTGTAGTGGGCAGAATAACTTTAAAAACATGGCAGCTCACTCTCTCACTTTGTGAGACTACACTGTGTCCTGCAGATTTCTCCCTTTTGTTTTATACTTTGTAAAAAAGTGGAATTATTTGGTTGATCCTGAGGTCCCCAAACATGAAAAGGTAGGACTGCCTGCCAATTGTGGCATACTGAGGGTTACAGGGTGGGGGGGTGAAACACAACAAGACAGTGCGGTGGTCGGCCAGGGCCAAGAGAGTCCTTCACTGAAGCAGTCGACCGCCTGTCACAAAATGACAATAAAACAAAATCGGATCCATATATTAAAAAAATATATAGCTCAGCATGTATTACAAGGGAGTAATTCCATTGAGAAGTTCCCATGTTCCCAGAATCTCTCAATGGAATTACTCCCTTGTAATGCACACTGAGCTATCTATTTTTATTTTATTTAAAATATGGGTAACCAGAAAAGGCACACTGAGCCAGAGGCTCATTACCAGGTGCAACCTGGGGATGAGGGAGGGAAACACTTACATACATGTGAGTAATACAGACAAGTAAGTTTTATGTATCAAGACAAAACAATAGTGACAGGGTAATGTACAGGGCACAGAACATAAATTGGGTTTGTAAGAATTAGACATGAACAGTACTGCAAGATCAGAAAACAGTAGGAGCTAATAGATGGTCTGTCAAGTTTGGATGCATATCTGCTTTGAAAATAGCATCAGACACATCTTGGGTGGATCACAGATATAAAAAGTATGCAAGTACTCAGGGAAGGGGGGTAGGATCACTTATAGAGCAGCAAGGTTTGCACTAAGTGCTGAACAGTGTAACAGCGCTAAATCAGACAGTTTTAACAAACCAAAGTGAATCCTTACCCCATAGGAGAGCTACCTCTTACTCCAGCACCTCATTTTACTGTCAGATCATCGTCAGGCGTAAGAGGCAGCTCTCTCATGGGGTAACGGTGCACTTTGATGGTAAAACTGTTTTATGAAGTCAGGAGAGGACAGTCAGATGTTGTTCATGCATTGTTCTTGGAAAGTTTACTCAGATGTGTTGTAATCCCTGGAAAGGAAAATTGAAAATTCAAATGATAAATTCTTGAGCAAATCACAATAGTTAAAATGTTGTGTTTTATGAGCATGCAGAAAGAGGTGGATACAGATTATTTCACATCTGCATGGGTTACTAAAGTAAAACTGACTGGACATCTCAGCCTTGACCTTGGGATCAGTGTCAGTGGCTCAGCAGGTAGCACACTCGCCTCTGGGGCCAGAAGACCAGATGGTTGTTGGATCTAGCCCTACACCAGGCACTTGGAGTAACATCCATAACTAACACTGTTGTGCAGTATGAGGGGGGTGCTGCACTGTTGAGGTGCCATCCTTCAGATGAGGCATTGACCCAAGGTCCTACCTGCCCATCTCTGGTTACTGTTGAGGGGGAAGTAAAGGATCCCATGGCACTTATTGACGCCTCTTACCACAATCCTGCTAGATTCTGGGGCACCATCAAGGGGATCTTAGGGCAGGACTCTAGCACCTCTCTGCCATCTCAAGTGCACCTTAATAAGGTTGCTATCTCTGATAAACGGGAAGTACTGGATGCGTTCAATAATCATTTTACAACAGCTGGCCTTGCTTTTGACACCTCTCCAGCTAATCTACTGTGGGCACAACTAAACTCCCAGTCTACTGAGGTTCAGAGGGCTGATTCTTCCTTCTCCTTCAAACCAGTTTTACTGAAGCAAGTAGAGGACCTAATGCTGCAATTGGACACTAAAAAAAGTGCAGGTGCAGACTCTCTTGACCCCTATTTTCTAAAAATTGCAATTCATGTGCTTGCAGTTCCCTTAACACATCTTTTTAATCTATCATTAACCTCTGGCTCTATTCCTTCGATGTGGAAAACAGCCCAAGTGTTTCCTCCTAAAATCAGGGACCCCATGGACCTCAACAACTACAGGCCCATATCCATTCTTCCAGTGCTTTCCAAGATGCTAGAGAAATTAGTGAGCATCCAATTAAGAGACTACCTTGAAGTTAATAATCTCTAAATCCTGCTCAATCTGGATTTAGGCCATGCACAGCACCATCTCTGCACTGGCCAAAGTCACAAATGACTGGCAAACTGAGCTAGACAAAAAGAGCAGTGTCTGTGCTGTATTCCTTGATCTAAGCAAAGCGTTCAACACTGTGGATCATGAGCTGCTACTCTCTTCACTGCACTCCATAGGCTTAGACCCACCCTCTCTTAAGTGGTTCAGATGTTACCTCACTGATAGAACACAGCAGGTGAAAGCTGAAGGTGACCTATCCTCATTAAAACCACTTC
The DNA here is from genome assembly GCA_016271365.2 of Neoceratodus forsteri. Taxonomy (NCBI): domain Eukaryota; kingdom Metazoa; phylum Chordata; order Ceratodontiformes; family Ceratodontidae; genus Neoceratodus; species Neoceratodus forsteri. The sequence goes on from CM057450.1 coordinate 140,266,616, forward strand.
TAAGAGGAGTTCCTCAAGGATCTATCCTGGACCCTATCCTTTTTGCTATTTACATTAACAACATTGACTCTAATCTCACCAAAGCCAATGTTCACCTCTTTGCAGATGACACTGTTTTATATGTCAGTAACCCATTGCCTGCAATGGCCTGTGAAATTTTACAAACAGAATTCTCCCTTTTGCAACACCAACTACTTGAGAAAAAAATCCTCTTAAATGCAAAGAAGACAAAAGCTATGTTCTTCTCCACTAATAACTATACTAACACCTCCACACCAAGCAATCTTCCCCAATTATCCACCATCCTTGGAGAAAGCCTGGACTATGTAGATAAATTCAAATATTTAGGGGTGTGGATTGATAGCAGGCTTGACTACACTCACCATATTGAAGAACTTCTGAAAAAACTTCGCCAGAGGCTCGGCCTATTCTTCAGAATTAAACGTTTTCTAACTAGAGACTCAAGGCTGAGACTAATCCAGGCCTCATTTCTTTCACTTATCGACTATGCAGACTTCCTTTATGGTCACTGTCCTATTTCTTGTTTAAGCAAATTGGATACCTTGTATCACAGAGCACTAAGGTTTATTACAGATCTTCCATTCAACACCCATCATTGCTCTCTTTATGCTGCAGTTGGTTGGACATCCCTACACCTCAGAAGGAACAGAAATGCTGCACTATGGATATACAAAGTTTTGTCTAATAAACTTCCATCCTATATTTTAGACTGCTTTACACTGGCCACAGCTAGGTCCTATGCCCTAAGAAGCAACAACTTCATCACGCTTAAGTTACCCAAAGCCTACACCTGGCATGGGAGGTCTGCAATCAGCTACTCTCTAGCAATGGCATGGAATTCTCTACAGAAGACCCTAAAGTTGACCAACTTTATACCTCTAGCATCCTTTAAAAAGCTTTATGTAAGTCTCTTCCCAGAGAAATGCAGCTGCTACCACAAGGCCTAGTCCAGTCACATTCACAACCCTCCCCCTTTCAGTCAGCAATTATTATTGACAGCTCTTCCATAAATCATCCCCTTAGTTTTTCCCTCCCTCGCAGCCCCCCTTATTTTGTATCTCAGCCCCCATCATACCTTTTTTACAGCTTTGCTTCCCCTGACCAAGACCTCCACACCAACTCCTGGCACTCACTTCTACCGCAACCACTCCTCCATACCTCCTACTACTAGTAGCCTTAGCTCCTATCTGAATCTCCCACCAGCCCCTCCATGTCATTCGTCAGAGGCTGTTTATCATCATTTTTTGCAGTCATCAATCATTATATCTGTTTGTCTGCTTTAGTTTGCCCTGGAGCCTGTAATACCGGTTACCCTGTGTTGCGTGCTTGCTTTGGCTCCTCTATTGGGACTTGGACATTCTGGTTTCTTCTGGTGTACTTTTATTGTATCCTACCTTGTCCTGTTAGGTTTTATCAACCTCTATCCTTCATTTGTATATATGTTTATATTACTGTATCTGTTTAAATACAAGTGTTCTGTATATATCTACTACTGTACCTTCAATTTGATCCTTGACCTATCAGGTCCATCTTGTAAATGAGCTTTGCTCAATGATGTCCGCCTGAATAAATAAAGATTTTGATTGATTGATTGACTTATAGGTGAAAAGTAAGGGAATTCCCCCATGTCATGACCAGCATTCCCCATCAGTAAAAATGGGTGCATGTAACCCACCCTCCATGACGCACCTGGAAACAAGCTGCCACAGGTTTGTGTTCCTTTCCCGGTCACAAATAAGCAAATAATAACACTTTTTGAACATACTGCTAGAAAACCCAGCAAAACAGGTGACATTTACATTACCTCGATCCTTCACTGGCCTGACAATGTCCTGATCAGGCTAGACACGTTCCTCTTTTTGATTTTGTTTGACCTTCACCTTGAACCAGAGCAAAATGATGACCATTCCTCGTGAGTCTGCAAATGGAGGGAAATCAAGAATGTGATCAGTTATGCCCAGGCTGACGGTGTCCTATAGGGGTTCAGGTATGCATACAACACATGCAGCACTGCAGCATTTACACAGCAGTTTCACAGTTCTGTTCTTCACCTGGCCTCCCTCTGATGCTCCTTCAGATCTGCAAGTCTCCATCTCTTGCTGTTCTGACCACAGTTTGGACAACCTCTGCCCCATGCTTCTGAGAGATTTGCAGGAGACCTGAGCAAAAAAGCACAGGTCTGTCCCATCCTTTTTTTTTAAATGTTTAATTTTGTCCTCTGGTGTTTCCCATGCCCCAATGGAGCTTCGGCCCCAATCCTGCAAGCTGACCCACCATGCCCAGGCATACTCCCCCGGGGCAGGGTCTCTGGGTGGGTGCCTCTCCCCACAGTCAATGTTGGCTTGCCATGGCTTACCCCCAGAGTGGGACCTAGGGAGTGGGACCCCCCCGGTGGACTCTGGTGGTAGTGGCAACAGTGACTGAGTGGGGGAGGGCATCATGGGCGGGGGACCAAAGAGATTTTTTTCCCCTTAACTGAGCAGTGGTACCTGGGGGACGTGCAATGATGTCCCATGTCCACCTCACCTCCTGTAGTAATGATACCAACATAGTGGTTCCCCCAGCCTCTGCCAGAGGTCCACTGTGTGTGTGTCGGACACTGTGCCCCACTTCCCCTGGAGATGGAGGGCAATCTGCAAGATGTTCAATCCTTCTCCCCCAGCTGGCCCTCTGATGTCCCGAGTCTGTTTCTGAACCCGGGCCATTGGTGTTGCAGATGGATGGTCTGCCTCTGTGGGCTGGCATAAATCTGTCCCATACTGATACTACACTGCCACCACTTCCGGGAACATTGTGATGTCATGGAGTAACAAGCCGTGCTTGACTACATGTGGTTAGACATGGCTCTTTTCTCCATTGTCATTGAGGCACAGGTCAGGAAGCATAGAGAGGACCAGGAGCAGTTGTAGAAGTCACCAAAAATATTTATTTACAGTAGCAGTAACATAAAACAAATAACAAGAATAAACTTATTCATAACTATGTACAAAGGAGAAAAAAAACAGTAGTTTTCCTTAAGTCTCTGTGTCCCTTTTTCTTCTAATCTTTCTTGCAGTTGCAGCTTAGCTCTTATTTCACTGACCTGCACAGCCAGTATAGTGTTATGCTTGTGCAACTGTGTTAGTTTGGTTTTGGCCGTTCGCACTCTCTATTCCAGAGGAATTACCATCCTGTAGGGGTACGAAGGCAAGGAACTCTCAGAGAGGGTTCCACCCCTAGAGGTGCCACAGGGCAATTCCTGTGGCTAAAGGTACCTTAGGAATCCCCAAAATAAATGTAGTATCATCCCCAAAAAGGAGGCAACACAAAGCATATGAGCAAGCAGTAACTGTGGCACAGGAGCAGTAACTGTAACGTAGTAGCGGAGAAGCATAGGCAGTTTGATAATGCAATGAGATGCTCAGGTGGATAACATAATGAATACCCAGGCTTGCATAGCATGATACTGATGGTTTGTGTTGAGATTAGGGGATCCCGTAATGAAAGAGGGAATGGCAGGACATCTTCCACCTCCATCCAACAATGGACCCTGCCTAAAGAAACTAGGAAAAACAACTATGCTAAGTGTTATGACCTGAGGCAACAGAGGAGAGAAAAATAACCCTATGAGTAGGAAATTTCTGTGAATCCAAGGCCTAGGTTGCCTTCCCTCCAGGCTTGGGATAGTTTAATTAGTGACGGCTCTGCAGCTGCAATTTGGAAAACCCAATTGAAGGGAGGTGGAAAATATTCCAATTTGGAGGAAGGCTTTCACTCAAACCCTCTAGCAGGAATGCCATGGAAGGTTGCAAGAAAACTCTGCAACAATATATGCATCCAAGGCACAGGAGGAGAGCAACAACTGCTGAGGCACTCACCTGGCCTGGCCTCAAACCAGGTGAACCAGATGCAGGCATAGGGAGAATGCGGTGAAGGTGCCTTGCTAGGGAAACTACTAAACTCAGTGGCTAACTATTATTGTGGAACACTAGAGCCAAAGGAGATCGTCGTAACCACCCTTCACAGCTAGTCTTAAATTCTACACCAGGAGCTGCTGTCATGTAGCAGGCAGCTAAAACCAAGCCTAGGGTGAGGACACTCCCAGCTATGGGCCAAGTGAGAAGGATCCCACCCCAAGATGGACATGCTTGAGATGCGGACTAAATTCAGAGTGAGACTGTCAGCTGCAGGAACCCTGCACCAGAATAGAATGGCTGGCATACCCCAGAAATTGATTGAGAGCTGAAAAGCTGGTGAACTGAATGAGCACGGCATGCTCAGATTGTAATGAGCATTGAGTGCTGAGACTTTGCAAGGTCCAATGCAGATTGAATGCAGCAGAATCCCAGAGGCTGAAGTTGAGGGGATGGCAGTAGACATGAAGCAATGGTTTGTGTAAGCAAGAAGCAACAGTGGCGTAAGCAAGCATGGACCTGCACGTAGGTCAGTAAACAGAGCAGTAATAATTGGACCTGTATGTAGGTCTGCATAACATAGGGCAGACAGCACGGAATACTGGGACAAGCCAACCAGGCAGTTCAAAGCCAAATAAAGGTCACAAGCTCTGAGGATTTTTGGTAGCGAAGACAGGATTTAGAACAGAATCAATTAGCCACATAGGCCACGACCCCCCAAACACCTCCCAGTCCCCACTGTAGGACAAACAAGGACGTGATGGAAGGGCTGAGAACCAGATGCAGATATAAAAGCTAATTTAATAGCCTGAACAGGAGCTTTAGCTAACCTCAGAGTAAACCAATGTACAATAGCAATGGGAATAAACAAAGCAGTAGCAGGAAGCAAGTAGGCCTGTGCAACAGTAGTAAAAACAAAGGAGTACACTGAGTTGTAACCGCAATAAATAAAAGGAGGCATAATGCTCTTAAAGCACTGTCAACAGGCAGTGCAATGAGACTGCTGCAAAGAGGTAATTAGAACAATCATGAGTGAGCTGTATAGCTAGGTTCAAGTAAATCTGAGTCAGGTGAAAGTAATAGAGTATGTCATATGGAACAGCTATAGTTGAGCTGAAACACACAGATCAGGGGCAGGATTTTCAAAGAACAGCAAAAATTCTGTAGCTGCGGGAAAAAAGCTTGCAGCACTGTGGAAATGCAGTTGCGTAATATTCTTAAAGAAAATCCTGCAGTTGAGGGAATTCTGCAAAAAGTCCCTCAGCTTCGGAATTGCAGCAGCTGCGGGAATCCCGCAAGTGTGGATCTGCAGCTGTGGAAATGGCTGAGGAGACAAAGTAATAGTAAATCTATGTAGCTGAAGCAGCAGACTTTAACATTGCTGTCATAATATGAAGCTGACAGCATACACAAAGAGACCTGCAACCAGTCCCTCAACTGGAACCACTGCAGCAACCACAGGTACCAGCGATACCATGGTACCACAGTGGCTGAAAGTCATTGCTGGTTGTCCCTCCCTGGCGTGTTCCTGTGGCCTGTGGGGGTATCACTTGCTGCAGGCTGGCCAGGTTCTACTGCCTGTGGGGCTCTGTCATGGGCTGCACTGGGTCTAGTGGTTGTTGCCTGTTGCCATATCATGGCAATGTGTACATTACTTGCTGCACCAACAGCCACGGCCATACTATCTGGGATGCTATTACCTGTGCCTCACCTCCACCTTAGTTTATTCCAATTGCTAGGGCACTACTGCATGGTGCTGAGGGAGAGTTACACCTCATTCCACTGTGTGTAACATTCTTTCCTCAGCTGTGGAAACAAACTGGCTGTGAATAGCCTTTCAAGGGCTGTGCCTCACTTGTCTCACACCTTTTTGTCCTGAGGGACTTCCGCAGCTGCACTTTTTTTCCACAGTCCATTGTGTTTTTTCCCACAGCTGTGGATGGTTTTGTGAATAGCATTTGGAGCAAACTCCCCTTTTTTTCCATAGCTCAGGAAGTTTTGGGGACTTAGGGAAGGTTTTGCACCTTCTGAAAGCTTAGAGAATCCTGCCTCAGGTTTGCAGTTGCAGTGCAAGTAAATTGAGAGTTGTGAGTAACTGAAAGCAAGCAGTATGACCTCTGAAGTAACAATATGCTAGGAGTTTAGAAAAGCCCCCCCAAAAAAGAAAGGAAGCACACACACAGCCGAAGGCAAAATACAAACCAGAAGCAGGAAAATAAACACAGAAGCCCAGCAGAGACAAGCAGGAGCAGCGGTGGGGGGGGGGGAGGCAGGGGCCAGCCAGCCAGGGAGGCCCAACCAGTTCAGAGGACAAACAGACAGAGCCTTCAGCTGCAAAGAAAAAATGCTTTACAGTGAGGCTGAAAGGAACTACTTATATAGCTCAGGAAGTGGGAGTGACTGGCTGCTTGGCCACTGAACTCCAGACAAAGCCTTTCCAAAAGTCCTTTCAACCTCCATCCTTAACAAGCATCCTGTTTTTGTAAATATCAGGCAGGAGCTACTAGAACACAGTGTGCTTCTTGAGTTGAGGCCCCCTTTTGCACAGCTTTGCAAAAGGCTTAAAAATTGAACTCAGGTAACCTCTAGCTTCCAACAGCTTTTTGCAGTAATAGCAAATTATAATGATATACATTTCAACGGTAACACTATATATTTTTTAAACAAAAGAGATTCCAATATCAGTTATATTTCCATACAATGATTTGCACATATGTTTATATTAGCACATATGCTAGGGAGAAAAAGGCAGAAAGCAAGAGGGACTGAGAGACAGTGAGAGGCAAAGAACTACAAGCCTGTCGGGTTGATCAAGTCCGGAGTCTCACAGGAAAATTTGCTTGTGCAACCAGACAGAGAAGATACAGAAAAGGAAAGATCCTTGCTTTTAAACACTTTCTCCATACCAAATGGGACAGGGTCCTATTTTACCCTGTAACATTCACCCCCTCCTTAAGAGGAAATCTGTTTTATTAAACAGGTTTCCAAAACTCTTTATTAATTCTCTACTAACAGTTGCTCTTTCATAAATTAAGCACATGTACATTAGAAGTTTTATATAACAGTATGACAAACAGTAAAGCTTAAAATTGTACGTTTGCTTTCAACCTTCAGAACCCTCAATTCCTGATCCATATCTTGACAGAAAATCAACATTGCTAATTCTCTTTACCAGATTTGTGTATCACAGTGAATTTAAATGGCTATAGTGCCAGGTACTACCTTGTGATTCTGGAATTTTTATCTTTCATCTGGTTAAGCCAACAGAGAGGATTGTGATTGGTTACAAGGACAAAATCAGTTCCTAGTAAATAAAACTTAAGGGACTCCATGGCCCACTTTGCTGCTAGACATTCCTTTTCGATAGTGGAGTACCTTTTCTCTCTGTCATGCAATTTCCTACTTATGTACAGAATAGGATGTTCTGTCCCATCTACATTTTAACTCAGTACTACACCAATTCCTACCTTTGATGCATCTGTTTATAGAAAAAATGGTTTCTCAACATCTGGGCATCTTAAAACAGGAACTGAACATAATGCAGCCTTAATAGCTTGAAACGCTTCATCACACTCTGAGGTCCATTTCACATTATTTGAGTACTGTTTTTTCATGATTTCATTGAGGGGAGTAGTTAACTCAGCAAAGTTGGGAACAAATCTCCAATAATAACCAACCAGCCTAAAAATGATCTGACATGTTTCTTTGTTTTAGGTACAGGGCTGTTAGCTGCAGCTTCTATTTTAGAAATCTCTGGCTTAACTTCTCCATTTCCCAACTCATAGCCCATATATCTGTTTTCCTGCATGCCCAATGCACATTTAGTAGGATTAATAGTCAGATCTGCATTTTTGATAGCTTGGATAACTGCTCGTAGGTGTTCCAGGTGGCTTTTCCAGTCTGGACTGTATACCACAATATCATCCAGGTACGCAGCACAATAACCAGTATGAGGGGATAAAATTATATCCATGTACCACTGGAATATAACTGGTGCACCATGTAAACCAAATAGCATGGTAGTGAACTGATAGGACCCTATAGGGGTGGTAAATGCAGTTTTATCTCTGGATTCTTTAGCTAAAGGTATTTGACAGTAACCCTTGGTGAGATTGAGGGTACTGATATACTCTGCACTCCCCAGTCTGTCCACCAAATCATCTATTCTGGGCATAGGATAAATATAAAATTCTGACACTTGATTAAGTTTCCTGAAATCAAGGCAGATTCTAACACTCACCTTCTTTTTTGTTTACAATTACCATGGGAGGATCATGGCCACCAGGCTGAGTTCAATAATACATAAATTAATACATGCCGATCAGGTTGTCTTTGTAGCTGGGTGCTGTAGCTCAGATTTATTCAGGAAAATTATACACATCATTCATGCAGCTAAAATGAACCCCCTACAACCTATTCTTTTATCACTAGGTGCCAACAAAGCATTTGACAGAACAGAATGGAGATACTTACTCAAAATCTTAACTTAATATAATTTGGGAGACGTCTTCTGTCAGTTTGTCCAAATGCTCTACTCTCAGGTCTATGCTAAACTAAAAATTAACGGCTCCTCTTCAGCTTCATTCTCAATACACAGGGGTACTAGGCAAGGTTGCCCCCTCTCCCCACTACTATTTGTTTTGGCTCTAGAACCTCTGTTAATTAAATTCTGTGATTCTACTAATGTCTCAGGCATAAGAATAGGCAAAGATCAAAAGATCTTGGCCTATGCAGATGATGTCTTGCTTCCATAACAAACCCTCAGTTAACATTGTCTCATATCCTAACAATTATCAAAGATTTCTTGACTTTCTCAGGGTTCCAAATAAATGTTTAGGAATCAGAGGCTCTCCCATTGTCTAAGGTAATAGACACATTGGTCTTTCTCAACCATAAAATCAAAATTGCTACTCAAGGTATTACTTTTTCGGGTATCATTTTAACACCAAACATCAATATCTTCCTTATCAGTTTCTGGTAAAACTAGCAAAGCAGCTTTTGGCATTTTTTTCAACCCATTTCTTGAGAAGGTTAGCATGGTATATCTTAGAAGGATTTTTCCTGTCAGGGGTCTCAGTCTCGTACTTAACAGTGCCAGTATGTCTAAGAACTTTATAAGGCCCTTGCCACTTCATTAACAGCTTATTTTCTGTTGTAGGTAACAGTAGCAAAAGCTTTTCACCTGGCTTGAACACTTTTTCTTGTTACCCCATGGTCATAATATACCTTCTGCTGGTTTGGGGCCTCTTCCTAATTACTATGGGCAATTTCAACATATTTTGCCAGTCACTTTCTTAGGGAACATATATGAGAAGATATAGATTGTTTCTGAGTTGGGTTATCTTCCCATGTTTCTTTTATCACATCCAGTGGCCCTCTTGGCTGCCTACCATACAGCATTTCAATGGTGAAAACCTTGTTGATGCCTGTGGTACTTCTCTGTAAGCAAAAAGTAAGTAAGGCAAGTAATGGCCCCAATCTTTCCTTTCCCCTTTTACAAACCTTTTTAACATGCATTTTAGGGTTTGGTTAAAATGCTCAGCAAGACCATCTGTCTGAGGGTGATGGGGGAGGTTCTTATTGCAGTGAAACCTAACACTCTGTACAGCTTCTTAAGTAATGAAGCACCAGAATTACTACCCTGATCAGTAATAATTTCTTTAGGTATACCCACTGTGCTGAACATTTTGGCAAGTTCAGCTCCAACTTTTGGGGCTGTAACAGTACGCATTGGAACTGCTTCTGGGTATCGAGTAGCATAGTCGCATACTACCAGGATAAATCTATTACCCTTTGTACTTTGGTCTAAAGGACCAACCACATCCACTGCAATTCTCTCAAAAGGCGCATCTATCAAGGGTAGGGGCACCAGGGGGACTTTGTCTTTTCTAGTGACTGGGGCTACTTTCTGACCCTCAGCACAGGAATTACAATAGGTAGCAACATCTTCATGAATTCCCAGCCAGTAAAATCTATACAGCAATCTGGCAAGGGTGTGATCCCTCCCTGAGTGACCAGCCATAGGACTATCATGTGCTGTCTCTAATAACTCTGTTCTACACTTCTGTGGTCTAACCAATTGTTCTGTCTGTTCCTGTGTCTGAGGTTTAACCCAAACTTTGTGCAGTAACCCACTACATTTTTTAAACATTGGTCCACCTATTTTTGTTTCACCCCCAACTGCTTGAAATAACCTTGGAGAGAAACATTATTAGCTTGTTCTGAAAGAAAATCACAATCAGTTATTAGTTTAGTTTCAGCATTTTCATATTTTAACCCATTATGTCCATCAGTCATTTGCTGCCACAGTTTCTTCAGGCATTGGTCTTTCTTTCTTGGATTTCCGGATCTTGGAGCTGTGCTCAAACAAGTCCAAATCAAAATCGTTGCAAGGAAAAGTATCCCCACTGTCTGAGAATTTCTTTGCCTGAGCTCTTGTCACCACAGCTGCTGAAACATCAGGATTTACTCCCTCTTTGATCATCTCAGTAAATACTGGAAAGGCATTTCCAATAATCACAGGTACAGGAAACTTTGGTACTTCCCCCACTTTCATTTGGTGTGACTCACCCTTAATGGTCAGAGTCACTTGGGTGCTGGGATAGTATCGAGTGTCCCTATGGATGCAGATGACACCAGTACCTGGTCCCTTTGCACAGTGTTTTCCCAACACCTTAACATTCACTAAGGTCTGTCTGCTTCACGAATCAATGAATCCCTTCACGGTCTTATTCCCCACCTTCACATCTGTTAAGTACTTGCCCCAATTTGCCAAGAACAAATCTGCTCCAGTGCCACTCTCCTTACTATGGAAGTTTCTTGAAAAATGGCCTGGCTTATTACAGTTATAGCAGATAACATCTTTGGGCCCAGATTTGTTACCCCAACCAGAGTTCTTATCAGGCTCAGAGTTTAAATGGGAAAAATAGTGTCTTACTGGTGCTTGGCTGTCACTCATTGCTGTGGCATCTGTCTGGCCACTTGGTAGTCCTTGGCCAAAGAAATAGCCTTTTCCCCACTCTCTGGTTGATGTTCCTTTACCCACAGCTGCACGCATGTAGGCAAGATGTTGATGAATTGCTCCATGGAAAATGTATCGATGATCTGTGGGACTGTTTTGCTCTCTGGTTGGATCCATTTTATCAGAAGTTCTGTGAGTCGGGTGAATGATTCTCAAGGATTGTCAACTGAGTTGTACCTCAGAGATTGAAATCTCTGCCTGTATGTCTCTCCAGAGACGTCATACCTTTTCAGGATTTCATTTTTCACCAGGTCACAGTTTTCTGACTGTGCAGTGTCCATACTGCTGTAGGCAAGTTGGTCTTTCCCTGTCAGGTAGGGTACCAGTCTGCTTGTCCATTGTTGCTTTTTCCATTTGCAGGCTGTGGAAGCTCTTTCAAAGGTTGTCAGGTATGCCTCAATATCACCTGAGGGACACAACTTTGTAAGTCTGATGACTTTTAAATTGCTTGAATTTTGTTGCTCATCTGGCTCTGTGCCAGTTCCTCTGCCTTTGATAGCTTGCAAGTCATCCAGCCATCACTGCTCCTGTTGCTGCATCTTTTCTCTCATTTGCTGCTCCTGTCACTGCATCTCTTCTCTCTGCTTCTCCATCTTTTTTTGTTGTAAAGCCCACAATTTGAAAAAGTCCATCAGGCATTTAGGTTCTGTCACTGCCTGTTCTTTTTCCACAACTTGTGCTGGTTGTACAATCTCAGACTGGACTTCTGTCTCTGCTAGTTTGGCTGCCATTCTCCTGGTAACCACTCTTGGACTTGCTGCTGCAGAATCCACACCTTCCTCTGTGCTTCCCTGGTACTAGGTCCAGTAACCACACACAAAACTCTTGTCTTAGGGTATGCACGGCTTACATACCATATCTAAAACCATTTGTCATTGAGGCACAGGTCAGAAAACATAGGGAAGACCAGGAGCAGTTGTAGCATTCACCAAAAATATTTATTTACAGTAGCAGGATCATAAAAAAATTAAAATGAACTTGTTCATTTTAACTATGTACAAAGGAGAAAAAACAGTAGTTTTCATTGAGTCTCTGTGTCCCTTTTTCTTCTAATCTTTCTTGCAGTTGCAGCTTAGCTCTTATAAGTCCTTTCAACCCCATCCTTAGCAAGCATCCTGTTTTTGTAAATATCAGGTGGGAGCTGCTGGAACACAGTATGCTTCTTGAGGTTTTTTGTATTTTTTTTTGTCAATTAAATTGTTATTCTTTTATGTTAGAAAACACGGTACATAAAATTTATTAATCAATTCATATGTGAAGTAAATTAATATGCTTCAATATACATTACCTCAACTTACATCTATAAATGTTATTTCAAGATTCATTTCTACTAGATTCAGTCAGTTATGTCATTACAGACATTAAATAGTGTTAATATTGCTTTAGAAATAACTAGATAATTAACACAGAAAAGTTCAATTAAGCAAAACATATGTCAAGCATGTCAGTGCAAAGTCAAAAGACCTTCAAATTTAAAATAATCCTAAATACTCAAGAAACTACTGGATTAACAGAATATTTTAAACCGATTACTTATAAAATGAAATCAGATAATACTGAAACATGACTTTGTAAGTAAGAATCTTATCCAAGTAGCATCCTAAATCAATCATGTAAAACTTTACCCTATCAATTTCATATAAAATACATGTCATTGCGCTTATATTAATATGAAATATGCAATTATGTCTATATACATAGATCAATAAATATATATATATAATAAAAAAGGTGAGGAAAAGGAGGGAAGATAAAGAAAAAGAGAGGAAGGATGATCTGTGTAGTTGCCATTAAGAGCCATTTACACCAAATAGTTATATAATTTCAACCTGCTCATATGACGTCTGAACCCAGATATCGCCAAACTCTGCTTCATTTAGTGGACCGGGGATATGTATCTAAACACAGTGTTTTATAAATAATGTCCCATTTCTTGAAAAATGTGTGTGTATTATCCCTTAAGGATAAAGCTAACTTTTTCCAGCCTAAGGAATTCTAGTACACTGTTCCTCCATTCACGTATGGTTGGTGATGTGTCCTCTAACCAATATTTCAAAATAAGATGCCTAACAGTTACACCTATAAGAAGCAAGATATGTTTCTGCTCTTTATTCCATCGTATACTCCTTTCAAAGTAACCCAAGATGCAGGTGTTCAATTGAATATGGATTGAGATTGTGGGGATATCCTGGAATAAGTTACCCACTTCTACCCATAAGGGTTGGATCTTAGGACATGATCAAAACATGTGTAGGAGTACCACTACCCAAATTACATTTATGATGAAGCAAGGAAGGGTACAAAGCCATGTTATGTCTCTGTACTGGAGTATAATAAAGATTATGTAATGTCTTGAAATGAATCAGCCTAAAATCAACTGTGCTGAATGTCTTGTAAGGCAATGACCATATATTTTCCCAATCCCAATTTTCTGTGTGTACCCCAGTGCTTGAGACCACCATCTGATTGATTCAGTTGCAGATCCTCTGACCAGATCTACTAAAAGCACGTACAAAGTGGATATAGAGGCTGACAGCTGTAAGCACCCAAATAAAGACAGATAAATCAATCTTATTTTTAATTGCCTGTTGTATAAACAGGTAGAATTTACCTTCTGATGGAGAAATCTCAAATTTGTCTACCAGAAATGCTAAAGGAAGAAAATAATTTTCTTTAGTAACATCTTGTACTGAGTGAATAATTTTAGACCACCACTCTTTGTTATTAAGAGTTTTCCCATTTACTACAAAGTTTGGGTTATACCAGATAGATTGAATTCTATCTTGCATAAATTAAAATCCAGAAGATGAAACAACTGTTTAATCTGCCTGAAAACGTCTGCTAGAATTTTATTCTTATAAGAGCCAAGTGGTTTAGAAAAAAAAAGAGATCTAATGTCTGCACCCTGCTTACTCATAATTTTTTGCTCAGTGTACACCCAGTCTGGAACATGTCTGCTCTGCACTTAATCTAAACCACAATGCCAACTGTGCTAATCTGGCTGCTAAAAAATGAAGATAAAAGTCTGGCACTTTCAAACCACCTTTATTTTTGGCTCTACATAATTTGGTATAAGCCAATCTGTGTCTGTTATAACCCCATATAAAATGTGCAGCCTGGACAGAAATATCCTGAATCCATTTCTTAGTTAAGCTACAGGGAATCATAATGAATATATAAAGTATTCTGGGCAATAGATTCATTTTAACAGACTGTCTTCCCCCATAAGATCAAGGGTAATTTATTCCATTTAATTAGATCTTCTGTGACTTTCTAATTTTTGATAAATTGCTAGACACAGTCTTGTTAATTGATCTATAAATATGAATCCCTAGATACTCTAAGTATTCCTTCACCCACAAAATCCCTACTTTATCTATCGTTGCCATAACACAGTATTTATTGAGAGATAAGAATTTGTTTTTTTATTTATTTAATTTATAGCCAGAGAACTCTTAAAAGTAATGAATTACATTAAATACATGAGGCAAAGACACAGAAGGTTCAGTGACCATTAGAAGAATATCATCTGCATAAGCCACCACCAATTGTTCCTTTTGACCCACTTTAATACCTTTAATATTCTTTTCATGAAGTAGTCTTCTTATTAAGCGGTCAGTGGTGATATTAAACAATAGAGGTGATAATAGACACTCTTGTCTAATGCCTCTCTCTATTTCAAAAAAAAAGGAGAGATAGCCCCATTGGTTACTACCGTAGAAGAACAATTTTGATATAATATTCACACCCACTTTAAAAAGGAGTCTGGAAATCCATATCATTTGAGGGAATTAGAAATCTGCATCCAAGCAACCCGGTTGAATGCTTTTTTGGCATCAAGAGACACCAGACCACTAGGAAGCTAGGAAGCAACAGGTAATTAGTCACCAGTAAGACATGGAAAAGTTTCTGTGTGTTATCAGCTGCATTTCTTCCCTTCATAAACCTGTTTATTGTTTAGATACCAGTAGATGAGCTACTGTTTCCAGTCTATTGGCAAGCACTTTAGCAAGGATCTTGACATCAGAGTTTATCAGGGATATTGACCTATAGCTTTCACAATCCAGTGGATCTTTACCCTGTTTATGTATTAAGGTTATCAGGTCTTTTGTCATCTCCTGAGAAAGCTTACCATCTGCCAAAGCTTGATTAAAAACTTCCATTAAGATAGGGACTCATTTTTCATCAAATGCACTGTAAATGTTAGCAGATAAGTCATCCAGACCTGACGCTTTATTCTTTTTAATCTGTTTAATAGCTGTCAATATCTCCTCCCCTGTCATCAGTGCTCCCAATCCTTCCTTATAAGAGTCTGGTACCTTAGGGATATTAATACCATTACAAAAATGTTATAATGAAGTAACTGGATTACCCTTGTCCCTGTGACATAGATCTTTATAAAATGTTTTGAACTCTTCATTTATCTGAGGATGATCCACCATTATGTTACCTGTCCTTTTGCCTCTAATGACTTTAATGTCAGTAGCATTGCTATTTTGAGTGAGACGTATGGCCAGGATTTTGGATGTTTTGGGCCCTGAGTCTATGTAATTTAACTTAGCTTTCCTAATAGCAAACAATGCTTCATTTCTAAGGTATTCATTTTATTCTATTTTATGTCTTGACCAAGCAGCCCAGTCTGTAGGCGTACTAGAGTTATCTTGTGTTCTTTCAATGTCTTTATTTGTTTCTAGAGCCTCCTGATGTTTTTGTTTATTCCTTTCCTTAAAAACCATTTCCTCCTGTATTAAGACATCCCTCAAGCAATATTTGAGACACTGTCTTGTAGTATTCCATGAAGTATCCCCGGGATCATTAAAAGACAGAAATTCCCATTCCTCTATATTATTGTTCACTTTGTCAGTAATCTCATTATTCTCTAGTGAAAAATTATTAAGTTTCCATCTCCTTGTTCTGTGATGATTATTCGAAGTGGCAAACACCAATGATACAGGCGAATGGTCTGAGATTACCTGTGACTCAATAGTTACTTTAATAATTTTGGGATAATAGTGCCTGATATAAATACATATATATATATATATATATATATATATATATATATATATATATACACACACACATACATACATAAGAGATATGCAATGGAAGCAAGTGTAATAAATGATTTATCTGCACAAGAGCGGTTTGACCTCGGGTAACCTCACGAGTGGCGTAAGCCACGAGTGTGGTGTCCAAGATCAAACAGCTTGAGTGGAGATAAATCATTTATTACACGAGTTTTCCATTGCATATTCCATTTATACAGTTCTTTTGTTTTTGCTTTTGTAGGGGACATTTGTTAGTCAAAATAGTGAATAAAAATTGAATGTTCTGCCATTTTTTGCTCATTATAGAAAATCTAAAAAGACTCTAGAAACAAAACACATCTCATTTTGTAGATATTTTTGTGCTGAACAACTTTTGTGCTCAAAGTACCATACTATCTTTTTTGTTTTCATGTTATTTGCATTTGTTTGATGAAACAGTGCACAAAATGGAATTTTTTGCTGTTTTTTTGCTAATTCTGAAAAAACTAAAATGTATCTATAAATGAAACACCACTTATTTTGTAGATATTTCTGTGCTGAATAAACTTTGTGCTCACAGTACCATGCTATCATTTTTCATTTTAAAGTTATTTACATTTGTTTGTGGACAAACTGAAAAAAAATATGAATTTTCTGCTGTGTTTTTGCTAATTATCAAAAAATCTATAAGGTATCTATAAATGAAATACCACTCATTTTGTAGATAATTTTATGCTGCACAACTTTCATGCTCATAGCACTATGCTATCTTTTTTCATTTTAAAGCTATTTGCATATGAATATAGTTAGTACTGGTACTGAGGCTGAACATTCTAAATGAGTTCTGGAGTGATTGTGACATATCTACTATGTGAATAAATCTGTGATGATGCATCTACTATGTGGATAAATGTAAAATTTTGAATTTATCCCATAGTAGCTCAGATTTACCCATAGGATTTATGTCCACGCCTACTGCATAAATATATATATCTCAGATCATATATATTCTAACTTACAGCCTGAGTTGTTACACTGAGAAAAGAAAGTGTATTCATTCCCATTGGGGTTAATAACCCACCATGCATACACCAGTCCCAATTTATCAGTGAGATCCTTCAAATCCTTGTCAACTCTAGAGCTATGAGGCCTATGTGTTGTCCTATCAAGTACAGGATCTAAAGTGCTGTTCATGTCTCCCGCAATAATGCTGTTATATAATGACGGTACTATCCAATAAGTTGTCAACCCTGGTTAAAATTACATTAAATATGTTATGAGAGGTAAAACTGGGACCATATATATCTACGAATGTGAAACATTCTTCTCATAGTCTACCATTAATGATGATGAAATGACCTAGCGTGTCCTCTATAACTGACCCCAGATTAAAATGTAACCCCCTCCTGAATAATGTCAATACCCCTGCTTTCTTGGAGTTATTTCTAGCCCCAAACACTTGCTATACCCAATCTCTCTGCATCAGGTTGTAATGTTCCTTTCTAAGATGTGACTGTTGTAAAAAGGCTATTGGTGTGTCTAATTTTTTAAGATATCTTAAAACAGAGTATCTTTTTATCTTATAATTCAGACCTCTGACATTCCACATTACAATTTTCAATTTATCATTTCCTGTCATAAACTGACCCATTGAAGAAAAAAATTAGACAATACCAGATCAGCCCCCCCCCCTTTCATGGTAAGAGAAAAGATGAAGAAAGTTACAAAGGTAGTTATGAGAAAAAGAACTAAAGAAAAGAATGTGAAACACATCATATTATACAGCGTAATACTTAACTCATATAGCAGTGTACTGCATATTGGTAACAAATAAGTTAAACAAGAGTTACCAGTTTGTGCTTGAGAAATGACTAACATAAAACCTGTTATAACACATAAAATTGGGCATATTAGAGTGACTACCCAGGACATTCTAGAATGGGTTAGCTCAAGTATGGTCCCCCCTCCCTCAATAGTACAGCAGCCACAAGAATAAATAATTATATCCTCATACTATATTTCTCCCTGCAATCCTTAAATAAAAATGTACAGATTCTTTAAATTGTATTTTCTCCCTCTGAATGTTAAGTAAAGAGAAAAGAAAATTCCTCTTCCCTTCCGTGAAATGCCACACGGCTGGGATTAAAGGACCTGCAGGAATTTTTCTTTTTGTCCTCTCTTTGTATATGATATATACAACCTACTGAGAGTCCAAAAGATTATCTGTAGTCCCTTTAAGAGGAGTAAATATTTAGGAGGAATGCAAAGAAAAAAAAGTTGTTAAAAGCACTCCACCACCACCTCAAACCCTCATTAAAAATTTTGATGCGTCAATAAAGTTGAGCCTAACAATATAATAAATAATCTCAACTCCAAAAAGGTATGAAAAATAATTTTGTTATGATGGATGTGGTGCTGCGCAGGAAATGAGCCTGTCATCAACCCTCCCCGAGAACGGCAGCAGCCCAGTTGAGATCAAAGTGCACAGGTCAAATGCGAAGTAACACACGTGTTTTCTAGAATAGTCGAGCTAATGTGTGCCATGAGCACTGCCTCACAACAGAGCCTCGAGCCCTGTTAGGATTCCATGAGGAGACCATTGGAGTAACTGAAAGAAAAAGTTTTTGAATTTCTGAGGCAAGTGTAAAACAAAAATGATGGTCTTTTTCCTTTCTCTTTTTTCCCCCAGGTAACTTTTCAGCATAAGCAGAACCCAAAAATTCCCACAAGCAACAGTCACAGACCACTGGCGAGAGCAGCTACCCCTATTTTCTCTGAGTTCCAAAGCACTACGTAGGTCACAAGTGTTCAAACTGGGGTAAGCCTTTCCTTGCTAAAGCCAAAATGCATGCCCCCCTCTGCATTCTCTCCCCCGACGGCCCAGCCCTCAAAGACGTTGATACTTATAAATACTTGGGAGTATTGCTAGACCCTGCTGTCACCTTCACTGAGCATGTCCACTCCACTATCAATAGGTTCCATCAGAAATTGGGTGTCATATATTGATTCAAGCAATACCTAACCCCTGAAGCCAGACTAGCCATTGTCCAGGGAAATCGTATCCCTATTCTGGGCTACTGTTCTTCCATATACTCCACATCCTCTGCTGCCACCTTAGCTAAACTCTCCACTGCCTATAATAGTACCTGCCACTTTGCTTTACTGGCCCCTTTCTCCACCCACTACTGTACACTCTACAATACCCTGGGATGGCTACCGCTGCAGGGACACTTTGACTTTGTGGCATGGTGGACAGTGTCATGCACATGGGCACTGAATCCCCCCTTACCTCCCTCCTCAAAACCCATACCCTACACCGTAGCCTCTGCTCAACTAGTGTTCACCAGCTAGCTATCCCCAGGGTATCTACCAACATGGGCAGCAGGGCCTGGTCTGCAGCTGCCCCCCCACAGTGGAACAGCCTGCCAGCTGAACTCTGAACCATTGACACTCACTTCAGCTTCAAATCGTGCCTCAAAACATGGCTCCTGGCAAACTCCTCCTGCCGCTGCCCCCAGGTGTACCCACCTGGCAAAAACTAGGCAATTAACTCCTAGACATTTACCCACCTAGCCACACCAGTATCCCAACCCCTAGGGGGTTTCCCTCCTAGCCACACCAGTCCCCTGCCTACACTGTACCCTCCTGCCTGTTATTATTCTATAGGTTACTGATGTGTCACCTCACAGCCTAGTATATTTATTTCTATGCATGACACACTGTATAGTTGTTACACACTGTATATGCTATGTTTACAACATGCACACCTGACCTTTGTATCTACCTTTGCCTACAATTGCTGTTTGTGTACCAAGCGTCATATTGTAAACAGCTTTCGCTGTCACTCACTGGACTGTATCTTACTAATGCATTGTGCATTAATTGCTGTATCTGAATCTATCTCCTTCATGTGTTATTAGTTGTTCATTTTGTATTCTCTGCCTTCCTGTGCCATGTTACGTCACCTGGGTCGTGCCTGAAAATGGTGCCTGGGATCAGTGCACTTACCCAGTTATCAAAGTCATAAATAAATAAATAAGTCAAAGACGAGCAAACAGCAGGCAATATTTTAAATCAATATTTAGCTGTTTTGCGAGAAACAGTGGTCCTTCCCTGTCCCATAACAGAAATATCTATTTCCATTTTTATGTTTGCTTGCACACATGTGCAAGAAACATAGTGTCATCATCTGAGTTTTTCGTAGGTGTGGCACCCGTCTTCCAATTCAGTCAGTGTGTTTGCAGGCACGGCCACAGTTCATTAATGAATGCTGCAGCTGTCTATGACAGAAGTTGAAAATGCCATGCTGTACAGTTGAAAGGGAGAGCTCCGCTTCAGTGAGCAGCGATAAGATAGTGTGTGCTCATGCACTCCTCCCACACACACACGCGCATATTGTGTGCTCATGATTCCCCCCATGCACACACTGTATGGCAGATGGGGGTGCCCAATCCCCCCTTGGCTCTGCTGCATCCCCCCCAACAGAGTTCCAGGTGCCATGCTGGGAGCCCACTCCAGCATGGCAACAGTCTGTATGGCAGATGGGGGATGGGGTGCCCAATCCCCCTTCGGCTCCACAGTTCCCCCCAAGAGACTACCGGGTGTCATGCTGGGAGCCCACCCCAGTGTGGCAACAGTCCATATGGCTGACTGGGGTGCCCAATCCCCCATCAGCACCACTGCTCCCCCAACAGCCTTCCAGCTGCCATGCTGGGAGCCGACCCCAGCGTGGCATAAGTCCCGCGTCACCTAAGGAAAAAAAAAACCTGCAAGAAAAAAACTTCTCTCGCTGACTGTCCTGACCCCATCCCCCCAACCTCGTCCGTCCTTTATGCACCCTGCCTCCCCACACCCCACCTCACCCCATACTTAACTCCAGAGCCTGGTGCGACGATCTTTGGTGGACTGGGAACACGTCTGCACTCTTCAAACCCAACCGCGAACTGAGGAAATGCATGTAAGCTGTATAGTGGAATAAATAGGGTTTTTTCAACTTTGATGCATATCTCAGGCATTTTTGGGAATTTTTCCACCAAATGTTCAACATGGGGTTTTTGGGACCCCACCTCATGTATTCTGTTGCTGTCATTTTGTTAATCGGGCCTGAAAGGTGATTTTGCGGTCTCTGTGCAGAACCACCTTTCGGGACTGATTTACCAAATGACAGTGTTACAGTTCATGAAGTAGGCCCGTAAAAACCCTATGTTGAAAATTTGGTGAAAAGATTCCCCAAAATGACTGTTTTACGAGCATGCATTGCGCTGTTCCTACATACGCTCATAAGTTCGCAAATTTTCAATATTTTCACTTCAGATTTTCAACATTGCCATTTTACCACACCTCCTTATGTGCAGTACAGCTGTCATTTTTCACATCTCACCCAAAATGTGTTTCCGCACATGTAGCGCACAATGGGGCAGTCGGTGTTGAAAATCAATGTTCGGGACAGATTAAGAAAATCACAGTGACACTGTTCATGAGCAGAGGTGTTAAAATGGCTATGTTAAAAATTTGGTGAAAACAGTCAATAAAATGACTGTGTTAAGAGCGACCATTGCGCAGTCTCCACGCACCCTCGTAAGTTCATGGATTTCTAATATTTTCAGTCCAGATTTTCACCACTGGTATTTTTCTACACTTTCTTATGAACAGTACAGTTGTCATTTTTACACCATGGCTGAAATGTGTTTTCACACTTCCAGCGCAGAACTGCGTGGTCTCTGTGGGAAATCACTGTTCGGGACAGATTAAAAAAATCACAGTGACACTGTTCATGAGCAGAGGTGTTAAAATGGCTATGTTAAAAATTTGGTGAAAACAGTCAATAAAATGACTGTGTTAAGAGCGACCATTGCGCAGTCTCCACGCACCCTTGTAAGTTCATGGATTTCTAATATTTTCAGTCCAGATTTTCACCACTGGTATTTTTCTACACTTTCTTATGAACAGTACAGTTGTCATTTTTACACTATGGCTGAAATGTGTTTTCACACTTCCAGCGCAGAACTGCATGGTCTCTGTGGAAATCACTGTTCGGGACAGATTAAAAAAATCACAGTGACACTGTTCATGAGCAGAGGTTCCAAAATCCCTGTGTTGACAATCTGCTGTAAAAAATTCCCAAACTAATTGCATTACAGGTGTGCGTTGCACATTTTCTATGCACGCTCATGACCACCAGTTTTTTTTTATATTTTCACTGCAGATTTTCAACATTGCCATTTTTTGCACCTCCCCATGAACAGTACAGCAGTCATTTTTCACATCTTGTTCAAAATGTGTTTTTGCATCTGTGGTGCCAAATGGCATAGTCGCTGTACAAAATCAGCTTTTGGCTAACAAACTGATATTGCCACTGTTCATAAGGTGGGGGTCACAAAAAAAACATGTTGAAAATTTGGAGTGAAAACGCCAACAAACACCTGAGGCATTAGGGTTTCCGACCATAACGCCCCCACCCTGTAGAGATTGACAGGCATCAGGGATTGACTTGGGATTCTCACTTGTAATGCTGATACCATTCCACACCCTGCAGTCAGTGAGAGGTATCGAGGTGTGTCTTGGACTCTTCGGCCCAAAAGTTCACCCCATTCTCCTATGCAGCACCCATCTCACCGTATTTCCTGATGGAATGGGGTGAGCATAAGGGCCAAAGACCCCAAGGCACAACGTGACACTTGTCGGTGTCTGCAGGGTAGGGTGTGATGAAATGGCTTGGTTGTCATGCCTGACGACCCAAAGGCACACCCCAATGCCTGTCAGTCTCTGCAGGGTGGTGGTGGTGGGGTTGGCTTCAGTTCAATACTTCACTGCCATTCCTATTATGCAGCTCTCTAACTCCTACACTACCAATGCCAATGCCAGCAAGCAAACATTCGGCATTGACAAATGCTTGTTTTGTGTGCTGATGCATGCTGAAACTTAAGCTGGTAAGTCCAACTCAGGTATTTGCACCTTCTTGAAATTACTATTCTACATGACTTAGTAAAAATCTGATGGAGTATCAAAGCAAAATCACTGGAATGCCCTAAGCCAGAAACAGCAGGTCTCATCAGTGACAGGCCAAATTGAAAATAAAAAATGCATTTTATGCAGGGCTTGTACACTGTTAGTTCCTTACCCATACCTCTGATACTGCCTAAGCCCGTCAAAGACTAATGCCTCCTCTATTTGTTTTAAACTCAATGCTTTCCTGCTTGAATATGCAATCAGAGCAAGAAGGGTTATGAATAAAAAAACTCCTCAAAACAGACCTAATTTACTGCTGTGCCACAGGGACACATGTTATTCCACTATTGCTTAAAACTCTCTCCCGAAAAGGATTTCCCCAGTAACAATTACCATGGGCTATATTATGCTGCGTGCTTAATTCAGTTTGGTGAAAGTAGCCCCACCTAACAACCCTAACTACTATATATACTGTATATATATATATATATATATATATATATATATATATATATATATATTTTTTTTTTTTTCAGAATGAGGAGGTAGAATGAAATCAGAACTCCCTGCAAGCAGCATCCTTCTATGTCTTGTCATGCCAGCAAGTTTTATTAAACATCTACAACAGTGTTAATTTTTAAAGTCAAATGATTTGAACAATGCAGGAAAGTCAGCTCCTTAAGCCTGTTTTTGTAGCTGTATATCCATTGTATTCTTTTGTGCCTTCTGGAGACCAGATTTTCAGGAGCGTAGGAAAAAACAAGCGATTCCTTAAACCTGCTTCTCTGAGATGCTTTTTATTAGAAAAGAAGGCATCACGCTTTAATATTGTTTCAGGGGCTAAGTCATTAAATATTTTTATCTCACACCCTTTGAAATTAATGTTATTTTTGTCCCTCAGCACTCTTTGAACTTATATCTTCTGTTGGAAATTTAGAAATCTCATCACAAATGATCTGGGATCTTCATCAGCACTTGGTTTTGCTTTTAAGGACCTGTGAGCCTTCTCTAGAACATAAAACCTAGTGTCAGATGGAGGACCAGCTATTTGTAAAAGTAATATATTAGCAAAAACCACTGGATCAGATCCTTCAATACCTTCCCTGAGTCAAAAAATTTTGAGATTATTTCTCCTGTTTCTATTCTCAAGATCTTCCAGCTTCATTTCTAGTTTAGATATTTTTCAATTATCAGATATTCTATCTGAATGATCCTTGCTCACTATATCCTCTCGACTGTTAATTCTTGTTTCTGCATCAGATATACGTAATGTGTGAGAGACTAGTTCCTGCTTTACTTCTTTTAGATCAGTATGTATGTCTGATATCTTAAGACTTAGGCATGTGATTTCAGACATTATCAGACTTAAGTGAGAAACTGTTAATAAAGCAGCAGTGGCAGGTTTCTTAGGTAGTTTCTCACTTTGGTCATCTGAGCTGCTGCCAGAGTCAGGCAAGAGATGCCTCATGGAATTAATTTCGTCCCTCACAGTCACCAGATTATTATCAGGATCCATTTCTCAATTGAATAGTTAATTGCTTTGTTAATGTAGCTAGGAGATAAGTACTGGAAGTGTTTTCTTATTGTGTAAATAAATACAGCAGCAAACCTGGTTCTCCCTGTGCCAAAAATGAGTAACCATGTGCCAATCAGTGAGTAACCATGTGTCAATCAGCTGCGCGCTTCTCAGAAACCATTATACTACAGCCCACGATGATGTGTCAGGAGAGAAAAAGCCACCAAAATGGTATCTAAATTCACTCAGTGTCTTTGTTAATTTACGAAACGCACCAGAACTTGTCAGGATGTCTTCAGGATATTCAGCGTGAGCCAGAAACCGCAAACATTTTAAAATTATTACTTTTACGGTTTGAGGGAAGAAGGCCGCAACAGAGCGTAGGGAGATGTGACCGTACTGAACATTGCCATCCAATCGAACCTTGCTTCTTGAGTTGAGGCCCCCTTTATGCACAGCTTTTGCAAAGGCTTAAAAATTTAACTCTGGTGACCTCTAGCTTCCAACAGCTTTTTGCAGTCATCTCAAATTATAATTATATACATTTCAACAGTAACACTATATATTTTCTAAACAAAAGGGGATTCCAATATCAGTTACATTTCCATACAATGATTTACACATATTTTTATATTAGCAGATATGCAAGGGAAGAAAAGACAGACAGCAAGAGGGACAGAGAGAGAGTGAGAGGCAAAGAACTGTGAGTCTGTCAGGTTGATCAAGTCCGGAGTCTCACAGGAAAATTTGGTTGTGCAACCAAACAGGAAAGAGACGGAAAAGGAAAGATCCTTGCATTTAAACACTTTCTCCATAACAAATGGAACAGGGTCCTATTCTACCCTATCACATCCATGACATCTCAATTTCTTTCCTACACTTTGCCTAGATCAACAAGGAGAGCAGTAGTTATCTGGGGAGTAGGGGCCCATCCTGTTTGAGGTGGGGAAGGACACTGATGCACTTCTCAGCCCCAGGAATCTTTCCAAGATGGAAGTATACATTTCATAGGAAGAAAATGGGGTCCGCACTAGCAAGAGCTTAGAGATGCGGATGTTTAGGACAATGTACACCTTGGCTACTACCCTTGGAGGTATCTTTAGCCATGACTGTGATGATTAGTCCTGTGCCAGAGTGCAAAAAAGTACTCTGTTCCATAATTGTGCTAATTATTTTTTTTAATTGTTCAGGGAACTTGAGCTCTAGAGATTGTGTCTAATAAATCATCACTCAATTCCACAGTAAAACTGAAACCTATGTGTCATGAAAAAACACTCTTGCAAAATTAAAATATCAGCAAATTGGTTGGTTCCGAGCCAGAAAGTTGAATTTCCTGCATCAGCCAGCTTGTTGTGCGCCAATACCATTTTCCGGATTTCTTCCCAAATCCCTCTTCGAAACTGTTCCTCTTTACGGCTGCTGTACTTCTTTCCTGCCAGTCAGAAAATCACAAATCCCAATTAATACCGTGACGAGAATGTCTGTCATTATTAATATAATCACAATCACAGTTATTGATGATTATAAAATTGTAGGGAATTCAGGGCACTAGGTTCGAATAACGTCCCCTACAATAGCATGGTCAACAACCACATGGTAAAAATGGCACCCTCAATAACAGCACCAAGAAACAATGCCAAAACAAACAATAGCACCAATGGTAGCAGTCCAAAAACTCATGGAGGACAGCTACCATGGCGCGAAAACAAAGAGGCAACTTGTGGTTTTGTGGGCAACCTGCCCCCTCTGCACCCCCCAAAGTGGGGTCTCTGCCCCCCCGACAGACACACACATACCCATAACTTAAATATCATACCCAAGGGGAGGGATATCGGGAAAGTAGGAATTCAGGGTCCATAGAATTTTGGTTGTCAGTGCTTAAACAAAAGACTGTAAACTCTGGGAGGGAAATTGTGAAACTGATACAACAGAAGCCCAGAGCAGAACTCTGGTCCCTGCTCTGTACGGGCTGAGCTGATATTGCTTCCCTAGCCCTCTCCACCACAGGAGTAGCTTGACCAGCACCTGCACTTTTCTAAGTCTTGTGTTTCCTTACTAGTGCCTGATTAGCTGCAGGGGTAGCAGTAGCTTTCATATGCTATTCTACCCCTGCTGCTATTCAGGAACTATTCAGTCCTGAAAGCATTGTTCAGATGGCACTGTTTGGGACATGCTATTCTATCTGTGTACCAGAATTCAGAGCCTCCTGATTGGCTAAAACAGTTTCCAACCTATTGGCTTACCATAGTGCAACCAATTGCAAAACAAGCTAGTTCTGACAATCTGGATGTCCCCCAAATACTGTAATATCAAAGGGTCTAGTTGTTGGAAAGTTCGGTCTTGGTTGGCAACCATTCTTAACATATCCCAGCTGGAAAAAACACATTTTTCTTCCCCCAGTCCACTCGTATCCCACTCTTATGTTTTTGTTTTCCAACATTTTTATTTGTCGCATGTAGGAAAGTACCTCTTGTGGCAGTTCGGTATTTATTTTTCACACTGAAGCCCCACTGAGGGAGAGAGAGAGCAGCACACTCTCCCATTGAAAAGACCACACAATCAAATCCATATTTTTTGCTTATATTGTATTAGTCCTTACAGGAACTCTCACCCCTCACCATCCAAGCCAGAGTCCCCCAAGGATCCATTCTTGGTGCTATTCTTTTTTTTCAGTCTTTATAAATGACCTTACTCCCATTTGTTCTACCTCCCAAATTCATATGTGTATGTGGACTATCTGTAACCTAGACCTCTGGCTCCTCCGCTGCTGATGTATTTGCACCCCCCTTCCCGCAGCTTGATTTTGATAAAGTTCAACACTGGCTCCAAGACAGCTGACTAAAACGTAACACCAAGAAAACTGTTTCAATGATATTTTGGTCCAGACAGAGGTTATCCAGACTCCAGTTCACTCCAGCATTCACCACCCTGTATGGCTCCCACCTCAAGGTGGTCCACACCTTCCAGTACCTTTGGGTATGGCTGCACAGCAACCTTGATTTCTCTTACCATATAGACACTATCTGCGCTAAACATCACCCAAAACTTGGTGTCCTCTACTGCCATAAGGACTGCCACCCTCTACCTATCTGTCATAGAAACATAGACTTTGACGGCAGATAAGGACCGCTTGGCCCACCTAGTCTGCCCATTTTACTACCTACAGGATAAGCTGCAGATCCTAGTTAAACAACAGCCTATTTCTTCCTAACCCCCCACAAAAAATGCCTTATGTCTGTCCCATGCATTCTTGAATTCTCCCACAGTGTTAGAACCCACAGCCTCCTAGTCAGGAAAATAATATTACCTGTCATTGATTACACCAATGTTGTCTATGGCTGTGCCCCCGCAACCTCTCTCTCTAAACTTGACACTTTCCTTAACTCATTCTTTCATTTTGCTACATCTTATCCCTCCCCTTATTCATCACTGTCTCCTCTAATCCCCCCCATCAAGCATCTATACCACACGTGTGGTATCCATTGCCTTTCTCTCATTGCTAAATTCTGGTTCTCCCCTCCTATCTCTCCTTCTGCCTTTCACCCTTGTGCCTTTCTACCGATCCTCTTCATTCCCAAGACTTTTGCTTCTTCTCCCTCCCCCTGCCTCACACAAGTTCTCCTACTGTCTCTGTTCCCTTTGGAATCTACTCCCCTTGGCTATTCGGCATTATACAATGGGGTATGAAAATCCTGTAACCTTACTGGTCAAAACACTTCACATGACTGTGAGTATAACCTGCAATAACCCACGACTGAGAAATGGCATTTATAAAAAAACATAATTAAAACACATTTTACATTTATATTAGGTAGGTAGGTAAATTTTTTTTTTTTTTACGGGTGATACATGTAATTTGGACATTATCCAGTTTACAAGACAGACCTGTGTAATTTCCTATCTAAATACATACAGTAAAGTTCCACATTTAAAGCACAAATGAATGCAAACAACATAATATACCTAAAATACATCCATAAAATTATAAAAAGAAATCATAACAGATTTCAAAGACACATCTGAAAACATTATTACACATAGGTCCATGGTATAATCACAATAAGGCACTCCAGGGTGTGGGTTATTGGGGGATTTACCCACTTCTTATGTGGTTAAGTCACTCGGCTGCACCTCGTGACATACCACACAAGGCATGGGTAAATTCCCCAATAACCCACACCCTGTTGTGCCATATTGATTAATTCTCCTTCATTCTCCTTCTTAAAATCCCTTCTATGTCTCCTCCCCAGCCCCAACTGCCTATGCCACTCCTCCTCTGTCCCCTTCTCTCGCCTCCCCCCCCCAGCATCCATACCAGGCATGTGAAAGTCTCATGGCTATGTCCTGGGAGTCCTTGACATGCCCTTGAAAACACTGAAGTTCATTGCCTTCATTTTAATGGACTGTAAAAACTGTCTTTTATTCTCTGATTCATTTAAATATTTTTCAGTATAAGAGCGAACTTTCAATTGCTGGTGCACTTGAGCATTCTGAGGGCCCTCCAAGCCCTCACGCTCTTTTTATTAATGTAACCCAGGTGCCATGTGCCAAAGGACTACTACCCCGGCCTTGTGTACACAGTCAAGGTGGAGGGGACTGGGCTCTGTTCGAAATGGTCTGGGAGTTCATTTTCAAATGATTTCACAATAAGCACGGTGCCTCCACCCAGTAAGGTTTTATGGGCCAGTTGGTAATTTGGGGTACAATCCCCTGGGATGCTGTACTTGACCACCTCCCTTTCAGACCCCCCCCCACAGAAATACACTTTACCTTGCAATTCAATGCCCACCATGTAATTAGAGGAGATATCTAATAATATGCTCACAGACACACTTGTAGGGAAAAAAGAATAAACACAGTTTTATTTATATTAGGGGGTTAGGAATAGGGAAACAATACCTGGATCAGGAACGTACACAGAATTAGGCATTGAATTGTTTGGCAGAAAAGCAATGCAAGGATATACCCAATGGGCATTAAACATAAACATTAAACAGTGAGCAGTGAACATCTGTGCCCAACCTCAAACCAGCATGCAACCTGGAATACAGATCCCCCCTTCTGTCTGGTACCAGACACCCTGTCCTGCGCTGAGGTACTCCAGACTGGTGCAAGCCTGTAGTTGCCATGGGTTGGCCGGCACTGGTGCAAATAATTAACTTTAACTGTAGCTGGCTATGCCAATTGTTAACAATTTCCCCAAGTCTCTTGCAGGGCATCCCAGCTTACTTATGCTTTACTGAACAATTTAGGTGATGCAAACAGATGGAGCTGGGGGTGTGCTGAGACTAGTCTTCATCAGCATCATGCTGGTATCTAGGGTAGTTAGTGGTGCACCACAACAGTAGGAAACAGGAAACCACAACGCTGGTTACAGGGATAAAGAATACAGGTCTTCAACTGTCAAGCCTTTCTAAACTTCACCCTGGAGGGCCTTTGTATGTGGTGTTCACCTGACAGGCCTCTCGATGTCTTCCTCTCTGGTGGTCTCGGGGAGGGGGTGACAGTTTCTTCTTTCCCCCGACTTTGACAGGAAACATCAGTCACTCTGCTGGCTAGTAGCAGTGCCCAAAGGGTGGAAAATGCTGGCTGCTCCCCACAGGAACAAACAGTCTCTAGCTTTCTTTTGTCAGTCTGCAGCCTGAATACCTCTGCTGGCAGGCAGAACACTTCTGGTTGCAATCCTCAATAGCCCAGGTACACCAAGGCAGGGTGCTCCCCTCAGCAACAAATAGTTTCTGGTAACCGTTTCAGTCAGCATCTGTAGAGATTCACTTCACAGACAGGCTTAAATGTTAAGCCTGTCAAAATTAGTAAAGCAGGCAGTATTTGTCTTGTCTTCAACGTTGGTGAAACCTTTTTGGTGGAAAAAGGCACTTCACTCTGTAATCACAGTCTGGAGCCCCTCTGACTGGCTTGAAGGCTCCCCTCCAACTGCCACAGAGCCCTGCTTCACTCTCTAAGGCTCCTAGATAACTGTATTTCTTCTTTCTTTAACAAATGGGAGTCTCTCATTGGCTGATAGGGCTGCCCATCGTTTTACTCAATTTCTGATTAGTCCTCGTTTGGACACCAATCACACTGAATACTACCCTTGCCCAGAAGCCATCTCTCAGTCTTTGAAGGCTTCTATGAGCTCCTATTGGCTGGCACGGGGGTCACTGGGTCTGTAGGATGGCTGCAGGCTGCACAGTTCATTCACAGATATCAAGTAGTCTCATCTTTTAAAGTCTCCTACAACCAGACTACATTGTTTTATATTTTATTTATTTATTTAATTTTACTCTTTGGTAACCGGGTAAGGCCCACTAGGCACACATGCCTCTATTAAGGGGCGACCGGGGAGCACTGGGTAGTTAAGTGACTTGCTCAGAGTCACACAGTATGCAAGTGGAGGCTGTGAGACTCAAACCAAGGTCTGGTCTGCTAGATGTACCAACCTCATTCACAGCTCATTACTCGAACCTCTAGGCTATACTGCCAGCCCATTTTACTGTCCCCTGGGCTTGATAGCCCATACTGTGCCCTACAATCTGGTGGCAGAACAAAGTTTATAAAAGCCATCATTCACCATCACTGCCTCAATTAGAGAGTTCCCCAGGCAACTACCAGGCTTCATTCAGTGGTGAAGTAGGGGCTACAGTTCCCAGTAGCCTCAGCTGCTGGCTCACCTGCATTCACTTTTAGCACTTTCAAATTATTAACTTTTGGGATCCCTTAGGTCACTCCCTCATGTTTCCGGACCCCAATCAGCTGATTTTTGGGTCTGGGATCATGGGGGAAACCTCTGTTTTGCCACAGCAGTGGCTTTAAAACTTAGTGTGCTACCGCCCATGCGTTAACCCACCAGCTCGCATTTTCATGGTACGGCTGCACAGCGGTTCGCGTCTTTGCTCCCCAGACCCACTTTTGCAGAAAATACTATGTGGGTGCCAGCAGGAGGTTTGCGAGGTGTCACTGAACTCGGGCTAACAGTGGTAAGCAGCAGACATCCTCAGGGCAAAAAGGTAAGCCCCATACTTTTGAGGGCCGTTACACTAATTCACGCAAAAAAACACTGGAGGAGCTTTACCTGCCCCAAAGTTAAATGCTTCAGTAATTTTAATTATTTGCTGCCAGTAATTCAGGAGGGAAGAGATAATATTTTGGCACCATAGAACCATGAGCCCAATCCCTTCCACTTCCCAGTCCTGCGTTCTCACATTTTGTAATGTAAAAAAATAGAAAGCATGGGGGAGGGGTACTCCATAGGCTTGTATAGGGCTGGTTTTAACATGTCTTTTTGCAATACTTTACAGTGCCAATTCGTAAAATCAAGGCCTCTGCTCAAACAACAAGACCTCTCCCCCACTCTCCTTATTCTTACATCACAAAACATGAGAATGCTGTATTATTTCATGCTGCTGGCTTTGCCGATGTATCTCAGACATATCGGTAGAGGATGCTGCTACCTAAGCACTGTATAGAAATATAGAAACATAGACTTTGATGGCAGATAAGGATCGCTTGGCCCACCCAGTCTGCCCATTTCCCTACCTACTGGATAAGTTGCAGATTCTAGTTAACCAATAGCCTACTTCCTCCTACCACCCCCACTATAATTGCCTTATGTCTGTCCCATGTATTCTTGAATTCCCCCACTGTTTTCGACCCCACAACCTCCAGGAAGGCAGTTCCATGCATCCACCACTCTCTCCGGGAAAAAATATTTCCTCACATTGCACCCGAGCCGCCCCCAATCTTTGAATTGTGTCCCCTTGTTCTTGTACACCTCTTTTTCTGAAAGATGCTACCCTCCTGGACTTTGTTGATTCCCTTGAGGTACTTGAAAGTTTCTATCATGTCTCTCCTCTCCTCAAGGGTATACATATTAAGCTCCTTTAGTCTCTCTTCACATGTCTTCTGGTGCAGACCCTGCACCATTTTGGTTGCCCTCCTCTGGATAGCCTCCAACCACCCTATGTCCTTGCAGAGATGGGGTGTGCAAAACTGCACACAGTACTCCAGATGGGGTCTCACCAACTGTCTGTACAGAGGGATAACCACTTCCCTTTTAATGTTTGCTTGCATGCATGTGCAAGAAACATAGTGCCACCATACGAGAAATCGTAGGTGTGCCTCCCTACTTCCAATGCCCAGCTGCTGTTTGCAGGTGTGGCCCCACCACGCCAATGAATGCAAGAGCTGTCTATGACAGCGTCAAATGCAGCAGCGTACAGTTGAAAGAACGAGCCACAGCATGTAGGCAATTTGCATACTGCCACCATCGGCAGTATGCAAATTGCCTCCACGTCGGCACTGCAGTGCAAGAGCTATCATAGACAGCTGTTCTCCCCCAACAAGTAGCACACTGGGAGCCCACCCCAGCGTGCTCACATGCCCACTCCACACACACACACACAGTATGTCTGATGGGGGTGCCCAATCCCCCGTTAGCTCCAGCGCTCCCCAGAACAGCGTTCAAGGTGCCACGCTGGGAGCCCAGCGTGGCAAACGTCTGTTTGGTGGCCCCCCCAAATACACTTCCATGTGCCACACTGGGAGCCCATCCCAGCATGGAAAAGCTCTCTATGGCCAACAGGGGTGCCCAATCCCCCGTTGGCTCCACTGCCCCCCCAAAAGCACCTTCCAGCTGCCACGCTGGGAGCCCAACCCAGAGTGGCAAATGTCCCACCTCGTCTTCCTACAAGAAAAAAAGAAACCTAGAAAGAAAGAATGGTCCCACACTGGCTGTCTTGACTCCCCTCTCCCACTGCACCCACCCACTGTGCACCCTGCATCCCACCCCCACCCCATACTTACCTCTGGAGTCTGCGCGACAATCTTCAGTGGACCGGGAACACATCTGCACTCTTCAAAGCCGACTGCAAACTGAGAAAATGCCGGTAAGCTGTATAATGGAATAAATAGGTTTTTTTCAACTTTAATGCATGTCTCAGGCATTTTTTGGAATTTTTTCACCAAATTTTCAACATGGGGTTTTTGGGATGCCACCTCATGAATTCTGTCACTGTCATTTTATTAATCAGCCACGAAAGATGATTTCGTGGTCACTGCACAAAACCACCTTTTGGGACCGATGTACGAAATGACAGTGTCACAGTTCATGAGGTAGGCTCCCAAAAACCCTATGTTGAAAATTTGGGGAAAAAATTTCCCAAAATGACTGTTTTACGAGCGTGCATTGCACAGTTCCTACGCACGCTCTTAAGTTTGCAAATTTTTAATATTTTCATTCCAGATTTTCAACATTGTCATTTTATCACACTTTCTTATGAGCAGTACAGCTGTCATTTTTCACATCTCCCCAAAATGTGTTTCCGTGCATGTAGCGCACAATGGCACAGTCGGTGTGTGAAATCAATGTTTGGGACAGATTAAGAAAATCACAGTGACAGAGTTCATGTGCAGAGGTCTTAAAATGTCTATGTTAAAAATTTGGCGAAAAAATTTCCAAAAATTACTGTTTTCTTGATGACGCGCGCTAAGAAGTCTTCTACGCACGCTTGTAAGCTTGCAAATTTTTTTGTATTTGTTTCTCCCAGTTTTCAACATTGCCAGTTTACCACACCTCCTTATGAGCAGTACAGCTCATTTTTTATATCTCCCCAAAATGTGTTTCTACGCATGTAGCGCATAATTGCGCAGTCGGTGTGTGAAATCAATGTTTGGGACAGATTAAGAAAATCACAGTGACACTTTTTATGAGCAGAGGTCTTAAAATGGCTATGTTCAAAATTTGGTAACAAAAGTCCATAAAATGACTGTGTTACAAGCGAGCATTGCGCTGTTTCCACGCACCCTCGTAAGTTCATGAATTTGTAATATTTTCAGTCCAGATTTTCACCACTGGCATTTTTCCACACTTCGTTATGAACAGTACAGCTGTAATTTTTCACAACATGGCTGAAATGTGTTTTCACACTTTCTGCTCAGAAATGCGTGGTCGCTGTGGGAAATCACTGTTTGGGACAGATTAAGAAAAGCACACTGTCCCAAAATGCCTGTGTTGACTATCTGCTGTAAAAAATCCCCAAACTAATTACATTAAGTGTGTGCGTTGCGCAGTTTCTACACACGTTCGTGACTTCACCACTTTTTTTGCTATTTTCACTGCAGATTTTCAACATTGCCATTTTTTCCACCTCCCCATGAACAGTATAGCTGTCATTTTTATGTTTGCTTGCACACATGTGCAAGAAACATAGTGCCATCATCCGAGATTTTGGAGGTGTGTCACCTCCTCCTCCAATTCAGTCAGTGTGTTGGCAGGCGGCCCTGTAAGCCAATGCATGCTGGAGCTGTCTATGACAAGCTCCAAAATGCAGTGGCATACAGTTGGAAGGGGGAGCTACGCTTCAGTGAGCAGCGATAAGATATCGCCTGCTCATGCGCAGCTCCCCCTACACACACACACACACACACACACACAGAGAAATGCACGCATACTGCGTGCTGACTCCCCCCTCGCACACACGTATAGCCGACTGGGATGCCCAATCCCCCATCGGCTTGTGCTGCGCTCCCCCCAAGCCTTCCACATGCCACGCTGGGTGCCCAACCCAGCATGGCAACTGATAGAATAGCTGACGGGGGTGCCCAATCCCCTGTCGGATTGTGTTGCGCTCCCTCCCCAAGCCTTCCACATGCCATGCTGGGTGCCCACCCCAGCATGGCAACTGATAGAATAGCCGACTGGGGTGCCCAATCCCCCGTCGGCTCCACGGCCCCCCAGCCATCCTTGTGCCATGCTGGGAGCCCACCCCAGTGTGGCAAACATCCCACGTCGTCTTTTTTTTTTTACCCACAAAATAAAACGGTCCCACAGCGCCTCCCAGCCCCTCCCACAACCCACACCCACCCACTGCACACCCTGCTTCCCCACACCCCCCCATACCTATACCTCCGAGCTCGGGCGCGACGATCTTCGTGGACCAGAAACATGTCTGCACTCTTCAAAGCCGACCGTGAACTGAGGAAATGCCGTAAGCTGTATAATGGGCTAGATAGGGTTTTCAACTTTTGCATATCTCAGGATTTTGAATTTTGCACTGTGTTTTAATATGAGTTTTGAGACTGTTCCGAATGATGTCATGACGTATATTCGCCCTCGAAGGTGATTTCGTTAGTCACTGGCGCAGTCACCGTATGAAATCACCTTCAGGCCGGAATAACACCATGACAGTGACATCATTCATGAGAAGGTCCCAAAACCCCATGTTGAAAATTTGGGCAAAATTCAAAAAATGACTTTACAGATGCTGTACAGGTTCCTACGCAGGCTCGTAAGTTCGCATCGTTCAATATTTTCATCCAGATTTTCAACATTGCCATTTTTACCACACCTCCTTATGAGCAGTACAGCTGTCATTTTTCACATCTTGCCCAAAATGTGTTTCACTCCATGTAGCGCACAATGGCGCAGTCGATGTCAAAATCAATGTACGGGACATATTAAGAAAATCACAGTGACACTGTTCATGAGCAGAGGTCTTAAATGGCTATGTTGAAAATTTAGTGAAAATTCCTAAAATGACTGTTTTATGAGCTGCTATGCGCAGTTCCTATGCAGGCCTGTAAGTTCTATAATTTAATATTTTCACTCCAGATTTTCAACATTGCCATTTTATTACACTTCCTTATGAACAGTACAGCTGCCATTTTTCATATGTCACCCAAAATGTGTTTTTGCACATGTAGCACACAATGGTGCTGTTGGTGTGCGAAAGCAATGTTTAGGACAGATTAAGAAAATCACAGTTACACTGTTCATGAGCAGAGGTCTTAAAATGGCTATGTTGAAAATTTGGTGACAAAAGTCCATAAAATGACTGTGTTACGAGTGAGCATTTCGCAGTTTCCACGCACCCTCGTAAGTTCATGACTTTGTAATATTTTCAGTCCAGATTTTCACCAGTGGCATTTTTCCACACTTCCTTATGAACAGTACAGCTGTCATTTTTCACAACATGGCAGGAGTATTGGTTTCACAATTTCAGTGCAGAGATGCGTGGTTGCTGTGGGAAATCATTGTTCAGCACAGATAAAGAAAATCACAGTGACACTGTTCATGATCGGAGGCACCAAAATGCCTGAGTTGACAATCTGCTGTAAAAAATCCCCAACCTAATTATATTACGGGTGTGCGTTGCACAGTTTCTATGTACGCTCATGACTTCACCATGTTTTTAAATATTTTTACTGCAGATTTGCAACATTGCCATTTTTTACACCTCCCCATGAACAGTACAGCTGTCATTTTTTACATCCTGTTCGGAATATTTTTGCACCTGTGGTGCTAAATGCCGCAGTCGCTGTGCATAAGCAGTTTTCGGCTAACAAACTGATATTCCCCCTGTTCCTGAGGTGGGGTCACAAAATAAACATGTTGAAAATTTGGAGTGAAAATACCAATGAATGCCTGAGGTATTAGGGTTTCCAACCATAACGCCCAACCTGTAGAGAATGACAGGCATCAGGGGTGTGACTTGGGATTCTTGCCTGTAATGCTCATACCATTCCACACTCTGCAGCCAGTGAGAGGCATTGAGGTATGCCTTGGACTGTTCGGCCCCAAAGTTCATCCCATTCTCCTATATCGCACCCATCTCACCGTATTTCCTAATGAAATGGGGTGCGCATAAGGGCCAAAGACCCCAAGGAACACCATGACACTTGTCAGTGTCTGCAGGGTTGGGTGTGGCGAAATGGCGTGGCCGTTATGCCTGATGACCCAAACGCACACCCCAATGCCTGTCACTCTCTGCATGGTGGTGGTGGGGTTGGCTTCAGTTCAATACTTCACTGCCATTCCTATTACGCAGCTCTGTAATTTCTACACTGCCACTGCCAATGCCAGCAAGCAAACATTCGGCATTGACAAATGCTTGTTTACATCCTGTTCGAAATGTGTTTTTGCACCAGTGGTGCCAAATGCCGTAGTCACTTTGCAAAATCAGCTTTTGGCTAACACGCTGATATTGCCACTGTTCATAAGGTGGTGGTCACAAAAAATACATGTTGAAAATTTGGAATGAAAATACCAATGGACGCCTGAGGCGTTAGGGTTTCCGACCATAACGCCCCACCCTGTAGAGACTGAAAGGCATCAGGGGTGTGATTTGGGATTGTCACCTGTAATGGTCATACCATTCCACCTCCACCCACACCCTACAGTCAGTGAGAGGCATCAAGGTGTGCCTTGGACTTTTCGGCCCCAAAGTTCACCCCGTTCTCCTATACTGCACCCATCTCACCATATTTCCTGATGGAATCGGGTGAGCATAAGGGCCAAACACCCGAGGCACACCATGACACTTATCGGTGTCTGCAGGATAGGGTGTGGTGAAATGGCGTGGCCGTTATGCTTGATGACCCAAAGGCACACCCCATCAATGCTAATGCCAGCAAGCAAACATTCAGCATTGACAAATTCTTGTTCTACTTGTGATGCCTCTCCCTATGCATCCCCGGATCCCCCCAGCTCTCCTTACTGCCTTCTCACATTGCTTGCCCACCTTTAGGTCATCTGATATGACTGCCCCCAGGTCCCTTTCCATTTTTGTTGTTGTTAGTACCTCCCCCACCATTGTGTACTCTTCTGGGTTTTTGTTTCCCAGGTGCATTACTTTGCACTTCTTCGCATTGAATCTAAGTTGCAATACATCTGACCATTCCTCTAACCTTGCCAAGTCCCTTCTCATCCTTTCCACCCCTCCTTGTGTATCAACCCTGTTACACATATTTGTGTCATCTGCAAAGAGGCATACTTTTCCTTCCAGACCCTCTGCAATGTCACCTATAAAGACATTAAAGAGGACTGGACCCAGTACTGAACCCTGAGGTACTCCACTAGTAACCCCCCTTTCTTCAGAGTGAGTTTCATTTACTATTATCTTCTGTGTCCTGTTGTGCAGCCAGTTTGCTACCCAGGCTACCACCCTGTGACCCACTTCCAGGCTGTCTAACTTGATTATTAATCTTTTGTGTGGGACTGTGTCAAATCTAGGTAGGCCATACCCACAGCCCTTCCCTGGTCTATTACTTTGGTCACCCAGTCAAAGAAATCGATTAGATTCATCTGACATGACCTTCCTGCTGTGAATCCATGCTGCCTTGGGTCCTGTGCTCTACTGGCCTCTAGGTACTCAACAATTCTTTCTTTCAGAAGTGATTCCATCATTTTCCCTACCATTGAGGTCAAACTAACAGGTCTGTAGTTTCCTGCCTCTGTCTTGCTCCCACTTTTGTGAAGGGGAATCATATCCTCCTTCCTCCAGTCCTCAGGTACCACACCATCCTCCCATGATTTGTTAAAAAGGGTGGTCAGTGGTGTCACTAGGTCCCCCCTTAGTTCTTTTAGGATTCTAAGGTGAATCCCATCAGGCCCTATGGCTTTGTCCATGCTGAGTTTTAGGAGTTCTTTCAGGACCCTTTCTTCTGTAAATGGACTGGTGTCAACCCCCTACCCAGAGTGCTTCTATTGTTTTGTTTAGGCAACTCCTCTTCTCCTTCTTTTGTGAATACAGAGCAAAAGTATTCATTCAGTATCTTTGCCTTTTCACTGTCTCCCTCTGCCCACCTCCCCTCTCCCTTATTAATCTTCACTATCCCTCCCTTAACCTTTCTTTGCTCCCTAATGTACCTATAAAAGGTGTTATCCCCACTTCCTAACTGAGTTGGTTATCTTTTCCTCGATTTGGGCCTTTGCTATTCTGACTGCCTTCCCCACTTCCTTCTGCTTTCATTTATACAGTTTCCTATCGTGCTCCTTCTGTGATTCCTTATACTTTATGAATGCTGCCTATTTCTCCTTAACCTTCCCTGCTACCTCTTTTGAGAACCATAATGCTTTTTTACTCTGCTTTGTTTTCTTTATTTGTTTCACACAAAGGCATGTTGCCTCCATGATGGCAGTTTTGATTTTTCTCCATTGTTCTTCCACCCCTCCTTTCTGGCCATTTGCTAGTGCATTCCTCAGGTATTCACCCATTTTGCCCAAAGTCAGCCCTTCTAAAGTCCAATATCCTTGTTTTTGTAGGACTTGTCTCCATGGTTGTGCTTATTGTGAACCACACTGTGTGGTGGTCGCTTGTTCTCAGATGGCTACTTACTTGTAAATCTATGATCCTCTCACCATTTGAGAGCACCAGGTCTAATATTGCTCCGTCCCGAGTGGGTTCCAACACTAGTTGTCTAAGGCATGCCCCCTGTAGGGCATCGAGAATCACCCTGCTCTTGGATGTGACTGCAGTACATGTCCGGGTAACATCTGGCATATTCAGATCCCCCATCAACAATATCTCCCCTTTTTCAGCCATTCTGAGAATGCCTTCTATCATTTTCTTGTCCATTTTCTCCCCCTGAGATGGGGGTCTGTACACAACCCCTGTGCGGATTGTGGTGCCACTCTTTGTCTCCAAGGTGACCCACAGTGCCTCTTGTCCTCCCCCCTTTACCTTTCAGTTCTGTAGTTTTGATCCCTTCCCTTATGTAGAGAGCTACTCCACCTCCTCTTTTACCTCCCTGTCCCTTCTATAGATTGTGTACCCTGGTATGTTGACATGCCAGTCATGGTTCTCCGTGTACCATGTTTCCATGACTGACACAATATCCAAGTGTTCCTCTTCCATCAGGGCTACTAGCTCAGGGAGCTTGTTTCCTAGACTATGGGCACTGGTACTCATTGTCTTCCATTTAATGTTGGCATTATCCTTTTTTCCCCCATCTCTGCCTTATGGCCTTTGTCTGTTTTTCCATTTACCCCTGTCCTGCTCTCTGTCAAGCTCTGTACCTTGGTGTTTACCTTACTACCTGCCATGTTTTGTGGGGGGAGGCTTGAAATTTCCTGCTTCCTATCAGCACCTCCCCCCTTGGCTAGTTTAAAAGCTTTCCAATGAAGCATTTAAACCTATCACCTAGGAGCTTGGTTCCCTTCCTGAACAGATGCAGACCATCGTGCCAGTATAGACCTACATCTCTCCAGGTGGGCCCCAATCCCCAAAGAAACCAAAACCCTGTGCTCTGCACCAGTTTTGCAGCCATTCATTGAACTATATGATGTGCAGTGCCCTAGCCCGACCCATGCCATAGACCGGCAACACCTCTGAGAAGGTTACCGTGCTTGCTACCTATCTGAGGCCCCTCCCCAACTCCACAAACACATCTTGCACTGCACAGATCTCATGCCCAGCTAGGTCATTTGTCCCAAGGTGGACAATGATATCTAGTTCCCTTTCCTGTGATGCTGCTTCTGCAATCCTGAGGATTCACTTCCTGTCCCTCCAAGTCATGGCACCAGGCAAGCATCTTACCTCTCTCTCCGATCCCTTCTCCAGTTCTACCCCCCCAACAACTGAGTCCCCTACCAGAAGCTGTTTCCTTCTCCTGTGGTGTCCCTTGCCACCCTTTTGTGGGTCTCCCTTGTGGATGTCCCCAGCATTCTTCTTGGTCTCTTCTTAGCCCCTTTCAGACCCTGAACAGGGCTAACCACTGCCGTGGATAAAGAAGCGGCTCCTCTGGATGGACGGCATCCTGTCAGCCACTGCCAGAGGCCCACTGCCTGGCTCTCCTGCTCGCCAAGGTATGGTCCCATCTGGACCAATCAGAAAACGAGCACTCTCCTGGCCTCACCTCTGACTGGACACTCTGCAATGCTATTCTGCCTGCCATCCTTGGCACTTTTTTCTCCACTAATTCAAACACTATTACAAGTGTTACAGCCTGTATATGTCTTTATTGTTTAAAAAATAAGTTTTTTGCAAGTTTTACAGCTCTTATGTGAGTGAATTGTTAGCTGTTTAACTGCTGTACACAGACTCTCGGGTGCCTCACCCCCCCCCCTTTGTCTCTCCAAGCTGCTAATTACTTTATTTTTCACCTCCTGCTGTCTTCCCTCCCCACTAGCTGCCTACTTAATCTGCTCCTTTTACTCTCTCTCAGCCTTTCAGCCCCTGAACAGGGCTAACCTCTGCTGTGGATAGGCTGGCTCCCCTGAACAGATGGCATCCTCTCAGCTGCTGCCCGAGGCCCGCTATCTGGCTCTCCTGCTTGCCAAGGTATGGTCCCATCTGGACCTTGCCCCACCAGCACGTCATGCCGGCTCCCCACCCACCCTAGCTTGACAGTTGTTATATAGCTGCGGCCAGGCACATTACTCCTCTTTTTTCTATCAGCCCTGTTTTCCATTCGCTGCTTATACTCTGCTACCACTAGAGGCAGCTGCAACTATAAGCCTCTCCTAGTGGCCCTGACTGCTGATCACACTATTCCTCTGACGCCTCCCACTTCTTGCCTACAACATGGAACTATGGCAGGCTGTTAATCAATGGTATCTATTCCTGACATTGTCTATATCACTACTGCCTATGCTCCACACACAACCACACACTGGCCCCCATAAAATGTCTCTTAGTACCACGGTGATAAACGGTAAGTCCTCCTCTGCTGGTACACTTCACTTCCCTGATGCTGGGCTACTCCCTCACTATCCTGCTATCCCTTGCACACAAATCACCTCTGTGCCTGACTGGCTCCCTACCCTCCTAAAATTGGCAGTCTCACCCATGTTCATCTCACCCTCATCTAAAACTGCCAAAAGTCTCTCCTTTAGATCACGCTCAACTAACAAACCTTCAGCTTCTCCTACTGCTCCTCCTCCTCCTTGCTTCTGGAGACATTCACCCAAACCCTGGACCTAGTACCGCTATGCATCCACCCATTGCCCAACCTATCTCCAACCCACTTACACTCCCCCATGGTCTTAAAATAATTCACTTAAACATAAGAAGTCTTGCTCCTAAAATCCCCCAACTGCAATCCATGGTGCATTTATACACCCCTGACATTATCGTGATCTCTGAAACCTGGCTGTCACATACCATCCCTGACCACGCTGTCTATATACCAGACTTTACTATCACCAGACAGGATCAGGGCGAGGTGAAGAAGTAGCGATTTATACCTTCTCGTCTCTCCAGGCTACCCCTACCTTTTCCGATTCTACCCATGCCTCTTATAAGGCCCTTCTTATCAAAATCTCATTTCCCTACACTGCTCCTATTCAAGTAGCTGGTGCATATTGCTGCCCAGGGCAGCCTTCTTCAAATGCCACTGTCCTCCTTGCTAAGCTCACTACTCTATCTATCAAGGGTGAACTCTATTTCCTAGGCACCCTTAACATAAACTGGCTGGCCCCCTTCCTGGCCACTACCCGTTCCTCCATTGAAGCCTTGAGCCTTAGCCAACTCATCCAAGAACCCACTCACCATAACAACAAAATATTAAACCATTCACTGCTAGACCTTATCCTCACTATCCACACGCATAGAATAATATCCTCCAGCCTCCTACCAGATTCTATCAGCAACCATCACATCACCTTCATGGTGCGAAAGATTCATAGGACCAAACTCCCTCCTAAAATAATACTCACCAGACAATTTGCGTCTCTAGACCTTCAAGCTCTGCTCCTTGACCTCACTTCCACTGACTGGTCCCCCTCACCTCAGTGGCCTCAGCTGACATAGCCCTGGCTTACTTCAACACAAAGTTCCTCCACATCTGGAAGTCCCGTGCCCCACTCCGCAAAACAAGGGTCCGAGGTGCCCACCTCCCCTGGGTCACCCCAACAATCCTGACTTGCCAACGTGCACGTGATATTGCGTAGTGCCAGGGAAAAGCAACTGGTGGCCAACAAGATCTCCAAAGCTACCAGGAACTTCGAAATGGCTACACCAAAGCTATACACCTAGCCAAAGTCAAACACTTCAAATCGAACTTCCTTTCTAATATAAATAATACAGCTAAATTCTGAAAAGTCATTCACTCCCTCTTCTCTCCGCCCTCTACTTCTCCGCCCCCTTCCCTCAAGCTCAACCAATCTATCCTTTCTGATCCTATGCCTATTGCGGAACGCTTTAACTCTCACTACTCTACTTGTGCCTCTTCTCTGCTAGGCTCCCTTCCAGGCACCTCTAATGGACTGGTACCACCCCCCTCTCCCCCCATCCTCTCTCCACCCTTCTGGCCACCTCACCTCCTCACTGCCTTCCATCCCCTCCTCCTGCTCTTCACCCTCCTACCCCTTCCTTCCCCCTTCAGCCTCCTCCCTGTTCACCTTTTCTCCTATCTCCCCTGCCGCCACCCTCCATGCACTCCTTGCCCTCAGCTCCTCTAAAGGCTCCTTTCCTGATTGCCTAGATTCTAGACTCCTCTCCCTGTCTGCTCCAGCTATTGCCTACCCTCTCTCTCTCATTCTAAACCTCTCTTTCTTGTCAGCTTCTGTTCCCTCAATATGGAAACATGCTGTTGTCCTCTTGCTCCCAAAGGGGGGGGAGACCCTTCCTCACCTGGCAACTATTGCCCTATCTCTCTCTCCTTCCTACCCTGGCTAAACTACAAGAGCACATAGTCTTCAGTCAGCTCTCCTCCTTCCTATCTGACTCTGGGTTCTTTACCCTGTACCAATCTGGATTTTGGAAGTCACATTCTACCACCACTTCTCTGCTAAGACTAACTGGGACAGTCCTCGCTGCCTTCGACAAAGGGCACATTACCTCTGCCATCTTTGTTGATCTGGCAAAAGCCTTCGATACTGTCTCGCACACACTCCTCCTGAACTCCCTCTCAGCCACTGGACTTTCTCCTTCTGCCACAAGCTGGTTTAATGCCTACCTGTCTGGCAGGTCTCAATCAGTTAAAATTGCCTATGTCACCTCTTCCTCTCTGCCCAAAACCACTGGTGTCCCCCAGGGTTCGGTTCTTGGACTCATTCTGTTTTCCATTTTCTTAAACAATCTCTCCCTAACCTGCACTACTTCCAGCATCCCCATGTATACTGATGACACAGTTCTATATGCTTCTGGTATATCGGTCACAGATGTCACCACCAGGCTTCAGTCTGACTTCTCCAGAGTCCAACACTGGTTTAACTCGCATCAACTCTTTTTAAACGCCAAGAAAACTGTCTCTATGACTTTTGGAACTAGGCAGAAACTTGCTAGGCTAG
Source organism: Neoceratodus forsteri (assembly GCA_016271365.2). NCBI lineage: Eukaryota > Metazoa > Chordata > Ceratodontiformes > Ceratodontidae > Neoceratodus > Neoceratodus forsteri. The sequence goes on from CM057450.1 coordinate 140,311,053, forward strand.
CCACTTTACCTTCATTCCACACTCTGGATGGGACTGTACTAGAGGACTCTCCCTCATTCAGGTATCTTGGTGTCTGGCTTGATAGACACCTAAACTTCTCATCGAACATCGAGGCAATCTAAAAAAACTCAAGTCTAAGCTCGGCACCCTCTACAGAAATAGCAGCTGTATACCACTTGCGGCTAGGCGTGAGCTAGTACTGAAGATGATCTTGCCTATATTCGACTACTGTGACATAGTCTATGGTGCTGCCCCCGAATCCTCCTTAGCCAAACTCAATTCTCTTTATAATTCCTTCTGCCGCTTTGCTCTTAATGCCTCCTACCTCACCCACAACTGTGACCTTTACCAGTCCCTAAACTTCCTGACACTTCAGAATCGATGCACGCTTCATGGGGCCAAATTCATCTCGAAGTACTGACTCAGCTCTCTCCCCTCCTACCTCTCTACCTCACTTATTAGCCCCCCTGCTAACCGCTACTCACTGAGATCTGACAACCTACAGACCCTAGCTATCCCCACCAGATCCACATCCTCTGGCCAAAATACTTTTTCACACCGTCTTCCTAAACTGTGGAATGCTCTTCCCCCGCAAATCCACCACTTCTTATTACTGTTCTCCCTCAATACAGCTCTACTCAACTATCTGATCCCTAACTGCTATTGCTCCTGACTCCTCTCTGTATTCTCCTGCTCTCCCTCCCACCCTCCCCTTCCCTCTCCACCTAAGTTCACACTAAACTTCCTAGCATTTGCTACTGTGTCTTGTACTCATGCTTCCCTGCCTTGTGTATTGTATTATCATGTATACCCCGATTGCACTGTATTCCTGTATGTATCGACTGACATTTACTATTTGCTACTGTCTCTGTACTGTACTATGCTTTGATTTTTTGTATCATTTAAACATGTTGTAACTTCCCATTCCCCTCTCCCCCAGGACGTACCGTGAGACGAGCATTAAGTTGCTCAGTGTACCCTTCCTGGTGAAACATTTCAATAAATAAATTAAAAAAAAATATTGAGGGTATCATCATAGAGGAACCTTGCTCTACCAGAATGGCATATGAATTACGGAGAGGTACAACTAGAGGGATGTACCTCTATTCCACCACCCTCACCCTTCCAGAGCCCACTGTGGTCCAGCTGCTCCTCATACTTGGCAACTTCTGAGGCAGCGTTTGTGGCACTGGTGCTCTTTGTATTTTATATATATTATATAAGATATATATATATATATATATATATATATATATATATATATATACACACAGTATATATATAGTTATATCTGACACTGTTTCCTGTGTGATGTTTACTTCATGTTATTGCTTGGTTCATTGCTCTTCATCTTCACTGTATCTCCCATTGTTTGTGCCAGTTTCTGGCCCAGGCTGTGCCTCAAAAAGGTAATTGGACCAGTGCAGCAACCCAGTTAATAAATAAATAAATAAATCCATCTAGTCTACCCAGGCAATCTGGTCAGACTAGATGAATCACATGGTCCCCTTCAGCCGACACGTTCTTATGTTCTAATCCACAGGTGCAGCTGCTGCCTCCACCTTTTTCTAGTGGAATTTGCATTGTATATGCAAACTGCCTTTTCCAGAATTGTCATAAAATTATCTTTGTTTTGGTCACAAGCTATCCACAATTGCAGGGGATGTCTAGTTTTCTCTCCAGCCTGACACACTTCACCACACCCAGGGATACGTTCCTGCTAGGGGATTTCAACCTAAACTGGGCTGCGACTCCAAACCCAGACTACACAACACTACTAAGGTCCCACAACTTTGATCAAGTAATCTCTACCTCAACCAGATACAACCAACGCATTTCCAACCACTCTATCCTTGACTGTATCTTAACAAACCGGCCTAATCTAATCCTCAAAGCAGGGACCATGCCCGATGCGATTAGTGACCGCACCCCCACCTATATAGTTGTGAACAACAAGTCGGTTCGCCGCCGCCTAAAATACTGTCCTTCAGAAACTTCAACACCCCAAACCATGACCTCGTGACCAGGCATGCACTGTCCTTAAACTGGTCCTCTCTATATTTGACAGATAACATCTCTGCTGCTGTAAATCTACTCATCAACACTCTCCGGAAACATCAAGACAACTATTTTCCTATCAAATCCCCTTAATGAACTGTGGAGCGTGATGCTAGCGACTCCAAATCCTGAATTATTCTCTGCATTAGGACACTCACAAGATGATTTAAACAGCTCCTACAGCTGCTGCCTTACCGGCTTGCCTGGCCCTGTCCTGCCTCGCTGCTCCAGCTCCACGAGTGGAGCTGTGCTCAGTGCTTTGAATTTGGAGCCTTTCCGGTCAGCGCATGAATGCTGATAGTTTTTCTTTGTTACCTGAAACAACGCTCTGCCTGCCATTACCTGCCTTTTCTAATGTTACCTTAAATGATTCCACACGCTATTCCAGCCATCCTGACTGTTACCTTAATGGGCTGAATGTTGCTATTATTTAGAGCCTGCCATTTTGGTGTACCTGGTTATTTTAAACATAGCTGTTACCTGCCATTTTAAATTGTTGACCTTAGGTGAGCGTTGAGCTACTCTTTTGGGGCATATATTTAATCTGATTAGAGCCTGCCATTTAACGTGCTTGGTTACTGAACATCACTGTGCCTGCTTGATTATGACCTTAGTTGGAAATTAGCCACTCTTACAGGGCTTATGACCGCAGTTAGAGCAAGCGCCACTCTTACAGGGATCATGCTTGAATGTTGTGCCTCCACTTTGGCCCCCCTCCTCCAATTGTACCCCTTCCTCTCCCCCCCCGTTTCAGCATAAAAGAATCTCACCTCACCTTTATATCTCTCTCACAGGGTGCCGGATCCAGTGAGGGTTCCATTCAGCAGAGGTCGTGAGGGCTGCCTGACACAGCACTCCCCCACCGCCACCCCCGAAGAAACGAAAACCGACAGGTAATTTCCCCTCAATGAACTGTGGAGCGCGATGCTAGCGACTCCAAATCCTGAATTATTCTCTGCATTTGGACACTCACAAGATGATTTAAACAGCTCCTACAGCCGCTGCCTTACCGGCTCACCAGGCTCTGTCTTCTCTCGCTGCTCTCGCTCCACGAGTGGAGCTGTGCTCAGTGCTGGCCCTGCCGGCTGCCCCCCCAACCCCACCACCACCCATGGTCGTCACTCTGTTATATACTGCGGGTCACATGACATGAAATAACCTATCAGCCCACTTTGCCATTGGCAGGCTATACTGATTCCCCACTAGGGGCACTCCAACTTCCTCTACTGCCTCCTTGGCAAATTTCTGTTAGCCATCTGAAAAGAAACTGTTGTTTTCCTTTTTATACCCCACTAGTTCTCCCCCCCTCTAAACTGCTCCTACCACCCCCTCACCCCCTTCTCTCCCAGCCCTACCTGCTACTCCCCTTAGCCTGCTTCCAGTATATGTCTCTTCATCCCTCCTGCAGGGAGGTACAATATACCCACACCGACTCCTCAGGTCGTGTTTCTTAAACTACTCACTTAGGTGAGTTCCTGGTTATCTCTTGCTAGTTGCACCATTTAACCAGCCTCAATTTGCCATTAGCAGTCACCCCTGCCTGTTCTATCCTCCCATTGGGACCCTTCCTCCATTGGGTACCTTATGCTCAACGGCCGCTCAAATCCTAGGGACATGGCCCCACATCTCTAGTCTCGTCTGGACTAGTTATATTTCTTTCTTTTCTCTTTTTTTTCCCTTCTTTTTCTCCCCCTCCAGCAAACGAGGCAGAGACCTCTCACTAAAAATAAACACCAACTGAGCTAACTGAGACCATTCAACCATGGCTCACCAAGTGCATGCTTCTCCCCTGACACCCTGTAGGGCACTGAACCTAGGTGTCCCTCTCCCTAACAGGGGGGTGCTTCTTGCCATATTCTACTCACTGACCCTCCTTTGGGTGGATAGGCTCACTGACCCAGGCCACCCTGAACCAGGGGGCTATCTGCATAACGATCCACCCCCTCACCATTTCCACAGTAGTTACCCCATCTCAAACACGACTACTCTCTCTACTGCACACGAGATGGTAAAAAAGAGGGGTATGCTACAACCTGTTCTACTTTATGGGTAGGATGCGTTGAAGGAACCTCATCACCTTACCTAGCGCCAAACTACTCAGCCTAGTTGCAGTGCTACTACTCCTGGCAGGTGATATTCAACCCAACCCCAGCCCCAATACCACCAATATCTCGGTGGCATCCCCCCAGGACCCTCGCTGGGTGTCTACAAAGGGACTGAAGATCACACTTATGAATGTGTGTAGCCTCAGACCCAAAATACATGAAATCCAAGCCTGGCTAGACCTCTACAAACCTGATGTCCTAGCCATCTCAGAAACCTGGCTAAAAGCCCACATCCTTGATCACGAGATACAAGCACTGGGCTACAGTATCTATCACAAGGACAGGGAATCAAAAAAAGGAGGAGGGGTGCTAATCTACACAAAGATCGACCTACTGTGTCACTCCTAACCCTGCAGGAAAATCTCCCTGCTGAGGGTGAAGCTATATTTATCTGCTTAACCCTTGGACACACAAAGCAACTAACCATAGTCTGTGTGTACCATCCACCTGAGTCTGCTCTCCAGTCTCTTGAAGCCATCACAACTGTACTGGCCCAAGAGGTAGCTATGGAGATACTCATACTGGGCAACTTCAGCCTCAAATGGGCCCAGGACCCCGGCCATGCCTCGATGTATCTGACCCAGGAAGCAGCTCTGACGCAGGTCATCTCTGAACCAACCAGACTGAATCACAAAACTGGGAATCACACCACCCTGGACTGGGCCCTGGTGTCAGACCCTGCAAACATACTGTACAGAGCACGGGAATAATGGCAGACTCCTTAAGTGACCATTCCCCGATATTCTGTACATGGAAGAACAGAGCATTCAAGGTGCAGCCAAGAATACTTACTGCCCGAGACTACACCAATTTCTCGGAAGTAAAATTCAATCACTACCTCAGCAGCCGGGACTGGAGCCCCATAACGCTCCTCCCAACCCTGGCAGAAGCCTTGGAATACTTTCAGGACCAACTAGGCACTGCTGCCAACCTCTTCACCCATATGAAGAGCATGAGAGCGAAGGGCAGCTGTTACAAATGGATCTCTCCATCCCTCAAATCCCTAATGATAATTCGGGACAAAGCCTGGAAGAAATTCAAGCTCTCCTCTCTCCCTGCAGACCTACTGGAATACAAAATACTAAGAAACAAAGCAAAGAGAGCCGTTAAACTTGCTAAGAGAGTACATCACACACCTCCAGGAAGCTAGCTTAGGCAACCCTAAGCAATTCTGGAATCAAGTCAATGACCTGATCAAGGGCACCAAAAACCAAAAAGTCAGAGCCTAGTCCCATAGAGGTAAACGGTCAGCTTACTAGTGACTCTGCTGTAATATCAGCTGCCCTCAACAACCACTTCACTGATCTTGGGGCCTACATGGCTGGCCAATCTCCCCTGACCTCGGCCCCAAACACAATCGAACCGACACACTTCGAAGGACCCCCTCCCACCTGCGACTGGTAAAGCACACTGAGGTCCTAACCCTCCTAAAGACGCTGAAACCTAAAGGGTAAAGGAGACCAGATGGGATCAACCCTCGGCTACTCAAGACTGGAGCCACCTCCTTATCCAGGCCATTAACAATGCTCCTTAACAGATCTCTAAGGGAAGGAGCAGTCCCTGATCAGTGGAAACAGGCCAATGTAGTCCATATCCACAAATGTGGACCCAGGGACAAACTAACCAATTACAGACCTATCTCTCTTCTCTGCACATTAGCCAAAATTCAAGAAAGGCTGATCTACAACCAACTCTGGGACTACTTGGAAGCTCACCAGCTCCTTGCCCCCTTCCAACCTGGATTCAGACCAAACCACAGTACTGATACTGCCCTCATCAACTTCTTTGACGAAGTGCTCAGGGCTATGGACCAAGGGATACCCACAGGTGCAGTCTTCATAGATTTGTCCAAGGCATTTGACCTTGTAGACCATAACCTTCTACTACTGAAGCTGCACAACATTGGACTAGACCCCCATGCCCTCAAGTGGTTTGCGAGCTACTTATCTGGCCAGACACAGAGGGTCATCTGGAAGGGGGCCATGTCTGGGCCACTACCACTACAACAGGGAGTTCCTCAAGGCTCAATACTAGGCCTCTCCTATTCTCCCTATTTACAAATGAACTAATGGACCTACTGTGGGGAGCTGCTTCTCAGGTGCAGTATGCTGATGATACTGCCATCTACTGATCCTTGGGCGATGTAGCTGCTCTCAGTCCCCACTCAAAAGGACCTCCACATCCCTAGAGACATGGCTGTGTGAGAATAGAATGGTACTTAACACGGACAAAACTAAGGCAATACTATTTGGACCAAGATCCTTGGGAACTGACAGGTCCTCATCCCTACAACTTTCCACACTGTCTGGCAAATGCATAAAAGTAGTCCCCTCCCTAAAATACTGAGGCCTAACTCTAGATCAGTTAATCACCTACAAAGACCACATTGACCAGGTCACCAGGACACTTCACCGCAAGCTCAGAACCTTGTACCGTCTCAGAGACCTGCTCATCCCTGAGGCCAGGCTCTCCATTGCGACAAGTGTCCTGCTCCCTACCCTGACCTATGCAGCCCCGATTATACAGGGCATGGCAAAGCAGGAAGTATCCAGGATGCAAATCCTATACAACAAAATAGCTCGCTTTGCTACACAAGACCACCCGAGATGTCATCACTGTGACGCCCTGGCCCAGCTCCGGTGGCCCACGCTGGCTGCCCGGTTACAACAACCATTGCTCACCCAGGCTTACAAGTTACTCTAATCCCCTGCTCCTCCAAGCATAGCAGGAATCATTGCTATTAAACACAACCCTAGGAACCTAAGGACTTAAGAACGAACACTGCTTGAAGTCCCCAGAGTTCGGACCAATGCTGGCGGCAGATCCTTCTCTTGGCAAGCCCCTAGCCTACGGAACAAGCTCCCTCCCCTGATTCAGAATGCCTCCACACTTATGAATTTCTATACTAGGCTCAAGGCCCACATGCTGGACACAAGCGCATGCCACTGCCACGGCTCTCAAGGCACCCCCTCTCATTTCTATATCAAACTCCCCTAAAGGTGGGACTACCCTGGACCTCCTAGTAGTCTTAGGATACCTAGGGACCAAAGCTACCTCATGCAAATAGCTATGCCAAATACTATCAAGGCAGAACTGTGTCATGACGAAAACCGTGTTAGAAAACCACTGTCTGTAACTACCTCATACTTTCAAAACCACTGTCTGTAACTACCTTATGCTTCCACAACTTATGCAATCAAATGTTGTCTCCTCTATTATACCCTGTGTTGTACTGTTATATATCCTGTATTGTATTGTTATCCTGGGTCGCTCCTGAAAAAGGGACCTTCGGGGCTCAGTGGGCCTATCCGGTCACCAAAATTTAATAAATAAATAAGTAAATCCAGGAGGGTCAGAGGCAGCTGCACGTGCTGGAGAACTAAAGGGTTGCTACTGCAAATGAAGGCCAGGGACTCTAGTTGGAAGGCTTTCAAAGCATCCCCATCCCCCCATCTATGGAATACCTATAGGCAACTACGTAACGTCTGTAAACAAATGGCAAAGTCACTCTAAAAGAAATATTTTAACAACCTTCAACAAAACACCCTAGGAAATCCTCGCAAATTCTGGGCAACAATTGGGTCTATACTATACCCCAAGACTAACAAGCAAATAACCCAACTTATGTCCCCAGCAGGCATAATGAATGATCCTGTGGGCATTGCAGACCTTTTTAACACCATGTTCACTGACCTAACCCCATACCTTAGCAAGCTTCCTCCACACCCCCCTTTCTACCAAAACAGTAATGGTAACCCCTTCACTCCTCTAAGCCATTATGTCTCCACCCCTCCATTCTATTTCAGAACCATTGGGACTACTACTATTGAAAGACTCCTAGAAACCATCCCCCATAGGGGCAGCCCTGTAAGTGATGGCCTCTACCCTGCCTTCCTGAGGATCATCTCCACAGCCCTGGTAAGGCCATTAACACACATTTTCAACCTTGCTCTGTCCTCATCAACAATGCTCGACACCTGGAAACATGCCAAGGTGCCCATTTTCAAGGCAGGAGACCCCGTAGCCCCAGAGAACTATAGACCCATCTCCCTGCTTCCTCATCTTAGCAAACTGCTAGAGAAGGTTGTCCATATCCAGTTATCAGAACATCTAAATAAGTACAACCTCCTAAGTCCCCTCCAGCATGGTTTCCATAAGCATCACAGCACCTCCTCCACCCTGGCAATTTTCTCAAACCACATCCTCACAAATATGGACATGGGCAAGGCCACAGGTGCAGTCTTTGTTGATTTGTCAAAGGTATTTGTCCTAGTGGGCCACAATCTCCTTTTCTCCACCCTTCAACAATTTGGCTGCGCCCCTGGACCCACAGACTGGTTCTATAGCTACCTCACAAACAGGTATCAATCCGTGATCATAGGCAAAGCTGCCTCAGTCCCCCTCCCCACAAGCACCAGGGGTCCCCAGGGATCAATTTTCAGCCCCCTTCTCTTCTCCATGTTCATCAATGCACTACCTGCTGAGAATCTAAACTGTAGTGCGATTCTCTACGCTGATGACCTAGTCCTGTACCACAGTGGCAAGTCCTTGGAATCCATCTCCACTACTCTCATAGGTAACTACAGGGTGGCTGAAAGCTGGTTCACATCCAGAAAACTACTACTAAATACTAACATACTAAAATGCCAGCAGAATAGGCCTAGCGGTCTTTCGTGTCTGCTCGTTTGGTCAGTTCCCAACCTGGGTGCTGACCTTGCTGTCCCCCTCGCCTTCTCTGGCTTCTCCCTTCCCAGTTCCGGATATTCTTGCTGCATTGGATTTTGCTTCCAGAACCCTTCCCCTGTACCTGTCCCACCCCCTCTTGAACCCCTCCACTGTCTCTGCCTCCACCAGCCCCCTAGGCAGTGCATTCCATGGCTCCACCACCCTCTCAGTGAAGTAGCACCTCCTCCTTTCTCCCCTGAATCTTCCCCCCTCCAGCTTCCAGCCATGCCCTCTAGTGGCCCCTTCCTCCTTCCTTCGAAGTGCCCCGACTGTTCCTCCCCTATTTACCCTCTTCATGTACCTAAAGACCTCTATCATGTCCCCGAGGTCCCTTCTCTCTTCCAATGTGTACATATTTAGCTCTTCGAGCCTCTCCTCATAGGTCCTGTCCTCCAAGCCCCAAATCATTTTGGTTGCCCTCCTCTGGACCTTCTCCAGGAGGTTAATGTCCCGCTTTAAGTGTGGCCTCCAAAACTGCACGCAGTACTCAAGGTGCAGCCTCACCAAGCAGTTATACAGAGGGAGTATCACTTCCCTCCTTCTGGAGGTGATCCCCCTAGCGATGCATCCCAGCATCCTGTTGGCCTTGGCTGCTGCCCTCCTACAAGTCTCAGAGTTGTTCATCTTGACATCCACCACCACCCCCAGGTCCCTCTCAGCCATCGAGACTTGTAGCATTCCCCGGAGAAAAAGGCAAAGGCCATGCTTTTCGGATCCAAGCCCTACTTAAACAAGACCACCAGATCAAACACTGCCTTCACCGTACTTACTCCCGCTGGCCCCCCACTTGAGCAGGTCACCTCGTTCACATACCTCGGGGTTACCCCTCGACTCCTCCCTCACGTTCAATGATCATACAGCCCTGAACATTAAAAAGATTAATCAGAAACTAGGTGCAGCCTATCACGCAATTCACCTGCTTTCCCCGGAAGCCCGCTTCGCCATCGTGCAAGGAAACCTTCTCCCTCTCCTAGACTACTGCTCCCCTATCTACTCCCTAACACCCACAAAGCAACACTCACGCCTATACATGGCATATAATGCTATCTGTCACTTGGTCCTTAAAGCCCCCCATTAACCCATCACTGCAACCTCTATCAGTCCTTAGGATGGCTCTCCTCTCAGGCATGCCAGAACTATGCAGCAGGCTGCCTGGTGGACAATGCTCTCAGGAAGTAACCAGCTATCCCCTTATGCTCCCCTACTGATACCTAGAGCAGCCACTAGACCCCTAAGGACCTCTTCTTTTCCAACCCTCGAAGTTCCTCATGCCTCTACGATGATGGGCAGCAATTCTTTCTCAGTAACAGCCTCCTCCCACTGGAACAGTCTTCCCACTGCCATTCGTGCATCCCCATCCCATGCGTCATTCAAAGCCAACCTTAAGGCCTGGCTTCTGATGAATTCCTCCTGCAAATGCTTGCCGGGCAGAGCAGAATCCCGTGAACCACCTTAAACTACCAAAACTGCTGGCCACTGCCCCCTACTCTCCAGAGCACTATGAACATACATTGCCTTGCTCAATGTCTCGCACTGCCTACCTTGCATGCTGCCACTACTCAACTGGCCTTGGCAATCTGGTTGGGACAGGTGTCTCCACCTAGTCCTCTTTGAAAGCAGTCAGACCGGCTCAAACTGCTACTTATGCTTAGCTTATGAAACTGTTTTAGCTGCTTTGTACATGTACTTAAACAAATTCTTCCCTGCATTCTAGGCCTGTATTTCCTTGGCTCATGTTTTGCTATCTCTATGCCTGTAAACATTATAAAAATGATGACTGTTCTTACTGTGCTAATGTTGTTGTGACCACCTTACACTACATTGTGAATTTGTATCTACTCCTGTAATTCGTAGTTCCCTGTACTGCCACCTTGTGGCCCAGCTCGTGACTGAAAATGGTCCACTGGATCAGTGCACTTATCTGGTTACCAAAAACATAAATAAATAAATACATAAATAAATGCATAAATAAATAAATACATAAATTTCAGGAGTTGAATTTTCTGCAAATAACTTTTTATACTCATGCCCATCACAGGTGCCTGATAAGCAAGTGTGATACACAGTCCAAAGGCAACGATGATATGCAGTTGGATGCTCTTTTTTTTTTTTGTTTAATCCATGTAACAAGTCCCAGGCTTGATGTCCACAGATGTTGTAACTCACGAATTTCCATCAACACATGTCGAAAGGTTTTCTCTCCTTTGTGGGCAGTAGCTACTAGAGCTAGCCACAAGTCTTTATCAAGTGTAAGACCGAGGACCTTACTTTTAGCACTGTCATCTAGCTTATACACTTTCCTATAGTACTCTATCTGTGCTCCATGTAAACACATTGAATTCGAATTCCAATGGAATTTCCCTACATAAAGGGCAACTTGCTGCAGCACTTAAACATCAGCAGGGAAAGTTGCTTCCTGTACCCATTCCTCCTAGTTATAATCATAAGGCACAAGTTGTTTTCCCTACTGCCATCCTCTCTGGCAGATTCTTCCTGCTGGAATATCCGCATACGAAAGCCTTCTGTGAAGGCTGCTATTTTTCTTTGCAAAGCCTCTAACTGCTCTCTCAGTTGTCAACATTTCCATTGACATTCCAAGTGATCGATTTCTGCACCCTTACTCTGCACTTACAACAGTCCTAACAGAACCTACCAATACTTGTGAGAAAAAGAATGTTAAGAAGATTAGACAGGGTGGTGAAGTTAAGGGCACCATGTGTCTATGGAGGCTTTGCATTCCCTTGGTGGTATCATCCATGGACCAGCACCCCTGATTGGGCCCCCTATATCACAGACAGTAATATTTAGGGCACAGGCACTTATCGTAGAAGCATGAGTGTCAGAATCTTGGTTCTACTGTTCTATTAGCATTGCTGCTACAAATTATAATGCATATTGCTGAATCATTATGCCATTTGCTGTATTTCTAATGTACTGAGGAGACACTGCTGTTTGGATATTTTGTATAATTACATCATTAGTTGGTCAATAGTGCCATCTTTAGGTTTAGTGCAGAAGAGCTATTCTGGATAATGCTTATCATGACCTTACAATATATAGAGTTCTTTGTCTTATCTAATCTCATGTTTAAGTTAGTTCGGTACATGTTCCCAAGCTAGTACGAGTCACACCAATTTTGCCATTAGCCAATTATGCAAGTTTATTGTATCTTTTTACTAGGTTCTATAGCAATTATCAGAGGTATAAGAGTGACTGTTCTGCTTAGTATTCTGAGAGGAGACAGGGTGCTACCTTTAGGTAAGAAAGAAGATTTGGGGTTTTCTCCTCAGTGGTGTTTTATCACTGATTTTGGAATATATGCCTGCTTTATATACCAGAAATAAATCATTGTCAGACTCTGGACACCACTCGTTTGTTGTTTCTTCACTGTAGCACAGTTCCACCAAGAATCTGCAAAAGGGTAAGATTTATTACCCTAATTGCAGTGCGAAAGATACTAACTGGCCTTCATCCTCAAACATGCATTGAGACATTTAGAGAGTTCACCTACAAATGGAGAAACCAGGCCTTTATGGTTGGCAATAGGAAAGGAACTACTCAGGTCCAATGATTTCTTTGACCATCTATATCTCCCACTACAAGCTCATAGAAGCTTTCCAAAATGATTTTCTAAATAGTAACCTATAACTAATTTACTTCTATTGTCATTAGTGCTGTGCATATCATGGTGTAATCCCCCTGTCACCCGGGGTTACAAGAATCCCACTTAGATCTAGTGGCAGGCAGGAAAAGGCAACTTGTGAGACACCAGTAAATGGGTTTCACACTGTCTCACTCTGCCCTCAGTCTTTTGCTGAGTTGGAGGGATGACATCATATAGAATTCTCGTAGCAGCATATGCCACATTGGAATGTTGCAGCAGGGAGTTAGGTTAGACTGTTGGGAGGCTTTGAAACAGTCTGTAGGGAGACTCAGTGGAAGCAGGTGGTGTGCTGCAGTTGGCAGATAGAGTTGCTCAGAAGTAGAGTGGGTGTGTGTTCTCACCCTAGAGAAGAACACAGAAGAAAAGTGGTCTAGTGGTAGAGACCATTCCCAATTTGTTCCAGTGCCCCATCCCAGGAGGGATGGGGGGAAAGAGAGCCAGCAATTTCAGGGGCAATTCCCCTGGTCCTGCTGAAGAGGACATCTGCCTGTTGTTTTGTTGTTCAAGTGCTGATGCACAAGAAGTAGTTTCCTTTGCCAGAAACCTTGGGACACCTGCAAACCAGTGGTGAGTTCTGCTCTGAAAGACAGCCCATGTTTTCACCAGACAGTGAGTGGAGTATCTGTTACTGTGGGGTCAGGGGAGGACAGCCAAGTACAGTACTACAGTTGTGTGTGACTTAAAATGCATCTAAACAGTGGGGGTCCATTTTTAACGGTAACACCGGTAACAATCACGGAATCCGGCCTGGTTTGCGGATTTTGAATTCTTGTACTGATGCCTCACGGAAATTGCATGTCACTGCACAGAATCTCTAAAATTTCAGCATCTTTTTACATTTTTTTTTATTTTCTCTTTCTATGTCATCTTCTCACAGCATCAGTCTCCATATTTCAGAGATCCCTAGGCTGGGTGACCCCTAGCTTCACCCTCAGGTAATGCTCAGGAGCTCTTGTGGGTCTGCCCCTGTCCTGCCTGGGTTGTACCCCCCAGTGGGAAGGGAAGGGGCCCCAGGTCACCCCTCCATACTCCCTTAGTGTGTGTTGGGCAGCTCAGTGGGTCTCTCATGGAGTCTGGTTATGAAGTCTGGGGCACCTGGGTTCCTTCTGCCAGTGGCCGATGTGGGGTGATTGTTCCTGCTTTTCTGGTCTCTGTCCCTGAGGGCACTGACACTAGAGGAGATCCAAGGAGGTAGGTCACATAGAGACATGCTACTACTCCAGATCCTGGCTAGCATCCTCCCCCTCCTAATCACTCTGCAGCACCATTGCACCACCACCTGTGGTCACACAGGTGGTAGTAAGACAGCAGGACCTGCAGCCCACCCTCCCCAGAGGAGGAGAGCTGTCCCCCGGGTGCTCGATCTTACTCTCTGGCCAGACCTCCAGCAACCTGAGTTCACTTCCGACCCTGGTTTGCTGGCATTGCAAGCAGTAGTGCTACCACAGCACCAGCAGTCCGACCCAGATTTCAGCATCTTAAAATGAATGCTGCAGTGCTTCGCATTCTTTCTGCTTTGCTGTATATGGAGTCAGTAAGGAAATCACCTGCACTGCTTTGTTGTAATCAGCCATTCAGTTTAACCACCCATGCGTCCCACCAACATCTCCATCACCTGAGGACTGCTTTCCTTCCTGAAGCCACAGTTTTCATGTAGTATGTCCCTAAGAGTCTTTTACTACTTGTATTACACTGTATGATATAACAAAAAAATACAAATATCAGCACACATGGGCAGGGCCACTGGAAAATTGCAGGAAAAGTAACCTGAAATTGCAGAGAGTTTTTGCAAAACATGCTGGGAAATTGCGAGAGTTCTACTATAGATCCTGAGGGCTTCACAATAAATCCTTTACTGTTTTCTGCAGCATATATTGGTCTGCATAAACTACTAAATGAATACACTAAAACTTGAATATGTTTTAAAATGAAGAAAAACTTCTGTTTCTATCATGAATCCTAAACATATAAGATGTGTTGCCTCTTCCAAAATGTAAAAACATCTGCCTCATACAGTGCTAGATTCTATTTAGTGAGCCACAGAAAATCAATATTAAATAAATCCAGAATAAACAAATGTTATCTGTTTCTGGATGTAGAATAATGAAGTCTGATCAAAAGCTATTTACAGTGCTCTGTCAACTATTCACCAGCGTTGGTATAAGAAAAAATAAGCAGATGGAGTGGCAAATAGTTCAGTTTTAGTAAAATGTTGTAAAGTGTTTCATGTTCATAATTTGCACTGTAGGTACTGTGCACTATTATTAAAATCATATATTAAAACATTATATATGGGTGTTATTATGGCTGGCAGTATAGCCTAGTAGTTAGAGTAACAAACAGTGATTGAACTGGGTACATCCAGCAGACTTGGGTTTGATTCCCACAACCTCCACTTGCATAATGTGTTACTCCAAGCAAGTCACTTAACCTCCCCAGTGCTTCTAGGTCACTCCTAAAAACAGGCAGTTCTGCCTAGTGGGCTTTACCTGGTTTACAAAGAATATATAAAAAAATGGCAATATATGTTTACTACATCATAGAATAGTAATACTATGTAATTTACCTGAGTTTTACTTGGGCTGCAATGATTTTGTTTAGGTAAAGATAAATGTTCAGATACATTGTATGTGTTTTATAAGCTTGTTTTTAGATTTTAGTCAGGTTTTTATTGTATTCTTTGCACATGAGCATCTAGGTTGTAGGTTGCTAATTGCAGGATCACTGTTACCAACTAGCTTATTCAAGTTTATAATCAGCAGGGACATCCAACATCCTCAGTTGTTTGAATGAAAACTAGTCTGAATGAAAGTATGTTCACAAGGAAAAATCTGCCTTACTACTTATGACAAGACTTCACAGTCAGCACCCCATTTAGGTGAATTGGATCATTTGCACCTTTCCTCCCACCTGCTGTTTCAGTCTCTGTGACAATAAAAAGTTTTCTTATAGACTGCTTCAACAACAAGATCTGGTGAGAGCTAAAATGTCTGCAGGATTTGACCTGATAAGGAATAAATTTAGTGTGCACGACCCATGCTACTAGATGTGTTCAGACCTGCTGCTGGCTGCGACACCCTCTGGGTTGCAGCTATGGTGCTGTCTGGTTCATGTCAAGGTACAAAGTAAACAGCAGCACATCCGAGCTTTTTGGCACACTGTTAGCAAGGCAGGAAAAGCAAGCAATGCTGAGTAATACTAGGTCTCACCTTCCCATTGAGCCATGGCTCAGGCGGGACTTTCTGCTCAAGACCACCCCTAGGAAAGTTTTATTCTAAAAATATATTATTTAAGAAACACTGACTTTTTGTTTTGAAATTAAAAAGTTACAGTAGTATCTGTTAACATGCAAATTAATTATTTGACATCAGTGTTCAAACATGGGTTCAATAAAAACACAAGGAGCAGCGTGTGCACTGATATAAAATAACTGAACTCCGGGATTCCTGGTGCAGAGGTGTGCCCAGTGGTTATACTGCACAGAACAATGAAGATGGGGAAGGGATCTCACCAGACTAATTTATTCACTCGGTTAATTTGAAGAAGCCATGTGACTTCCATATAGCATGCCAGCTGTAATTAGGTAGAAGCAGAAGGGATGTAGGGTCTGAGCTGGACTAGTCTATCGGGGTAAATAAATTGTAGCAAAATAGCGAACAGCAGAAATGCACAAAAAAAAACACCCATAAGAAAAAAAAATGCCCACTGTGATATATAGTGCAGTGCTACAGTCCATAGGGACAACATGGACGGATTGCTTCTCAGGGGAGGGTCAGGTCGAGGAAAAACAGTTCCATGGACAGAAAATATGACGTCAGCCCTTTTCTACATGCACAATGTCTACAGGGCTCTGCCCATGCAGCCGTAAAAATCTGAAAGGAATTTTGGTTTTACAGAACTGAGGGAGGAGAAAGAGGAGGTCAAAGCGATTTGCCAGTTTCTTGCAAAACAGTTACTGTTAGCATCAGCAGATTTCAAATCTCAGAAGATTCCTGAAATCTGAATTTCAGGACAGTCCATTCTTTAGTACTGTACCAAATATATCCAGGTGACAGCACGCACTTGGGCTCCTTGGACACCCGCTTTTCAAGAGGCTCTTACTGCTCTGGAGTCATAATCCTCTGCTTCTGGCATCAGAATAATTTCAGTTGCAACAGGTTGTGATGTCGTATGCAGGGGAAAAAGGTTTTGTGGCAGGATTTCGCAATGGGAAAGGATGAAGCCCAAGGAATAAAGAATTACTTAATATAATAATAGAAAGTCCAGAAATTCAAATGTCTGAGAAATGTTCTGTAACTGAATTCTAATGATGTGAACTGTGATTTGTTTTGCTAAAAAAAGTGGAAAATCTCTTTAAGCACAGGTATATCAAAATGAATTGCCCAAGGTAACAGTAAGTGGCGATGGTGTGTGTGTGTGGGGGGCTCAGGCGGGTAGGGTTTCCAGGTTCAGGGCTCTGAGCTCAATGTGCAACGTATAGCACAATTGTCTGGACTACAGACAAATGACTGCCTCCCAAAGAGGTTTTCTTGTGTAAGGTTTTTATGTTGTGCACCCATCAGCAATGATTTCCTGTGCTCATAAGGACAGGGAGGGGGGAAAGTAGTTATTTTCTTCTAAATGGGCTTGACTGGGAGAGAAAAGTGAGGGGGCAAGGGAAGTGCTACTGCACCACCTTCAGTTCTTTTATCTCATTTTTATGTGGAAAAGGTTGTATTTTGAAGTCTGGAATTCAAAATAGGAAAAACATCAAGTCGAGCAAGAGATATGCCAGGGGTGTCCCTCGGCCCCTGCCACTACCTTGTTGACACATCGTGAAGTGCACAGTATTAAAGATGAAACCCACTTGGTTGCTTGTGCAAAACGATGATGTTCTACGTGTATGGACTTAAAATTCAGATACACTGCAGTCTGCAGGTACTTCTAAATTACACTTGGGGGTGAGGGTGGTATTCATGGAGACTCTAGTTATAAAAAAGCTAAAGTGTCTGTCTGTCTATCTTCCTACTGATTCACATTAGCCCCTTCTTGGTGGCACGGGCGATGCGTTCCATGTTTTGAGAAATGCAGGACGTGCTCAAATACTGTTATCTTTACTAACAACATGGTATAGGCATGCACTGATTGATGTCGTAGACTGAATCACAGTACGATACTTGCATTCGTTATATAATGTATAAAACATTAGTTACTACCCGCCTCTCCTCATTTGTCACTGTTCTCGTGTCCCACACAGTTGTTGCTCTCCTTAACTGGGATTTTCCAGTGACAGGAGGGCAAGCCCATGCATTCCTCAGCAGATGACATAGTGTCTCAAAACCAATAGCACAATAGATACCAGCTGCTGCTTTTTTTCTGTTTACATAAATAATCCAGTGCATTTCTTGTTTTAATTGAAAGCAGCAGTTGGTGATTCTGCTTTGTTCCGTTTTAGATCCCCTTATTCTCCTGTTTTATAAGATGCATTTTTCCGTGGTTAGTCTGCTTTCACATTTATTTTGCAGTTGAAATAATGAATTGTGTGCAGCGACAAATAAGACTATCTGCCTCAAGGTTTTCATCAGTATTCTTCTCCATATTTGAAAGCCTCCCATCCCTCCCCGTTATATTTTCGGGGTGAGAATGAACTAGCATTCATCAGGTACTGCCCCTGCTGTTACTGATCACTGGGGACAGATTCAGCGCTAACTCGAAGGCTGCTAAAGGGTAGGCGCCAATATTATGGGATATGACAGATGGATTTGGAAACAGAAATGGGCAGCAGGGATCATCACTGGGAGTTGCAAAGGAAGGCATAATTAAGTATATAAAATTTTATTAACAATAAGTTGCTGCTTTAAGGGTTGCTGTCTCCCAAACTATTGGGGGCTAACACTTTTAAAGGCATTCCACCCACATTTGTGTGATCTGCATATTTATAGCTCCTGGTTATCACCTTAAGGTTCTGAAACGTCAATCATCCATTCTCCAGCCTTTGTTTTTTTTTTAACATGATGCCTTTTAATGTTATGTCTTTCGATTCTATGAATGGGCACATCCACTCCTGTAAAAAATGAATGAAAAAGAGGGTTACTGCTTCTCAAAATGACTGTGTGTTTTTGCACTATTTCTGATTAAATTGTGGTCTAAAATGTAAAAAGCGTTAATAATTCATAACATTTGATACAGTGTTTATAAACCTGTGCTATTCGATGGAATCTTTTTACATTGCTTGTTTTCTTTTGCCCCCCCTTCTTCAGAATGGTTTTAACCTGTCACTGCTTTCTATGTGGTAAAACTACAACACTGGAATTTCGATTTACGTGAAAAGATAACCCCAGACTGTAAGGTAGTTGTTGTCCTAATGAGAACATCACTCCTCAAAAGAGATAAATGCTTGCTCATTTGTCTTTTAGCAGTATTTATCTCATTAGTATAGCTCTCAGAAGCGCGGTCGAAAAAAATGCCCATAAAAAAAAAAAACTGCCCACTGTCATATAGTGCAGTGCTGCAGTCCATAGGGACAACATGGGTGGATTGCTTCTTGGGGGAGGGTCAGGCAGAGGAAATACAGTTCCATGGATGGAAAACATGATGTAGGTCCTTTTCCGATGCAAAACGTCTGCAGTCTCCACCCACTGCAGACGTAAAAAGCAAATGTTAAGTATTTAAGTGTACTTTGGCCAGTGGATTTTGAAAGCACATTCAATGACATACAGAAGGTTAGACCCCAGGGGCTGTATGATGCGAGTGGATGGAGTGGTGCTCAATTCACATCTGAGTGCAGACATGAAAACTGGGAGATACCTTTTTCATGGACACCAAGTAAAAAAAAAAAAAGCGTCCACATGTCTGGGAGATGCATGAATCTATTTGAAGGTCCTCCACTAATCACTTGTGGATTTTTAGGTGAAGACACTTTATTTCAAAGAAGCAAATTCAAGAATTTTTTTTTGCTCCTCTTACCCCCTGACCATCGACTTCTTCAGGCCTGCCAAGGCCCCCTACCACCACTGCTGAGTCCCGACCATCATCCACTGCCCCTTACTGCTGTGCTACCAGGTAACCGAAAGTAACCCTTCATTGAGTCAGCCCCTAGCCCTGTGAGAGGCTACCAGGGGAGAAGAATTGCCCCAAAGAACTTCCTGTGTATTCTGGCATGGCAGGGGTCAGAACAGACACATATCTGGGGCTTCCAGCTTATGGAGGGACCAGCAGCCGTCCTTTGGCTGACAAGTGGGTGTTTTCCCATTTTCTTGGGAGTGCGACAGGCCACATGATTTCAAGGCAGAAGCCAACATCATCACCTCCCTTCCGCAGTGAGGGCCGACATGTTGTCATGCCTCTGGCCTCCACCAGGGGCCAGCAAATGCTGAGGTGTGAACTCACCCTCCCTCCCAGAAGAAGGTGAGTGGTCATTGGACACTCAAGCCTTCACTCACCAGCTGGCCCTCCAACACCCAAGTCTATTCCCTAGCCCTGGTCAGCGGTGTCACAGGCAGAAATCCAATTCAGGCAGTTAAATTACAGATAGGAAAAAAAAAAGCTAGTCCACTTTAGCGGTGACGGTTCAGATTAATTCACGTCTGAGTTCTAACAAGCAAAGAGACCAAGTCATTTGTAACTTGTGCATGTGGGGTGTGGGTGTTGAAGAAAGGGGATCATAGTGCTGTCACTACTGCCATCACCCCAGACGGATGTTGACTGCATTGTTGCTACTGCCATCACACCGAAGGAGTGGGGGCTGCAGAGCTTCTGCCATCACCATTGGTGGATGGGGAATGTAGTACTGCTGCCATCACATCTAAGAGATGGGGGCCACAGTGCTGCTGCTTCTGTCACACCTGAGGGAGGGAGGTCGTAGTGCTGTTGGTGCTGCCATCGCACCTGAGGGATGGGGCCATAGTGCTGCTTCCATCACACCTTAGGGATGGGCACTGTAGTGTTGCTGCTACCATCACATCTTGTACCTAAAATAACTTTAAATTGGTACAAGGATGTAAGGATGTGCAATAGTGGAGGTCAAAATTGTTTAAATGTACGTTAGCAGAGTTAAAAATTGTTAAATAAAGCACACAGAACCAAATACCGGTAAAACCGGATTTTGGCTGAGCAGACATTGGTGACAATACCGTTTTTTACAATGTGCAGAATGGAATGTGCCCTTTCTCAATTCCAGTAAACTAATGTCCCTGTACATAGCCACTCAGAGATCATTATAAGCCAGGATATCCGATTATGAAGAGTAGAGTGTTAAATGTGACATACATTTCGAGACAGCATTCTACAACAGTGTGTTTCAAGAAAGGTGTTGATTCCAAATGAATGGCCAGGTATAGATTTGGGAGCAAGAGGTGGGAGACCCCCCCCCAATCTGGAGTAACCAAATTTACCTCCACGGGTTCACTTTGGGCATCTATAGCTTTCTCCCGGGCAATTGGCCACTGTTCGCAGAAAGTACCCAGAAGTGGGATTAGTGATGAAGATTTTCCCTTTATGGAGCCAGGAAGTGCTCATGGGTGGTAGAGGGAGCCATGAATAAATGTCCATGCCATATGGAAAGTAGTCCAAGTGCTGGCCGGATGTGCCATGCCAGGGAAACCAAGAGAAGAGTACAAGTTCAGGTTGAAAGCCCAGTGTGTTTCAGAACCTGAGGGTTACAGTGTGTAATTAGATATGTTCTGGTCTCCGTATATCTGCATTATCAGGGAGTGTAGCCCCGTGAGGTCCATCTATGCTTTATTATTCTGTTGTTGTGAATAAAAGACACACTCTAGAATCCCATTCCTGGTTTGGACATTTCAGTTATTGCTTCCTGTGTCCAGATTACTTGGGCACCTCTGTGCAGAAGCTTCAAACCTAGCCAAAATGCCGAGCAACAGTTACCCAGGCAGCCAGGTAGGAGGTTACATAATGGAGGCACCGAGCTAAATAAAACAAAAATAACATCAATCTGACCCCTGGTTACAATACGAATTAAGAAAGAATGAGAGAGAAATTAAAAACTCTAAAATGTTCTGTGAATTAATACATTTGGTTAACCAATGAGAGTGGTTGTCTGTCAGTTAGAATAAACAACTGAATTTACCAATCAATCACGCTAGTAGCAGTAGAATGTTGGCTACTGCCAAGGCAAAAACCTCCGAACTACTAGTCCAAGGAGGCAATGTAACAAACAATCTTAACTTTGGCTCTTTGTCTGCTTATGGTTTGACTAGTCCATTAATTAACTGTAAGAATATACATTAACAGCTACATCAAGGAGAGGGGGAAAAATATTACAAGGTTAAAAGTAATGTGGCAACACTGGAAATAAATTAAGAATGAATTTTCTCAAACATGTCGGCCTAATGATTTGCCTCAGCTATGTCATGAGCAACATAAATAAATAATATAACACGTAATTCATATTATCTTAGACCTCATATGTATGTTAATTAGGGGTTAAATGCTAGATGTATTAAAGTTACCTCCATAACTGAATAAAACAATTTATCAATGCAAATCCCCAATAAAAGTCTCATAAGAGTAAAACTTTAGAGATTATTAACTAACTCGTGCATCTTGTAATAGGATCATATAGTGTATGGTAGAACATTATATTCCCTCAAAATCTATCTATCATTTACTAGTTTTGTTGTACCATCGTTGTGACATCAGTAAGCTGTTGTACTATCGTTAGTATGTCACAACGATGGTACAACAGCATTGATCATGATTGCGCATGTGCAGATCTCGTTTGTGCTGGACTCAGGGAAACAGCCGTCACAGAAAAGTGCTTGCACAAAAGAAGAACTACGTTGAGCAAATCCGTTGGAGTAAGGGCAGCAGCCACTTTTTGTTTAAACAAATGTTTGTGCGAGCAAGGAGTATTATTTCATAAAAAAATGTTTATGTCAAAGTGAGGGGGGAGACCTTGATAGAGTGGGACTTGTCCTTGCACCTTGCATTTGAGAGGGGAGGAGCAGAAATTGTGAAACGAGCAGCTGTTGATTTTGCTGTTGCACCATACACTATACAAGGTAATGGATGGGCAACACTGAACAACAGTTGTTCACTTCTCAAGGTTGTATGACAACCAAAAACCTCTCGAGTGTTGCTCTCAAGGTTTACATGGTTGTCATGACAACCTCTTGAAGTGAACAACAGTGTTGTTGTTCACTGTTGCTTATCCATTATCCTCTATATTGTATTATCTTCCTTCTCCATTTATCCACAGAATTAACTTCTTCCCAGTAATCAGTCAAAAGCTTGTTCCTTCACCCAGTGACATGTTACGTAAGTCACTGCTACCCACTCAGTTTTTGGGTTGTGAATAAATCTAGGGCATAGATAAGTCTAGCCACCATCTTTTCTGAAACCTTATTTCTAGCACCTAATTAATTTGTACCTCCTCACATTTGTAGGATCAACCCTTATCTGCTAAAATGATAGTAGGGTTATAGAACCCCCGTTAAGCCTACCCGGTGAGTTCATATTTCATCCCTTTTATGGGTAAGGTTCTTAATTTGCAAACTGGTGCTATTATTACTTGTGTGATTTATCTAGCCCCCCCAGTCCATCACTGAAGCACCACAATAAAGACTGATAGCGTGTGACCGGGAGTCTATCACTATATTCCAGCTTCTGAAGGAGAAGAGTTTTACTTAGGGCATTCTGGAGGATTAGTTAGATTGCAACCCTTACCTATTCTTGCACTGTTTCTTTTTTTTTTTTTTGGTACTTTTCCCCCTGTGGTTGGCCCACATCCAGGGGCCATCCTGGTGCATCCTGGCTCCCATTAAGGCCCTCACCCCCAGTCATACCCCTACAGCTTGCCCTCATGGAGGGGTGGCAGCAAGTTCCTCCTTACTCACTGCCAAGTCTGGATCCAGTCCTGCTGGGGTGACACCTCAGAACCAAGCACATCCTGGGATGGCCATCAAGCCACACAACCACACATTTTTCTCTTTTTCTTCCCCTCAGAGGTTGGGCATGCAAAGACACCTGCGGAGGCAATGCACACACTCCCGTGCGTGCTTCTCTAGGCATCTGCCCTGGCCCCCCAGCCCACCTTGTCAGCATCAGCATGCTGCCCCCAAGCCTCTTCTGGTGCCAGGTATTTGCTGACCACTGGTACCCCCCTTCCCAGAGAAGGAGAGCAGTCCTTGTGATGCTCAGTCCTTCTCCTCCCATGCTAACCCCTGGCAGCCTGTGCTCATTTCCAGACACAGATCCCCAGCATGGCATGAGGTGTGGCATCCAGCGCCTCAACCCTCAGCGCCACTGGGTTGGCATACCCTTGCACTGTTTCTGTGTCCACTCAGGGGAGTCCCATCTAGGGTGCCACATCAACCCTAAAATGTTTGCTCCTATAGGGATTGGTGAATTGAGGCTTTGTGAAGAGACACAGGATGGTGTACAAAGCTTTGTTGGTCAGCCATGCAATTTACAGGAAAGTACATTACCTTATCCTGAGAGTACAGCAGGCAGCTTCCTGTCTGCAGTCAAGTTCCATCTCAGCATAGGCATCTAACTAGCCACATACCATATATCTTCTAATTATAGCTGCCTTCAAACATAAGCCACCCTTGAACATAAGCCTCAGGCTCATATTACACTTTGAATACAAGCCACCCTTGATCAAAAGCCACAGTTCATAGGGTGCAAACCGGTACTGATAGAAACAAATTTGGAGAGCTATCATACTACTAGATGCCTTTAAAGTTTTTTATTTGTAAAATACATTGAACAGACCTAATTTATTATGCCGTTCCACTCCGTGTGGCATCTGACCACATTAAATGTAGCTGGAAGAGACTTAGGCCAGTCATGTGACAAAGTAGAACAACTTTATTGGTTAACAAAAAATAATGCTCAGAATACACTGGAGTTTTAAAAAATAAAGTCTTGTGCCATACAATAGCACACAAATACATCAGCAACTTTCACTCAAGTTCGGAATCACTGCTGATATGAGCATCTGAACAGCTTGACCAGGGAAGACAAACTTTTCCACCACTCCCATAGCTGCTTTTCATCGATCTGAAGTGCAGCAGCTACGGGACAGTTCCCTTCCTTTTCTGCTCATCTTGCAGCAGAAATTTTAAAGTCCAGGTCAAAAAGAGTTTCTTTGGGGCATTGTTGATGACATGCGCTGTGCTATGCTCTCTGCTCTATGAATGACACACTGCTACTCTCTTTCTCTCTACTCTCTCCAACAACTCTATCTGGCCATTTGGGTGACTAAATCCTGCATGATACCATACTTTAGCACAGCCATTTTGAATTACAAGCCACCCTTGAACATAAGCTGCATGCCAAACTTGAAAAATGAAATATAAGCCATGGCTATTATTCAAAGATATATGGTAGTTGAGAAAGGTGCTTTTGTCATGAGCATTGTAAGCCAGTTGGGTACAAACACTTAATGTTAACGATGGCTCAACGTTTCCCTTCAGGTACATAACTGACAAATTCCAATGTAGGGTTACACAGTGCTACGGTATATCTTATTTACTGTAAAACCTGAAATTTTCAGTCCATTTTTTCTTTTTCACTGACGTACTAATTTGTGCTAAGATATATTTCAAGTGCACGTGGTGCTAATGATTTAGCATTACATTTAATGGATGCAGTTATGGTTGCATTTGTTTGCACTAAAATGACTGCCCATGAAATAAACTTGTTTTACAGTATCTTACCATACTTTATCTTCCATGACTCCCACTCCTGGTCATAAGGAGGCTGGGATGACATTGTCACAGCCATTAGAACCAGCAAAATGTTCATGATTCTTCCTCTTCAATTCCTGATAAAAATAAAATGTAATTGCTTTATATATAGGTTGCCAAAATGAGCTCGATTCTTCAACCTCATTTCCTGATCAGAATAATATTTGATTGCAGTATGTAGGTAGAAATCAATGTTATTATTATTAGTAGTATTGTTAGTGTTATATTATTATTATTTATTTACTAACGTTCAGGAATTACAATCCTATGAGTCAGGGACTCTTTTGCAAAGGCTCCACATCAGATATCAGTTACAGTAAGGTGACAGAAAGTACAAGCATGATGTGCAAAACCTAATATACAGTGGTTACATTCATTTCTTACAGGCTTATAATGATAAGGTTATACAAGAGACAAAAACAATGCACAGTTCCATAACCCTATTGGGTAATCAGTCATCACTAGGAGCAGAAAAGAGAGCAGTCCAGTGTATATTGTCAGGTAGGAGAAGAGATGTGCAGGGCCTGCATGACGTAGGTTTGAGTACCGTGTCAAGCTGGTTCGTCAGGGTTAGGGGGCATCATGAAGGCAGTCACAGTTTGAGGAGGCAAGTAACAGCTGTCATTGTTCAGACTTAAAGAGTCCCAGTCTAGGAGTATCCAGTAAAGTGGTAGGAAGGGCATTCATCCAAAAAGGGGCTCTATAACTATTAGTTCTCTCTGTGTCATGTACTGTGTAGCTTGCCAAAAATTTACATTTTTCTGTGAGTTTATTTTTATTGGGAAATGCTGCTCAATTCTAATTTTTTTTGTGCTTGTCCTGTTTCCCATTTGCAGACTATATAGTTCTGCCACTAGAGGGCCCTTAGTTCCTTTTTGTAACACGACTGAAGTAAGAAGATATTTCGTAGTCAACTCCCTTGTAGTTTGGTCTGTAGTTACATGCATTGGACTGATTTCCCTGATTGGTCGATAGACAACAGGGTAGACTGATATAACATGAGGGCACACTCTCCTGCGGTGGACTAACTCATATGTTTACTGGGCCTTATGAGAATTGAATAATATTAATTTAAAACCATTCAATCTTTCTATTTTTAGTGCCCGCAACTTGCCATCATTTACCAGTGGTGGGCTCTGCCAATTAGCCAGTGAGCGCACAAATTGTACCTCTTCTGGTTGTGCCTGGCTGCTATCATGATGGTCCCTTTGCAGTTCCTCACCATTCTTGCCTATGTCCCACAAGTGGGCCAGTATCTCCTATGGACCTGTCCTGGTGATATTGGACCTGGGTTCCTCCATCCTGTGTGAGGGAATTTTTATATATGCCTTGAAGCTATGCTTGCTTTGAAAGTCATGCTGTAACAAAGTCATAATGAATGTAGTAGAAATTTCTGAGTTCATGTTTTCTTTTTTACAGGGTTATAGAATGATACTGAGGTTACTTGAGGTATATTTGTAAAAACAGAAAGCTAGATAAAACTGAGCAGAACTGGTTGTACCAGCCTGTATAACAGGCTCGGACAAAATATAAAGATAACAGCACGTAGAGACATTGCTATGGTGTGAGTGAAACTCATTGTCTCTCTCAGGTCAGCTTGACCCAGGCATATGTATCAAGAAGTGTTGGGAAAGAAATGGAATAAGTAGTGGAAAAGTACCTCATACATAAACTTGTTTTTCTTTTTTCTGTTACATTGCTGAAAACTTGTTATGCTGTCTTATGATTGGCTTATACTGAAATGTTGGTATTTTTCAAGATAAGAAGTGCAAAATCTAGCTTATAAAAAGCTGCTGTAAATTGTAATCAGATAACTTCTCCATTGTAGAAGTCCCACATGCATGTGTAAGGTTTGATCAAATAAAGCAACGTTAAGACAAAACCCAGTGGTGTGGTTTTTGGCCCGTGACGATGGGAGTGGTTGCTCAGGTAATACTTACAGTGAGAAAATTTGCGATCACAGTTTTGGCGTAGTTGGCAGGATGAGTTCTTTGGTCCATGTCACCTCATGATCGGGTTGTTTCCCTTGGACAAAAAGGAGGACATTTTTGTGGAACCCCATCAGGATGTGACAGGACGCCTAGGGGCTGGCGACACTCATCATCACTGTAAGTACAAGAATACCTTGGGCAGTGTGCACTATAAAGGACAGGCCTAGATAATATGTGAAACAAGGGAAAAAAAAAAAAAAATAAGCTGGGTCCAGAGTTAGTATTATCTGGACCCGGCAAAATCATGTTTGACAAGTTTGACCAAACAAATTACAAGGGCAACTGCACCGACCCTTGTACTTGTAATTTGTGCTTGCTGCAAGTATATACTGTTAGAACCAATGATGGTTTCACAGTTCAGGCTGCTTTTAGGAGAAAACAGCGGCTGATTAAGTAAAGTTAAATAAGCAACATCTAGAAAAGAAAAATAAACTACTGTGATATACGCACAGTAGGTGACTTACTGACAGGATGATTTGAAAATCCTCCCCCATGTTGCCTATCTGTGTAGTTTCAAGTTTTCTGTATCAATTTAAGTTCCTTGCCTCCTAAAGAGGCTGAAACATTTAATCCCAAACCAAGTACTGGGGACCTCTACCAGATGGATCTCAACCTAGTACTGTTAGAGATTTTTTGTTTTTAAACTGCAAACCAGAGCTCTGGAAAAAGACTTGGTTTGGCAGGTTACTAAAATGGCCAAAAGAAAAACCTTTAAAAGGGTTAATAGCTGCAGCGTTTGGAAATTATCATAAAGGTCCTGCAGTCAGTTTTCTTACTCAGACTAGTGTATCAAAAAAGAAGAAGAAAAATACCTTGGCACCGGGTAAGTCTGAATTTTTTATTTAAAGTTGTTTTATGTCTGTCTGTTTTATTTCTGTAATACATATACTAAACAAGGTAATGCTCCGTCTTTCTCGTGCATATTTTCTAGCTTATATCTGTGTTCTGTAATTATGTTCTGTTGTCAAGGTTGCGAGATAGGATTGACTGCCTTCAGTGCACAACATGTTACAGTAAAAAAAAAGAAAGAAAAAGCTTCTTTGCCTCATAGCTGACTGTTTTAATTGGCTTTATTTTTAATGGAACATTTGTGCTGCCTAGATAGGGTCAGTGAAGAACTTTTGTTTGTAGTTGTTGGGTTGGAGCAGGTAGTGTTGATGGTGAAGGATTATGGCGTCATAGATTGCAATGTGCAAAAGATTTGTAGTTGCAAACAGCGTCCAAGCCACTGCTAGGTGAAAATGTAATGTGTTAACAGCTATAAATGGCTTTATCATACTTCTAGTTAAAACCAAAACTTTTTGCAAAATGGCAGAGTGCCATATTTTGGCTATCGCAAAAGGTGTAACCATATTATACGAGATGTGTTCACTTACAAATGGTGTGTTGTACTGCATTTTAAAGGAGTTAAAATGTGTTTAAAAAGTGTTTTGTTCTGGAAAGATTTGGCATGGCGATATGTATAAATGTGTTGGTTAAAAATTGTCAGTGTTACAAGGCAGGAGGCAGCACATATATCTAAAACATGTACAGTTTTCTAATGAAACTATAGGCATTACCTCAGCAAATTGGTGTGAAACAATGTCAGTCTTATTTTGTGTTAAGTATCTCTTTTGTGTATGTGTATGTGTGTGTACTGTCTTGGCCAGCAGTTTTATTGTATGCTTTATTATTATTTAAAATATTTAATATCAGTAGTGTTGAGGACACTAAAAAAAAAAAAAATAACTGGGTTTAAACGACCCTTGCATGCACACTGTGACCTTTGCACGTTATTTGACCTTCTTGTGTTTCAACATTTTGTTACTACCAGTTCAAACTTGATGTGTATTCCATACCTAAAGCACAACTTTTCACACAAAATGTATGTTTTCATGAAAGCACACCAAGAGTGAACCATGTAATTTGACTTTTATTGCAAAACTAGTATTCTAAGTAAAGAGGAACAAACTTTTCTTCTTGTCTCACTGCTTCTGACTTGCAGCCAACACAGGCAATACTCCAGCTGAAAGGGAGAATTATTCATCATCTCCCATCTTTTACTATATATATATATATATATATATATATATATATAGCTTTTGAAAAAGGACTATTACAGCTGTTTTGAGAGTTTACCATCTACAGTTAAAAACAATGGCTTTTGTTTTATGTGTGACCATGGTGTAATCATTTTTTGTCTTTTTGAAATGCATTCTAAGAAATACATCGTGCGGTATTACCATCAATCTGGATTTTTATAAACTCAGCTGACATTTTGTCATGCTTAGGATAAGGAACCCAGGGACGCTTGGCTTCTTTTATCCTATGGAAATAATCTTGTTTTATTTTTAAACTGGTGTGTGTTTGTTTTTGTTTGTGTTTCTTCTCTTTCTTCTAGAGAAAAAGAAGTTCCCCATCTTTATAGTAAGGTATGAAACTTACTAAACTAATTGTAATATTATCTTGTTATAATTTAAAGTGTAGTAGGTGGGGATCATGTCACCATCCACAGCTAACTTTTTTATTGCTACAGTATTCGAGCTGTCTCTTTCACTTCGAGCTGTCTCTTCCACCAGTAGGAGCTTGGGGGGAGGGGGTAAGCTACCCTTCCTCTATCCTTCCAGTGTAGTACCCACAAAGGTTGCAAGGTACGTCACTGTTCACAAAGGGTAAATAAAGAAAATGTATATTTTCCAATAATTGTTTCATATTTACAGGTTTTAAAAAGACCCAAGGTATTTCAACAGCATAACCCAGCTCAAGCCCTTCTGTTTTTTCTAGTGCAAACAGTTAAATCTCACACCTATTATTGGTACAAGGGTTTCTGCCCTCAGCAAGTAATCAGTTACGCTGGATGGTAAAGTTGTGTATGTATGTCCACACATATTCATTCTTTTAATTGTCTTTTCAGCTTTCTTATCCTGTTAAAACAAATGCAAAACAACTTTTGTCATTGCCTTACAGCAATGAATGCATTTTTTAACCAGTAAATTCACAGTACTCTAACATTTCTGGACTCTAAGCTAAGTTTACAGTCTATATGTGTTGTTTAAAATGTATTTTATGCATTATGCTCAATACTAAAATTGTTCTATTACAAACATGCTTATGTTTCATGTTTATGTTATAATGTTTTGATATACATCTTGCTACACTGTATCATGTGTGTATTCAGAAAAGTGCTCCACATGTATAACGTTTTTAATGCTCATAACCAAACCTAAATACTGGGACCAGCATTGCTGAGCCACCCCTACAATATGTTCCAAAGCAAAACCAAAAGTAGAATTAATGCTCCGTTTGTCTTATTGCTCACAGGTACCCCTAAAAAATGAGTGTACTCTATGCAGGTTTTGTCATTTTAAATTTTAACAATTATAATATGCAAAATTTAGATTGTACTCCAAACCTATGCTTCAAACCTTACCCCTCAGTACTTTGGGTATTTCACTATACAGGAGTAAAAGAGGAGACCTTTTCACTTGTCACAGGTGCAGTAGGCACTGTTATTAAATTAGCACAGGCCAACAACATATGTATTGTCCCACTAATTGCATTGTGTAAAGGCATATTGTTATGAACAATATGTTTGACGCGTGTAACTGCATTAAGCAGGTTAGCAAGAGGAAAAGGAAGAGGAGACCATAATGGTTTTCCAAAGAGGTAGCAAAGAAAGTGAAAGCCAAAAAAATAGCATTCAGGCAATACAAAAAGAACACAGGCAGAAGGGAATAGGGAGAAGTACCAGGAGAAACAAAGGGAGGCAGGGAAGTCAGTAAGGGAAGCCAAAGCTCAGACAAAAGAACACATTGCAAAATCAGTGGGTAAAGGGGACAAAACCTTTTACAGGTACATAAGTAAAAAAAAAAGACAAAGGGAGGGATAGTGAGACTGAAGGGGGAAGATGGGAGTCACGTGGAGGATGACAACAGTAAAGCTGACATATTGAACAGGTATTTCTGCTCAGTCTTTACTGAGAATGAGGGGGGTAATGTGTCTGAAGGGAGTACAAGGGGTGAAAATGGTGCAGAAATGGATTGCATCACAAGTCCTATAAAGACAAGTTGAAGGAACTGAACATGTACTCCCTGGAGGAGAGGAGGGAGAGAGGGGATATGATAAGAGACATACAAGTATCTTACAGGGAGAAACAGAGTGCAGGAAAACACTATTTTTAAGTGAAAAAGATGTTCCAGGACTAGAGGGCATGGAATGAAGTTGGAGGGAGGACGATTCAGAGGAAACATGAGAAAAATTTCTTCACAGAATGGGTGGTGGACAAGTGGAACACCCTGCCAGAGGAAGTGGTGGGGCTAAAACAATCACGGGATTTAAGAATGCATGGGATAGACATAAAGGAATTCTAGAGGTCAGGGGTAAGGGGAAACAGACTTCTAGAAAAACAAACTGAACTTACAAGCTCAAATGGGCAGACTGGGTGGGCCATAGGCCCTTATCTGCCGACACTGTCTATGTATCTATGTATCTATGTATTGTAACATTACAAGATTTTATAACTCTGGTCTCAGTCAGGCCTGCTTGCAACAGACAGGAAAATAATGTTCATCACTGTCATAACTGCTTCTGTGATTTAAAAGCAGGAGGTAACCATAACATTGTCATGATTTACAAATGGTCAAATGATATAATTGAACCTCGGCCTGCACCCCCAGGTGTGCGGTTAATGTCCCATTTTATTTTTTCCTTTTCTAATTGCCAGAATTTAGGCTCTGTCACACCACTCTTTACAAAACAAGAAGTAAATGGTTTAAAAGATTGTTATTTATGTGTTTTTAACTCAGTGTCTAACACACTTTGCAAGTTTGCAGGTTTCCACGGTGTGGCACACATAAGATCTCCACGTTCAACAGCAGTAATACTTTTATCTAAGTTGCCAAGACCTTCATCTTTTTCCTTAAAAAAGAAAAAAACAACTGCCACAGTTTTAATGTTATCACCATCTTTGTGCCTGACTGGTTCCTTATAAGGACTATTGCATAAATCCAGTTATTATTACCTCTGCAAGTGTAATGTTTTCAGCAAAATTACACCTATTTGTAGAACTTTAAATCAACTGAAGAAGGTCCAGTCAGTTCAGACTCTGCAATCAAGCTTATTGTTTCTGCTTACTATGAAGTTAAGTCTGGGGAAGACTCCCCTAACTCCAGCGAGAAGATTCTACTTCAATTGACCTTCAAGCAATACATCCATTTTCTTCACTGCTGCTTGTTCCAAACATGGCTGGTACTTTCTACAACCCTATTGCTCTGTTATGGACTGTGTTCTTAATGGTTTATTGTCAATTGTTACCTTTTTACGGACTGTTAATCTTTATGCCGGGGTATAATCAACTACGACAAAACAAATGCCATGCCAGTGTGTGTGTGTGGCTACTCCATTAAAAGGACTAAACCCTGGCCAGTGTGTCTACTAATCAGCCATCCAGCAGCCAGCCAGCAAAATGAACACTGACTTTTCTACTATGCTGGTGTTTTGTTTTAAATTACTGTCTGCATTGCCCCATACCCTTTGGGGTTACCACCATTCTGCAAATGACATTTCATCTGTACTGTAACTACATCAACCTGTGAATACTTATATGAACTTATGAGCTGTTCATTTCATGGACTGTTATGTTTTATAAGGACTTATCTGTCAAGAGACATTATCAATAGATTCTTCAATCAAGCTCCAAGGGTGTGCCACACCTCATCACAAGGTAGCAGCTACCTTATTCACTCTCAAAGTGAATTCCATGAACTCTTTTTCATCAACAAAATTGTTATGTTATATTGTGTTACATGTAGTGTCACATGTTAGCATTTTTTCACATATTTCAGTTGTGGTGTTGACATCCCTCAATTCTGTATTATGTTTTACAAACTCACAATTTGTGTTCGGTCTGTAACCACCCCTGTACCTACTCCAGAACAGGATGCTTTTTATAAATGCCTTGACTATCTGTATGCTGGCAACCACTTTTAAATCATATACCTATTCACCTAGTCTAATAGTCTAAAAGTAGAAATGTTTAGTTTTTTTTTTTAACCTTCAGTTATTAACTAATATCTTTACATTCATGTTCAATTTTTGTGAATGTTCGAGTCCCTCAGGGGCCTCCTATCTTCAGAGTGGAAATTATTAACAGTGGTCAGTGGCCAAGGTTTTAGTAATCAGTGACCAAACTTTTATCAACAATGTGTAGTTGGCTAACCATAAAAGTGAGGAAATAAAAAGGTGTAAAATGGCTAGTGTAAATTGCTAAAGGGCTAGTAAAAGGTAAAAATGGTTAGTAAATGACTAAATGATGCCAACATGTAAATTAGTATATCTAGTAGCAAAAGGCTGCAAGTGAAAAATACCACTATGTCACTTAAAATGTGTGCGTGTAAGACTTTAAAAGGGTTAATTGTAAAATTCTATACAATGAAAAAAAAAAAATAGCTGAATGCATAAAATGAGGCTGTGGACGAGATATGCACACAGCTGTGTTTAGCCGTGACTGTTAAAAGTTTCTCATCATATAATTCTCTCGTGTTAAAAAAAAATATGTTTAACAAAAAACTGATAAAAAATAATGAGATACCTCATTTAGTTGCTGGTACAAGGTTACTTTGACATTTGTAGCAAGCTAGTCACTTCTCTCATATGCTTTCTGGCTCCCAAAACAAAAGTTATTTGAGATAAATATACTATTCTGTCACCATTTGTTTTCCCCTCCAAGAGTAAAAATAACTCCCCTGTTTTGGCAAAATGTCAGGTACATCTCGTAACCAACCAATTTTATTATGGGATGTCTCAGAAATTGTAGCTACAAACATGTATAAAAAAACTTTAATTATGAAAATGTATTAATGTACAGGTGTCCAGGCTATGCTGTCATAATTTCTTGGGAAATTCCAGCCTTGCATTTTTTTCTAAGCTTGCTACATAAATATGGGACCCATGGTCATGGCTTACAATGTAGTTGGTGACTGAGGGTGCTACTCTTCTCCATTGGGTGACAGTACTTGTAAGTGGTCATATTGGCACTCTGGCTACTGACTGTCCTAATCAAACTTCTCCTACAATGCCTGTGCAACACAATGGTGTCACAGGGATGCCACCCACCGCCCCCTTACTACAACCCGAACAAAAGGACCCCATTAAACTGGAGGGTGTTTCCATTACAAAATGAGCCAGATTGTGACCAAAATATAAAGTGAGAAAAAGTAAAAGGGATCGGTTAGTTGATACATAGTATCAAAGGGAGAGTGTGAGGAATTTTTATATATGCCTTGAAGCTATGCTTGCTTTGAAATCATGCTGTAACAAAGTCATAATGAATGTAGTAGAAATTTCTGAGTTCATGTTTCTTTTTACAGGGTTATAGAATGATACTGAGGTTACTTGAGGTATATTTGTAAAACAGAAAGCTAGATAAAACTGAGCAGAACTGGTTGTACCAGCCTGTATAACAGGCTCGGACAAAATATAAAGATAACAGCGTAGAGACATTGCTATGGTGTGAGTGAAACTCATTGTCTCTCCCAGGTCAGCTTGACCCAGGCATATGTATCAAGCAGTGTTGGGAAAGAAATGGAATAAGTAGTGGAAAAGTACCTCATACATAAACTTGTTTTCTTTTTCTGTTACATTGCTGAAAACTTGTTATGCTGTCTTATGATTGGCTTATACTGAAATGTTGGTATTTTCAAGATAAGAAGTGCAAAATCTAGCTTATAAAAGCTGCTGTAAATTGTAATCGGAGAACTTCTCCATTGTAGAAGTCCCACATGCATGTGTAAGGTTTGATCAAATAAAGCGACGTTAAGACAAAACCCAGTGGTGTGGTTTTTGGCCCGTGACGACGGGAGTGGTTGCTCAGGTAATACTTACAGTGAGAAAATTTGCAATCACACCTGACAATATGGAGCTGTGTTTTATGACCACTTGCCCAGAATTATGGCAATCAATTCTGGTCCTTCCAGCTGCAAGTGTGGTGCCATTCACTGTCAGTAGCAGCACCTGTATACTAGCACAGCTAGCTGCACCAGTTGATAGACAGAGGATGTCTACCTCCAAAATCAGAACCACTAGACAAACCTTCTAGCCACTGTCAACTCAGCAATCTGTTTTAAGTCCCTCCCCTACCATTGACCCTGCACAAATGTGTTTGTTTCAAAGCACCTGTCTTCTCCCCAGCTTATTCTGTGTACGGTCCTCCCTTACACTGCTCTCTAGTATGTTCCTACTAGGTCAGTCCTACACAGAAAATTAACCTCACCCCCACCCTTGACTTGAATTAACAACAAAGCCTCCTCTTGGCTGCATTAATATACAGGGTGTGAAAGACTATGTTGAGTCTCTCCTCCCCCGACTTTACATGAAATAATGACAATGCCTCCCCTGGCTGCTTTACCTCCTGCCAAATTAGTTCCTTAAACCCAGAGCACTCACCATGTACCTTTTTATTTATTTATTTATTAGAACTAGGATTACAAGTACCTTTGAGCCAAGGCTTTTTTACAAAGGTTTCATATCATTGATTACAGCAAGACAAATATGAAGATAGTATACATCTTGTAGGAGGAATAATTTCAGCTTAAAGTTACAGGGAAATAATGTGAACAAGGAAAAAAGGGGGACATAAGCAGGATGGTGGGAGCAGAATGCATAAGGAGGTAGGGAGAAGGGGAAGCAGAGGGAGAAAAGGTCAGGATGGAAGGGGTAGGAGTGTGGTAGGGTGGGGAGGGAGGGGAGGGGTTGGGTGTCTTGGGGTGGGAGAGAGGGAAGGATTATGGAGGGTGGGGGAGAGAGGAAGGATTGTGGAGGATGGGAGGGAGGGAAGGAGGTAGGACTGTGGTGGGGTGGGAGGGAGGGAAGGGGTATGAGTGTGGTAGGGTGTGGAGGGACGGTGAGGGGTAGGGTGTGGCAGTGGGGAGGAGAGGAGGGTGGGAGTTTGGTGGGGAGGGAGGGAGGGTAGGAGTGTGGTGGGGTGGGGAGAGGGAAGGATTGTGGAGGGTGGGGAGGGAGGAAAGGGTAGGAGTTGGTGGGGTGGGGAGGAGGAGGGGTATGAGTGTGGTAGGGTGTGGAAGGGAGGGTGAGGGGTAGGTGTGGCAGTGTGGGGAGGGAGAGGAGGGATAGGAGTATGGTGGGGAGGGAGGGAAGGAGGGGGTAGGAGTGTGGCGAGGTGGGGGAGGGAAGGAAGTGTGGAGAACAAGGTGGGAGCTGAGCAGCCAGGTAGCATTGTTATGGGAGAAGTACAAATAGTGGGGCAGGGTGCAGGCAAAGTGTTAGAGAAAGGTGGAGGTCCTCCAGGGAAACTTTGGCTACAGAACCACATGGTGGGAGGTGTGCTTAGCCAAGGCAGTTGTAGGAGCTGGAGGCAATGAGTGAGATGTGGAGCCTTAATTTGAAAGCACCGAGTAACGATGTGGAGAAAATGTCACTGGGAAGACCGTTGAGCCAGCTGGGGGACCTATAGGTAAAGGATCTTTGGCCTTGTGTTGTGCGACAATGGGGGATTTGAAGAAGCTGTGGTTTAGACCCCCTGGTGTTGCAGTTGTTGTTTTTGGGTAGTAGGAGAGCACAGACTCCATGAGGTGCAAGGCCCAGCATAATTCTCTTCACAGTAATGCAACTTTGGTATTTTATTTGATTGGCCAGTTGCAGCCATCTAGTTTGAGAATAGAGGTCACAAGTGTGCGTAAGGCATTGAAAGCCAGTGATGAACCAACAAGCCTTGTTGAGGGCGATGGTTACACGTTTGAGTACAGTAGCTGTAGCAGAGCCATATATAATAAGGCCATAGTCAATAATGGTAATGATAGAGCTCTGGATGGTGACAGCCAGTGCTTCGAGGGTTAGGTATTTCCTGTGGTGGAATAGTAAGGCCGGGTCAAGAGTGTGCAGCTTTGGCAACATTATTTTTGTGGGCAGCATAGGAGAGGTGAGAGTCAAGGGTGATTCCTAAGGTATTTGATGGTTTGGACCTGTTCCAGAGTGACACCTTGTCTGGTGATAACGGAGATGTGATGATGCTTATGTTTATTGTGAGAGCTGCTGAAGATCATGGGCTTGTGTTTTTTTCTGATTCAGGATCAGTTTGTGCTTTGTAAACCAGTTCTCAACCTAGGAGAAGCTGAGCTAGAGGTTTTCTTGCAGCAGATTCTGGTCCTCGAGAGAGGAAAGGATTACAACATCATCAGCGTATAGTATGATTTGTTCTGAACAGGAGTCTGGTAGAGTGTTAAGGAACAAACTGAAAAGGAGGGGGCCCAAGATAGAACCCTGGGGAAATCCTGAAAGCACACCTTCACAAGGACATTAACCAAATTGAGGCAGTCCAGAGAAGGGCAACCAAAATGGTGCAGGGACTGCATCAGAAAACATATGAGGACAGATTAACAGAGCTCAATATGTATACCCTAGAGCAAAGGAGGGAGAGAGGTGATATGATCGAGGCATTCAAACACTTTAAGGGCATTAACAAGGTGAAAGAGTCTAACATGTTTAAATACAATAAAAATAGCAGGACAAGAGGACATAGCATGAGATTAGGGGGGCCGATTAAGGGGGAATGTGAGGAAATTATTTTTCACAGAAAGGGTGGTGGATGCATGGAATGGCTTACCACAAGAAGTGGTGGCTATGAATACAGTGCAGGGCTTCAAACAGGCATGGGATAGGCATAAGGGAGCAATACAAATGACTATGAATAGATAGGCCACTGACAGAGCAAAGGCCGATGGCACATTTATAAGGTAGAAAAAGAAATGGGCAGACTGGATGTGCCTTGTGGTCCTTATCTGCCGTCAACTTCTATGTTTCTATGTTTTTATGTTTCTAACAGGTTTGGCATCAGAGAGCACATCCACGATTTTTACACATTGAGACCGGTTTTCAAGATAGCTTTTGAACCATGGGCTGTACTAACTGCAATATGCTGTACCTCTGTATGAATGAGATAGCTTACAATTGTAAATAGTCAGACCAATTGCTGTTATTTCTTGTGTTTTTTGTCTCTGTACTTGTACACCCATACTCTGTAACTACCTTTCTGTGTTGTCCTCCTGTCAAGACGTGGAAGTTTTGAAAAAGAGCATTTTGCTCAAAGGTTATGTCCAAATGAAAAAATAAATAAAACTAACTAAAAGATCTTTGCCCAGTGGTGGTTCTAAAAAGGTGAGTGTGAAAAGCAGCATTACTGGAGTGTCTCGTGATTCTGGTTTTATAGGTTGGAGTTAGTAGGGCTGACACACGAGCAGGGACAAGCCCAAGGGATATTCTTTTGGCAAGGAGGCAGGTGTGGTAGCGGAGACACCCCTCGAGGTTTAACCAGGAGGTTCATTGTAGTATTATTGCTAGCATTAATATTATGTTATCATTATTGTTAGTATTAATATATTAGTAGTAGTAATATTGTTAGTATTTTACTAGTACTGGTATTGTTAGTATTAATATTACATTATAAGTAGTTGAATTGTTAGTATTTTATTAGTAGTGGTATTGTTAGTGATAATATTATATTAGTAGTAGTATTGTTAATATTAACATTCTATTATTAGTAGTAGTATTATTAATATTATATTAGTAGTAGTAGTATTGTTAGTATTTTATTAGTAGTGGTATTGTTAGCATTAATATAGTAGCAGTAGTATTGTTAATAGTATATTAGTAGCATTGTTAGTGTTATCATAATATTAATAGTAGTATTCTTATTATTAATATATTATTTGTAGTAGTATTGTTGTTAGTATTATAATATTAGTAGTACTCTTAGTGTTGATATTACTTGTAATGCTGTCAATCACTGAATGCATGCTGTCACAGATTCGCTCAGCCAGTCAGTCCTCTACTCCCAAAGTTCCAACCTCTGAGTGTAGAATTGTGAACAGTACAAGGTAACCTTCTTGTCTGTTTTGTGGGTTCGAGTCACCTTAGTCTCAAGTTCTGGAGGGATTCAAACTGATAACCTCTTGTTAGCATAACCAATTATCAAGCTCAGATAACTCTGTCTTCAGTGGGCCAGAAATCTTTGCCTACAGGCACCTAAACAGGTATTGCAAAATGAACCCTTAGACTCTATGCAAGACCTTAGAGAACTCTATCCATTTCCCAGTTTGGTATCACAATAAGCTCATACACAGTATCAACTATTACCTTCAAAGCTTCACTTATATAAAAAGAAATTTCAAGGCACACCAGGCAGTTTCCATTTTTAAAATATATATCTTTACTTTAAAATAGATAAAATAGGAAAACAGTAAAATACAGAACAAGATATCCCAACACATACAGCCTTAAAACAAGCAGGTTTAAAGGTGAAGATTCCTACAAATAATAACACACAGACTGGTTTTAGCTAAGGTCTCCTTACTTCTTAATCTTTCAGTGCTTTGATGTTCCTCCTCTCTCAGTCAGAAATATGAAAGTGTTCTTTCTAAGGTCTGCTCAGTAGTTTAAAAACAGTCTTGAGCCGACCTTCTCTCTGAGGTCACGTAACTCTGCCTTATTGTATAAAAATGAATATTTTATAACACAGGCTGTCCTACTAAGATATTCAAAAAAATAATAGATGACATAAGGAATTGCCTCTGTTTATGCAACTTGTTAAAACCGGTCTGTGATCTAGACATCAAAAGCCTCTTTTATGTAATTCACTGGAGATTCCAAGCAAATGTATATTGGAATCCTTAATTTAGTCTGGGGCCTGGTATCCCCAGACATCAAAGGTCTCTTTGATGAAATGAGCTAGCTCCCTGGGAGGATACCCAAAACACTGACCTGTGTCCCTTTTCTCAAGATACTTAGGGGACATCAAAGGAATTCCCTGAGGACATTATAAAATGAATATCTTGGTTCCTGCGTACAAAGCAAACTAGCAAAGTAATTGCATTTCAGATAGCTGCAGTTTTAAGCTATGTCCTGTCCTTTGAACTTATCCCTTGGGGGTTTGATATGTCAGTTTCAGCAAGCTGGCATTTCCTCCTGCCAGATAGTCCATCACACATTTTTTTATATTTATAAAAAAATGATACAGGATTCAGAATCAGCAGTCCAAGTGTGACACTTACTATATACAATATGTGCTCATTCAGAGCTCAGTTGGCAGCTGACTGTGGTAGTGAGCAGTGGGCTGTGCCATTCACCAGCTTGGTTACAAATTGGGGGGTGGGGTGGTAGGCACATCGGGTGTGGGGTCCTCTAGACCACCAGGTATATTATATTTATATACCAGGTATGTAATCTGTAATTGTGAAGAGGGTATCACATATTCACAGTAAAGGATTTTACCCATATATGCAGTTCAAGGGTGTTAAAAGAACTACAGTATATTTAACAGATCCCTATACACATCCCATTATTGCCC
The DNA here is from genome assembly GCA_016271365.2 of Neoceratodus forsteri. Lineage (NCBI taxonomy): Eukaryota > Metazoa > Chordata > Ceratodontiformes > Ceratodontidae > Neoceratodus > Neoceratodus forsteri. The sequence goes on from CM057450.1 coordinate 140,351,624, forward strand.
CGGAGCACTCTCACTCTGTTGATATTATCATAGAAACACATCACTGCCATCTCAGGCTGCTACCAGAGTGGGCGTTTTAAAAGACTTGATGATTTGCTTACAGTTTCTAAACATGATGAACCTGTTAAAACTACTTCCTGCACAAAACAAAGCATATCATATGGCAGGTAAGAGCTTATTTATTTATTAATGTATTCATTCATTCATTTATTGAACTCTTGGACTGCAATACCTTTGTGATGAAAGCTCCTTTACAAAGGTTCCATATCATAATTACAATGATCAGACAAACAGTACAAATAAGAGAATCAAAACATTTGTCATACAGAGGAATAGGCATATTATGCTGAACACGATAGGCAGAAGTAAATCAATTGGAGTTTACCTTGTCTGGTTTCAAAAAAATACAAGACAACATCAGATAAACAGGTGCACAGAGAGTCAAACAACATGAGCAGCATTTGCACGTCATTACAGCATTGTTTCAAGCAGGAGAGAACCAATCAGAGTTGACCTAGTCTGGTTATGGGGTGGGAGACGGGGGGAGAACGTAAGACATGGAGGCAAGGGGAGGATAGTGAAGGGGTGGAGGGGGTGGTGACAGGGGTGTGTGGGAAGGAGATGGTGACAGGAGGGGATGGGGTAGAGAGAGATATGGGTGGAGACAGTGGCAGGTAGGGGGGAGGATGAGAGTAAGGCGGTGGAGGGAGGTAGGTAGGGGGTAGGGGGGACTCTGATGCAGGGAGGAGGCTTAGACTACAGCCCTGTTTTTTGGATTTTCCACTCTTCATTTCCCATGAAACCTTATTTAGTTGTCCTTTAAACTCATTAGATCAAAACACAGAAAGGTCAAATAGCTTGCTTAAGGTCACACAGTGAGTAAGTGGTAACGGTGGGGTTTGAACCTGGTTCTACAAAGCTGATAGTTCTGTACTTTAACCACTAGACTACACTGCCTGGTATCTTAAATTCAAAAACAAACTCCAAAAGAGTTCAAATGGAGATGCATCAGGTAAACAGGGAATCGTGCATAACAGGGGAGATGAGGGTAGGGATGACTGACCGGGGCACACTCCCAAAAGTAGACAGAGTCAGGGCAGACTGGGTGGGCCATTTGACCTTTGTCTCCTGCCATTTTCTGTGTTTCCATGTTAAATTGCAATATGCATTTGTATTTGGAATTCAGTAAACTCAGTAACTATTTATAACATTCGTAAGGTGTCAACAGTGCACAGGTAGCAAAGAGATCACAAGGGAACCCTGGTATACTGACAATTTCAATGGCTCAGTGAAAACGTTTAGTCTGATGACTGACAGCTAATGTTGGAAAAGAAAGAAGCAATTATACAGATCGATGGTCAGACCACACCTAGAATATGGGGTATAGTTCTGGAAACCACATCTACAGAGGGACATTGATAGGGTGGAGAGAATACAAGGAGAGTGACCAAGATGATAGATGGTATGCATCAAAGGACATATGAGGAGAGGATGGACTTGACCTATACCCACTGGAGACTAGGAGAGAGAAGAGGGGTATGATTGAAACTTTAAATATTTGAAGGAAATTAACAAGGTGAGGCAAGTGAGTATCTTCAAGAGGAAATACAATCCAAGAACTAGGGGGCACAGCTTGAAATTGGAGGGAGTTCAATTCAGAGGGAATAAGAGAGGGCACTACCTCAAAGAGAGGGTGGTGGGTCCCTGGAATGGGCTACCAGAGTGAGTGACTGAGGCATCAACAGTGGGGGGATTCAAAAGGGCATGGGATAAATACATGGGTTTAAACAAGAGAGGGAGGGAAGGATAGATACCCTGAAGGGAAAAAGGGGGCAGAGATCAATATGAAGGTGGGAGAAAATGTGAGGGGAAAGAGACAAGTAAGTGAGGTGTACTGGGGTACAAAGGCTACCTAGGGGAGGAAAAACAAGGGCAGACTAGATGGGCCAACAGGGTCCTTTTCTGATGACAAACTTCTATGATTCTATGAATTACTTGGTCAGTATAAAATCCGCTGATGTTAGCTTGTCAGAGAATGTTACAATCTGAATCGGAGTTTTAGCCTGGCTATGAAACTTGGCACCAGACCCCACCCCATTTATGAAGCTTCTTCCTTTTCATCTACCAGTAGCCATGAAGGCTGTTTTAATTCAGCAGTTCACATTTACAAAAACTTTTATCACCAGTAATGTCTACCTTGCCTGAGGCCCCCAGTATCTGCTTTTGTTTTGCTAATACTAATTAAAGTACGCATTGCAATGTGGATTTTGTTTTGTAAATGGCCTTCACAAAATAGGAAGTACTGTACGCACACAGCAATAAGTATTAGTTTTGTTCCATGACTGCAGCTAAGGTTACTGTAGGAAAAGTGATCTTAACTGTCTCTTGTTAGCAGCCAGACCTGTCACTCGTCCAGTAACCTCCAATGCAGGATTTATGTTTTGTTTCTAGGAAGTGATTTCCAAACTGCTGAACTGCAAGTAGCTGTTCCCCTCCTTCTGTTCAGAAAGCAACACACAGCCAGCGTTGTTTACATCATCCTGATAGTTAATGCCTGCTGGGCTTAAAGGGGAACTCCAGTCAACATTTGCACATACCCTGCATTGTCTTGACTTGTAGGCAGGACTTCAGTTAACTCCATTTTAGGAGTATTTGACTCCCCAGAATAAGGCAACAACTTCCAAGATAAACATCTATGCTGGTCCAAGGTATCAAATCATCTTTTGTTCTTGAAAATAAAGGGGGAGAAGGGGGAGGACGTCTTCGACTTCCAAATGTAAAAAAAAAAAAGATTTGGATGACTTCCAACACTGAAGGCACAGAAGCTAAGAAATTAGCGATTTTTCTAAAATAAATTGTATTTTAGCACTAATATTTGTATTGACATCCATAAGAGTATCCTTGCTTGAATATTAGCTTTCAAATTATGGAATCTGGGAAGTATTTTGACTTCCCAAAAAAAATGGAATGACTTCCAGATTTTGACTCACGGAAGTATTTGACTTCCACTAAAAATAAATTTAACTGAGGCCCGGCTTGTAAATGTAGTCCTAGTGTATTCCTTTCTTTTTCTGCTATTAGAAGAGGTTTTTTTTTTTAATATGTCTGTTAGTTTTATGGCCCATGGGGATCTCCATATTTGAATATTTGAGTGTTTTTATTTCTCTTGTTATGTCTCCGACCTGTGCCATGCAACGGTGATACTGCAGTTTCTATAGATTTAGCAACTGCTGGTTAAGTGTCAATTTTACAACAGTAGAGCTGTGATTTTAAGTTTCTCTCCTTCCCTGAGCACTAATAAAGCCTATATTTACAGCTCGGCAAACACCTGAAAGATAACTGAGTGAGTTATTCTGTAAGGAAACAGCTAGAGTTTTCACTAATTGCAGCATTAATGACTTTGGGTAATTTGTGTGCTTTCTTGTGGTTGTGTGTAGTTTGTTGAAATGAAAAGTTTTCAAAAACAAAATATTTACTCCTGCTGGCTAGACCTAGACAGATACCTAGAAAACAGAAAGATTGGAGGAGAAAGAGTGATTTAGTTGAGGCCAGAACATCCGGCTCCCGTCACTGACGGAATCAATGATCCTTGACATATCGCTGTCACATGGGACAGGAGGCACTGTCGACAAAGAAAAGCAACAAAAAGTTCAGACATGGAGACGGGACCACCCCACATCTTTGAAAATGATGCACAAACTTTTGAAATATATTCTCTGTGATGGCTATGCCACTAAGCAGTACCCACAGGAAGGTCCCAACTTAATGCCTGCGCTCTGACCCCTGGGCTAGACAGCTTCCTCATAACCAAAAGTTGTGATTGCATCAAGCACACACCTCCACACAGTGTACAGCCAGTGAGCACTGACGGATGGAAACAATTTTTTTTAACAGTCAGATTGAGGTATCTCAGCATGTACACCCCCTCAAGAAAGGAGGGTGAGTGGTGACATGCTAGAGACCTACAAGTACCTCATAGGAGTAAACAGGGTGGAAGAGAGAAGTCTCTTTCAGTTGAGAAAGAGCACCAGGACCGAGGGGCAAACAATGAATCTGGGGTAGGGAGGAGTTTAAGAGAGATGTGAGGAAATCATTCTTCACTGAAAGGGTGGTAGACACCTGGAACAGACTGCCAGCAGAAGTGGTGAAGACTAAACATAGAAACATAGAATTTGACGTTAGAAAAGGACTGGTAGGCCCTTCTATTCTGCCTATTAAGGGGGTATTAGAAAAGAGACGTATGCCATTAGAATGGCAACTTCATTAGGTGCTGTAATGTTTGCAGCCGCAACCAGTTCACCTGTCACGCTGGCAAACTGGATTTTACTGCACTTGCCATGGACAGGGTGTTAATGTGTCACTTTATTGCAACCCATTATGTATTTGATATATACTACACCATTATTCAATAAATGTGTTATTTCATTGCAAGTCATTATGCATTTGATAATTACCATGTCTTCATTTTTCCCGTAGAAAACCCAAAGTCCAAGAGGGCAGCATCTTTCAGAAAAAGAAATGTGCAAGAACAAGGGGGCACAATTTGAAGATAGAGGGGGAATGGCTCAGAGGTATTGTGAGGAAGTATTTTTTCATGGAGAGGGTTATAAAGACATTGAAGAGGACCGGTCCTAATACTGAACTCTGCGGTACCCTACTAGTAACCCCCCTTTCTTCAGAGTGGACTCCATTTACTATTACTCTCTGTGTCCTATTCTCCAGCCAATTCTTTACCCAGGCTGTCATCTTGGGACCCACTCCCAGGCTGGCTAACTTGTATATTAACCTTTTGTGTGGGACTGTGTCAAATACCTTGCTTAAGTCTAGGTAGGCCATGTCCACAGCCCCTCCCTGATCTACTACTTTGGTCACCCAGTCAAGGAAATCAATCAGATTTGTCTGACATGACCTTCCCGCTGTGAATCCATCCTGCCTTGGGTCCTGTGCTCCTCTGGCCTCTAGATACTCGACAATTCTTTCCTTCAGAAGTGATTCCATCATTTTCCCTACCACTGAGGTTAAACTAACAGGTCTATAGTTTCCTGCTTCTGCCTTGCTCCCACTTTTGTGAAGGGGAATCACATCTACCCTCCTCCAGTCCTCGGGTACCACCCCATCCTCCCATGATTTGTCAAAGAGGGTAGTCAGTGGTGTCACTAGTTCTACCCTTAGTTCTTTTAGAATTCTGGGATGAATCCCATCAGGCCCCATTGCTTTGTCCACCTTCAGTTTTAAGAGTTCTTTCAGAACCCTTTCTTCTGTAAATGGGCTGGTATCAACTTCTGTATCCAGAGTGTTTCTACTGTTTGTTTTAGGTACCTCCCCCTCTTCCTTTGTAAATACTGAGCAAAAATATTTGTTTAGTATCTCTGCCTTTCACAGTCACCCTCTCCCACCCTCCCTCCCTTTATTAAGCCTCACTATCCCTCCTTGGTCTTCCTTTGCTCCCTGATGTACCTATAAAGGTTTTATCCCCTTCTTAACTGAGTTGGCTATCTTTACTCAGTTTGGGCCTTTGCTGTTCCACTGCCTTCCCAGCTTCCTTTTGCTTTAACTGATACAGTTCTCTGTCCTGCTCCTTCTGTGATTCCTTGTACTTCCTGAATGCTTTCTTTCTCTTGAACCTTCACTGCACTTCCTTTGAGAACCATAGTGGTTTCTTACATCATTTCGTTTGTTTATTTGCTTCACACAAGGCTTGTTACCTTTGTGATGGCAGTTTTTATTATTCCCCATTGTTCTTCCACCCCTCCTTCCTGCCCATTTGCTAGGGCATTCCTTAGGCACTCACCCATTTTGGCAAAGTCAGCCCTCCTAAAGTCCAATACTTTTGCCTTTGTATGGCTTGACTCTATTGCTGTGTTTATTGTGAACCATACTGTTCGATGGTCACTAGTTCCCAGATGGCTACCTACTTCTACATCTGTGATCCTCTCTTCATCTCCATTTGAGAGAACCAGGTCTAAGATTGCTCCCTCTCAAGTGGGCTCCAATACTAGTTGTCTAAGGCATGCCCCCTGTAGGGCATCTAGAATAACCCCACTCTTCGAAGTGGCTACTGCAACTGCACTCCAGTTAACATCTGGCATATTCAGATCACCCATCAGCAATATCTCCCCTTTTTCTGCCATTCTAAGTATACTTTCTGTCATTTCCTTGTCCATTTCCTTCCCCTGAGAAGGGGGTCTGTATACAACCCCTTTGCAGATTTGTTTCATTATTTGCTGTAATAAAGGAGCATTTATTACAGCAAACACATACACATTTTTTCTCACTCTGCGTATGCGCCCGTCACAACATAATGTCCCAGATTGCTGGTCACCTCCTCCTCCTCTTTTCCGTCAGAGGTGTAACATCCACTCCGACTTGGCATTAAGTCACTAGAATAAAAACTCAAATTTTAACATGAAAAATAAAACCTACTGTTCCAGGCACAATTAAATGTACAAACACGTTTTAATAATTAAAAGTGACTGCAGAACGCATACTGAAACCTTAGGGGACTACGACCACACAGGGACATATTTTTTTTTTATTTTACGTAATTGCTGCAGCAAAAAATGAAAACATAGCAATTACATAAAATAAAACATGGAGTGGTGTGTGTATAAACATGAAGTTTACACACACCCTCAGGGTTAGATGCTTGCACAAAACCCTCGAGGTTCGCCCTTGGGGTTTATGTAGCATCTAACCCCTTAGATGTGTGTAAACTTCTCATTACATACAACACCCCATTCTTTATTCTATATGATATATATATATACCACATCATTAGACAGTATGGGCCAGATATTCAAAACTTTGAACCGGGCAAAAACTGTTTGCACAGGTTTAGAGCGGGTCTGCTACTTTCAGAAGGTTAAATAGAGTGGGCAAGCAAACTGACAAGAATACAGGCGCAGTGCTATATTCAGCAACTAGTTCCTCGCTAAGTGGTTTTGTGTGACTTAGTGCAACACTTAGCGTGGTGCACATTACCACCCAGGAAAGGCTTGTCTTAACCCTGGGCAATCAGCTTTGCATGGTGTTTGCGTGGCTTTGCGTGACCCTAACAAATAAATATGACACAGACAAAGCCAGACATAGAGGTTGCATGCTGCTAACTGATGGCATCACAATGATGCCATCATCTGCCATCAGTCCCAGCCATGCCAGGCAGTCAGTGGTGACCCTGCCACCAGTGGACAGCATGGCAGTGTGGCCGCATGGCACACACCTGCTGACCACTCTTCTGTGGACACCAACAGATGCCAGAACACACATGCAGCACTGTGGGCATGGAGGATGTTGAGGGGAGAGTGTACAGGTGGCCAGGCTGTGCCACAGACCAGGTGTGGCCACAAGGTTGGGACACATCATGCAGTGCACATGGGCCAGTATTGGGAATACCCCAACACCAGTGTGCCTTCTGATAAAGTATGCCCCCCCCCGGCCACATACTGCACAGCTGTACAACTGCTACAGCACACAAAGCCGGACATGTACATGTCACTGTGAGCATCCCATGCCAGAGGTGCAGTATCTGTGGGTCACACAACAGCATAACAGTAATGTTCCACTGTCAGTAAACACCCGCAGGCTGGGTCTCTCACTGTGTATAGTGCAGTCATCATCACTGCCCTACACACCATAGGCATTGCTGTGTCCACACACTACTGGCCCCTTGTTACTGTAGTGTCTGCTGTGCACTGTAGCATGACCTACAGCGTGCCAGTTGCATGCAGCACCACCACCATCTGTGCCTATGCTGTGTTGTCCCAGTACAGCTGTAGGCAGCAGCATATGTGGAAGTACAGTGTTTAAAACTGTATAATATTCCCCAAGCTGTTTGCGCAGCGCTAACACATTTGCATGGGTTTAGCGCAGGGCTAAACCCTTTTAGCCCGGCACAAACTGCATGCAAAGCAGGGCCTAATGAGAGGCTAATATGGATGTTTGCCCAGAGACCACCTGAGTAGGCTCATTTGCATGTCACTTTTGAATATGTCAAAGTTTAGCGCCAAGCAAATGTGTTTGCACCAGGCTAACGGTTTAGCCCTGCGCTAAACCCACACAAACATGTTAGCACTGCGCAAACAGTTTTGGGAATATTTTACAGTTTTGCACACTGTACTTTCAAATACGCTGCCGCCTGCAGCTGTACTGGGTCCATGCATTTGCTGGCACACACATTGGCCACATAGATCACCTCTACCTACCTTCACATTGCTGTGCACTGTGTTGCAGTTGTGGTTTGCACTTCGTGGTTGCCATATTCAGAATTGTCTAATTCCAGGGCTAAGTTTGCCCTGCACTCCCAGCCCAGTTTGCATGGTCTCATTTCCATGCTATATTCAGAAGCTGTTTGTCCTGGGCTATTCCTTTTGAATATGGCTTGCTTTGTGCTCCGGGTTAAGTTCACCTGCTGGGCAGTGCTAATTTAGCCCCGGGGCAAAGTTTTGGATATCTGGCCCTAAATGCATTACTTCATTGCAACTCAATATGTATTTGATATATACCACACCATCTGTAATGCTATTACTAGCGTTTGACTATGTTTTAGCTTAAAACTGCCTTGTTTTCCATTGTAAACTCTGTCTCGGGCCCATTCTTCTCTGTGTTCTATTTCCAGATTCTAAGTGGAAGTAACATGTTTGAAGATAAATAATTTCCTTTCTAAGTGAAATAAATATTTATCGGGCATTTGCATGATTTGTTTACTTACTTTATTTAGCACTAGGGTGATATACAGTGTAAATGCACTTACAGGACATTGCTGTTTTAGTAATACATTTGCAGTATAGTGACAAAAATTCATTTAAAGAACTTCTAAAAAGAGTGATTTGATTACATATACAGAAAAAATGTGTTTATGACACATTGAAAGATACTATTCGAATTCCATCATGGACACCCACAGCTTTATTCCTATTTTCTCTCATCTTTGCTTTACACAAATTGTAATCTTTTTATTATATATTTTTTTTACAAGGGTTTGCATTAAAAGAATCCAGAAATAGTCAGTAATATAGAAATGAAGTCTGGGACGTGCTGTGTACATCCATAGGCAATAAAGGGGTTAAAAGACTCAATGCTTCCCCATGTCGACGAGGCACAGGTCAGAAAGCATAGGGAAAACCCAGGAGCAGTTGTAAAAATCACCAAAACTTTATTTACTGTAGCAGTAACATAAAATAAAATAAACCAGTTCAGAATACTATGTACAGAAGCAAAAATAAATTTTTTCTTGTAAAAAAAAAAAAAAATCCACCCCTTCCTTCACCGGACTCATTGAGAAGGCAGAACACAGCACGGGAATAAGCTTTTTTGGTGGCATAAATAACAGTAAAGCTGTGCTTTCCCATGCCATGCAAAGCCATTACACTATCAGGACATTTTGGGGGTTTGAGAATCTTTTTTAGTGAGAGCTACGAGAAGATCACCTGGGTTCTAGAACCAACTTGGTGCATCTCGTCGGAGCACAGGCCTGACAGAGACAGCCACCATGTGGCAGTCTGTCTTGGCCGGGGAAGGGATGTTCCGCCACACAGCATACCCCTGCGGCCAGGCTCGGGGGCTTGTTCCTGCCATGATGGGAAGCTATGCTTGGTGAGGTTGACATTGGCATTGTCTATAACTTTTGTGGAGGGGGAGAAACCCAGTCTACTGTGTATATGATGACCAGGATTCCACGGCTTGACCAGAGTAGATCCCTGCAAGATGGACAGACAGTGAAGAAATAAAACATATATATATATATATATATATATATATATATATATAAAAACATGACATCATGTATGAGATTCACATGATTTCTTACAGCACAATAGGTTTTATGACTACATAACCATGAGTAGTGTACTTCACAGTCTCCCAGTTTATTAGGTTCCCCCCATGCCTAAAAATCCCGACTGTCACTTCCTGCATCTGATATGGTTCCAGTACATAGTCCCACATGTGCACATCGGTGATTTCACCAACCAAAGACTGGTTTACATCAAATGAACCCCCAAAGGAATCTTGCTCCTGACCCAGAATAATACTGGGATTTGCCCCAACACTGTATCCCTTCTTCATCCCTTTCCTGGGGTACCGTATCCCATTCTCATAGAGCTCCACTATCCCAGTTTCCGATTCCCATGCCACACAAAGGTTCAGCCATTTGAGACCAGAATATGAGGACTGATAGATAACTCGCTCACCACCAACATACACAGAAAATGCTCCGTTATTTTCCATGTAGAGGACAATATCATTATCAGTAGAGCGTGTGGCATAGGAGAAGATGGAGAATGGCCGCTGCAGGTCTGTGAACACTTTTGCACACACAGTGAAGGCCTTCAGAGGTTTGTTGATGTTATGCAGCAAGGTCACATAACTGTCTTTGGATGCCTTGGGAAAAACCAACTCTTTCCTGAGCAGACCTGTGAAATGAGAGAGAAAAGAGGAGAATGAACCCCGTCATAGGCAATGAGATATCAGTAAATCAGTACAGCATGGGGGAGGGGTCAAAGAAAAGGAGAGGGCAGAAAAACTAGCTCCATTTATTTCTTAATTTCCCTTGTGCCATGTTAACTTGTACTCTGTTGGCAATTTACTTTGTAACAATCATTGATACTTTACAGCCTTTATTAGTGCATTTCCTGTCTCCCCCCCCGTTCGCACCAGGAAATGAGCCTTGCCTTAATGTGTCTTTCCCAGTTACCATTTTACCTTGAAAGAAAGAAGGAACAGAAGGGAGAGAGCAAGGGGAAGGGAGGGGAAGGGAGATGGACAGGATAGAGTATGCAGTACAGTATGACAGAGTCCTGGTAGCTGTACCAGAACTGCATACGCAGGGTGCAGTAAGACGTGAGGCCAAAGGCCTAGAGTGCCTTAGTGCACTTATAAAATGGGTAACTAGGTAGATATAAACTTACAAATGTTCCCTGTTTCAAGGCAATACCACACAGCGGTGGTTCACTTCCCAGTGCAGGCTCATGAAACACAGTCAAAACAAGTTGTGATTTCCTTGTCCTGTCGTATTTTTGTGGAATTCTTTTATTTCATCCTTCTGCAATTTCAAATCCTGGCAGAATGCTGTATTTGAAAACTGCAGAAACTGACTTCATATGAACATCTAAACTTTAAATCAGGTACAGAGTGTAACCTTGTCGGGAAGGAGAGTTGCCGTGCATGCGGTGATGTCACCCACATGCACACTGCCGATGTTTCATCCATGCCTTAATCAGAGCTATGCCCACTGTCCCAGTCATACTGAATTCATATACATCTCAAGGATATATGACTGTTGTGTCATCTGGGTGATTCATTCACCTAGGGACAAATGACCTGGCTAGGAATGGGATCAGAGCAGTGCAAGAGGAGTTTGTAGAGTTGGGGAGGGGCCTTAGACAAGTAGCACATATGGTAACCTTCTCAGAGGTGCTGCCTGTCTATGACAAGGGTGATGCTAGGGTACTCCTAACCAGGGAATTCAATGAATGGTTGAAAAACTGGTATGGAGGTCAGGGTTTTGGCTTTATTGGGGACTGGGGAGCCACCTGGAGGGATGCAGACCTATACTGGCGCCATGGTCTGCATCTGTCCAGAGGGGAACCAGGATCCTAGGTGAGAGGTTTAAATGCTTCATTGGCAAGCATTTAAACTAGCCAAGGGGGGAGGCACTGAAAAGGATCAGTGAAATCCCAGCCTCCCCCCACAAAACATGGTAATTAGTGAGGTAAACACCAAGGTAGAGAAGTCATTAGGGAGCAGGTAAGAGGTAAATGTAAAAAAAGGCAAAGGCAGTAAGGACAAGGATAGGGTTAAAAGGGGTAAGGCCATCAAAAAGTGGAGGGTGATGAGTACCAATGCCCATAGTCTGTGTAACAAGCTCCCTGAACTAGTGGCCTTGATGGAAGAGGGATGCCTGGATATTGTGGCAGTCACAGAAACATAGTACACAGAGAACCATGACTGGGTTGTCAACATACCAGGATACACAATCTACAGGAGGGACAGGGAGGGTAAAAGAGGAGGAGGAGTAGCTCTCTATGTAAAGGAAGAGATCAAAGCAACAGAACTAAAGAGTAAACAGGGAGCAGATGAGGCACTCTGGGTCATCCTGGAGACAGGAAATGACACCACAATGAGCTTGGGGGTTGAATACAGACCCCCATCTCAGGGGGAAGGAATGGACAAGGAAATGATAGAAGGCATCCTTAGAATGTCAGAAAAAGGGGAGATATTGTTGATGGGGGACCTGAATATGCCAGATGTTAACTGGAGCACCTTTGTTGCAGGCACATCCACGAGCAGGGTCATTCTCGATGCCCTACAAGGGGCATGCCTCAGACAGCTAGTATTAGAACCCACTCGGGAGGGAGCAATCTTAGACCTGGTACTCTCAAATGGGGACAGAGAAAGAATCTCAGATTTAGGAGTGGGTAGCCATCTGGGAACAAGCGACCACCAAACAGTGTGGTTCATGATAAACACAGCCATACAATCAAGCCATACTAAAGCAAGAGTATTGGACTTTAGGAGGGCTGACTTTGGGAAAATGAGAGAGTGCCTCAGAAAAGCACTAGCAAATGGGCAAGAAGGAGGGGTGGAGGATCAATGGGGAGTAATCAAAACAGCCATCACAGAGGCAACAAGCCATTGTGTAAAGCAAATCAACAAAACACAACAAAGGAAAAAACACAATGGTTCTCAAAAGAGATGACAGGGAAGGTTAAGGAGAAAAGGATAGCATTCAGGAAATAAGGAAATACAGAAGGAGCAGGGCAGAGAACATTATCAGTTAAAGCAGAAAGAGGCAGTGAAGGCAGTCAGAAAAGCAAAGGCCCAAACCGAGGAAAGGATAGCCAACTCTTTTAAGAAGGGGGATAAGACCTTTTATAGGTACCTTAGGAAGCGAAGTAAGACCAAAGGAGGGATACTGAGGCTTAATAAAGGGGAGGAAATGTGGGCAGAGGGTGACAGAGAAAAAGAAGGGATACTGAACAAATATTTCTGCTCAGTATTCACAAAGGAAGAGGAGTGGGAGGTACCTAAACCAAACAAAAGAAATACTCTGAAGATGGGGGTCGATACCAGTCCATTTACAGAAGAAAGAACTCTGAAAGAACTAATAAAATTGAAGGTGGACAAAGCAATGGAGTCTGTTGGGATTCACTCAAGAATTCTAAAAGAACTAAGGGTGGAACTAGTGACACCGCTGACTACTCTCTTTAACAAATCATAGGAGGCTGGGGTGGTACCTGAGGACTGGAGGAGGGTGGATGTGATTCTTCTTCATAAAAGTGGGAGCAGGACAGAGGCAGGAAACTACAGACCAGTTAGTTTGACCTCAGTGGTAAGGAAAATGATGGAATCATTTTTGAAGGAAAGAATTGTTGAGTACCTAGAGGCCAATGGAGCACAGGACCCAAGGCAGCATGGATTCACGATGGGAAGGTCATGTCAGACGAATCTAATAGATTTTTTTGACTGGGTGACCAAAGTAGTAGACCAGGGAGGGGCTGTGGACATGGCCTAGCTAGATTTTAGCAATGCACTTGATACAGTCCCACACAAAAGATTAATACATAAGTTAGCCAGCCTTGGAGTGGGTTCCAAGATGGCAGCCTGGATAAAAAATTGGCTAGATAACAGGATGCAAAGGGTAGTAGTAAACAGAGTCCACAGTGAAGAAAGGAGGGTTACTAGTGGGGTACCGTAGGGTTCAGTACTGGGACCGGTCCTTTTTGATGTCTTTATAAGGGACATTGCAGAGGAACTGGAAGGAAAAGTATGTCTCTTTGCAGATGACACAAAGATCTGCAACAGGGTTGATACACAAGATGGAGTGGAAAGGATGAGAAGGGACTTGGCAAGGTTGGAGAGATGGTCAAATGTATGGCAGCTCAGATTCAATGCAAAGAAGTGCAAGGTAATGCACCTGGAAACAAAACCCAGGGAAGAGTACACAATGGGGGTGAGATACTGACAACAGTAAAAATGGAAAGGGATCTGGGGTAATTATATCAGATGACCTAAAGGTGGGCAAGCAATGTGAAAAGGCAGCAAGGAAGGCTGGGGGGATACTGGGATGCATAGGGAGAGGCATCAATAGTAGAAAACAAAAAGTTGTTATCCCTCTGTACAGACAGTTGGTGAGACCCCATCTGGAGTACTGTGTGCAGTTCTGAAGACCCCATCTCCGCAAAGACATAGACAGAGTGGAGGCTGTCCAGAGGCGGGCAACCAAAATGGTGCAGGGTCTGCACCAGAATGCATATGAAGAAAGACTAAAGGAGCTTAATATGTATGCCCTTGAGGAAAGAAGGGAGAGAGGAGACATGATAGAAACTTTCAAGTACCTCAAGGGAATCAACAAAGTCCAAGAGGGTAGCATCTTTCAGAAAAAGAGATGTGCAAGAACAAGGGGGCACAATTTGAAGATAGAGGGGGGATGGTTCAGAGGTAATGCGAGGAAGTATTTTTTCATGGAGAGGGTTGTGGATGCATGGAACAGCCTCCCTGAGGAGGTCATGGAGTCAAGAGCAATGGGAGAATTCAAGAATGCATAGGACAAACATAAGGCAGTCCAAGTGGGAGGGGGGTAGGAGGAAGTAAGCTGTTGGTTAACTAGGATCTGCAGCTTATCTGTTAGGTAGGAAAATGGGCAGACTAGGTGGGCCAAGCAGTCCTTATCTGCCATCAGATTCTATGTTTCTATGTTTCTTTAAAAGTGGAGACAGAGCTGTATCGCTGGCACAGTGGTTGGATTTCCGCTTGCAACACCAGCAACCCAGGTTCCAGAACAGATTCAGAAGCTGGAAGGCTGGCCGGGGGAAGAAGGCTTGAGCATCCCATGGATGGCTCACCTTCTTGGGGGGGGGACTGAGAGCCCGGCTGTTGTCTGACCTCGGGTGGAGACCTGAGGAACAACATGGTCGAGGCTGCAAATAGGGTTGACTTACTGGACGTCGGCGCTTCAGCGCCTTGACATCAGGGCATACAGCATATCCAAGAATGCCAGAAAAACACCTGCAGTTCTCCCAGTAGATGGAGCACTAAGGACCCGATCCCCAATGCCCCTACCGACCCTGGCAACACATCCTGACAAAAGACAGACATATCGGGGTGGAAGGGCCCCCACCCCGTACCTGCCTGGAGGGTACAACCACGGCTCCATGGGGGATGGACAGCACCAGAGGTTCTGATAGGTAAGCAGAGACTGATCAGGCTGATGGGTGTCTCCCGAAGAGAAGGAGTGCTGAGGGGGGGTGGGAGTGGAGACAGGACCAGCATAAGCAACTACCACCCAATATCTATTTTACCACTCCTCTCGAAAGCCCTAGAGAGAACTGTGTCAGATAAGCTCACTGATTACCTCAACAAATATAACCTCCTCTGCTTTCAGCAGCATGGGTTCTTTAAATCCCAAAGCACTGTTCCTGCACTCACCAACTTTACTTCACATCTATATGACTCCCTGGATAGTGGAAACATGGTTTGGTCAATCTTTATTGACCTAACCAAAGTATTTGGCACTGTCAATCATCACATCCTGCTCAACAGCCTCGTAGCCCTTTGCCTCTCCATCAATACATTGTCCTGGTTCTCAAGCTACCTCTCACACAGGTCTCAGTGTGTTAGGATAAAAGGTGTATCCTCTGAACCCCAGAATGTTACTTTGGGTATCCCACCAGGATCAATTTTAGGGCCCTTACTATTCAGCCTCTATCAATTCCCTGCCAAGTACATGCCCTACTAAGATGCTGCATTATGCAGACGATGCAGTGATCTCCATACCAGGAACTCTCCTCCATGAAATGACAGCTACCCTTCAAAGTAGCTTTACCAAACTGAAGTGATGATTTGCTCACAACAAATTCCTCTTGAACTACAGGAAAACAAAAGCAATGCACTTTACTCTACAAAGCTCAAAAAAGCAGGCTGGCCCACTTACCATACTAAGTAACAAAAGCAATGTAATCAAACAGGTTACTACCTTTAAATACCTGGGATTATTCCTATACAACACCCTTTCTTTCAACACACATATTGACCATATCATGAAAACAGCCAGCATCAGACTTGGACTCCTTTACTGACACAGAGATGCTATGACCACTGAGGCCCTCAGCCTTGTCACCAAAAGCTCAATATTATCCATCATTGAGCATGGACTATCTATAGTGCGGCCAGTGAAACTGCTCTCAAAAGGGTTAAACTTCTGCTTAACAAAGCTTGCTAACTTGATCTAGGAGCTAATCGATATTCCCAGTCTTGCAGTCTCTACTTCGCAACTAACTGACTCCTATTAACTCTAAGGTCCCAGTACCAGGCATGTATCATAGGGAAAAAAGCCCTCCTAGGACTGGTCCCAGAATCAGCTTCAAAGCTTTTCCAATGTAACCCCAACACTTAAACAACCCGAAGCTCTGCTAGAGGGGTACTGCAAGTACCTTACAAATGAACCTCTTTTGCCCAAAGGTCCCTCTCCTATCGAGGTTCTCTCTGGATGAACAACCTACCCCCTTCCCTTTTTCACCTTAAGAAACTTGGCCAATTCAAAAAAGAACTCCCATCACCTCCTGGTAGATTCCCAAGACTGCAACTGCTGTGCACAATGATAGGAGTTCCATCCCCTGCCCTAGACTTCCAACCCTTACCCCCCACCTTCTTACCCCTCTCGTCTTGAGTCCTCACCCCCTCCCCTACACTTGGCTTACACTTCCCCTAGGCTGCCCCCATGCACACAGCACTTATCAGCTTGTTTTCCCACATCACCATACCCCATCTCCTATCACCTAATAACTTTATACAGTATGCCTCCTCTGTACCCATGCCAATACTCTCTGTACCTCCTCCTTCCTCCCCTTTTCCTTGGCAAAGCCGCTTTTGGCTGCAAACTACAAGCAACTTATACTTACTAACTAGACCTATAGACTAGAGATATTTCTGTAATAGAAGTATTTGTATTTGAGGTTATACTTCACATTTATCTTGCTTGTAAAATAGTCTTGTAGTAGTAGTAGTAAAAATGTTATTTATACAGTATCACACCGTTAGGACAATTTATGCCCTATTTACAAGGTGTACCTGTGCAACAAGCATTTTATACAAGTTTCAATTGTCCACAAGTTACAATAAACTCAGGAACATACCTTTTATATCATACAAACAATAATACTAACACACAATTATGATATATGTAATAAATATTACTACAAGCAATGAAGATTTTACAAATTGTTCAATTGCACTCACATCTGAGACTAAAATGCTGTCCAATCTTTGTTTTAAAACTAAATTTCAAAAGTTCTAGATTTCTTAAATCTGGGGGCAATGCATTCCATGTACTAGCTACACTATATTCACAGGTAATTTTACCATAGTTATTTTTCATCCTAGGCTGTAACAAATCCCTGGCCCCATTTTTCCTTAAATTTAAACCGTGTTTAGATCGTTGAATCTTCTGTACCAAATACTGGGGAGTATTATTTCTAAGCATAGTCCATACTAAATAAGTCCAAAAATAATTACACTTCAGATCAAGTGATTTCCAATCCAACTTATTGTACATTGTACAGTGGTGGATGTTATAACTGCACCTCAATACATATCTTGCCAATCTACTATAAAGATGGTAAAGTTTTTCTAGTTGTTGCTTATTGGAATGTCTACAAATATGACTTCCATAGTCAAATATTGGCAGAATAAGCTGATTTGCAATTGTTAAATATACAGATTTAGTTGTACTCATCGAGAACCTTCTTGCTGCCCTGATACGACCATTTACTCTTTTTACCAAATCTGAAATATGGTACTCAAAACTCAAGTGCTGATCTATGTAAACCCCCAGATATTTGTAAGTTGCAGTCTGAGTCAGACATTTCCCCTCCAAAGACATTTGTAAACCCTGTTTTTTTGCTCTAGATTGCATAGTTCCAAATAACATAGTTTGTGTTTTTTATGGTCTGTAATCAAACCTAGAGATGTGAAGCACTCCTGCACTGTCAAGAAATCTTACTGCAGTTTAAATTCCACTTCGCTAGGACTGCCCTTCCTCAACCACCAGCACTGTATCATCCACACAAAGGCAGATACAGGAGTGCCTCACAAAATCTGGGAGATCATTTATATAGATATTAAACAATAGTGGTCCCAGGATTGAGCCCTGGGGCACACCACAATTAAGCAATAGTGTATTTGATTCAAATCCATTTACTGCCACTACCTGTGTTCTGCCATTTAAATATGAACTAAACCACTGGCAAGTTTTATTTATTAAACCTATATTCTTTAACTTACCCATCAAAATTTTATGGTCTACCAAATTGAAGGCCTTTGACAGGTCCACGTACACCGTGCCAGCTGACCTCGCCAACCCCAAAGGGGTAACCACTGTATCCAGGAAGTCCACTAGTACGGTGGCTGTGGATCTGCCCCTCCTAAAACCATACTGATAAGTTGTTAACTTTTCATACTTTAATAAGTATTCTATCAACTGACTATGAACTATTCTCTCCAAAACCTTTGAAACAGTTGAAAGCAAAGCTATTGGTTGATAATTAGTGTGAACTGTGGGATCTCCACCTTTTGCAATTGGTATAACTTTAGCTATTTTCCAGCTTTGGGGAAAATTTCCCTCACACACACTCCAATTTACTATACGCTGGATTACTGGGGCAATTTCTAATGCTGATTGTCTCAATAACCTATTTTCAATGCCATCAATACCACTGGCCTTTTTTACCTGCAGATTCTTTAAAATCTCAAAGATTTCAGTTACAGTAGCCTTACGCAACCTAAACTCTGGTATGGCTTTATTTTGCTGTCCCTCTATTGTTACCCTCATTTCTTTTTTTTTCATCTTTAATTTGTGGAATAATTAAATCATGCAAGTTAACTAAATAACTATTTAATAAATTTGTAGATACATCTGTTTGTTACAACACCCCTTTTACTTTGATCTGAATTTTCAAATGTTGTTTAATTGGGTTAGTAAGACTTTTTATCAGAGACCAATAATTTCTAGGGTCCCCCATTTCTTTTATTTTTTTGTTAATAATAATAAGCCTTTGAATTCCTAATCTCAATCCTGACCCTGTTTCTGATTTTTTTTAATTTTATCCATATTTCTGGGTCCAGTGTTTTATTAACTTTTTTCCAAAGCTGTTTTTTCCATCAAATTAACTTACTGTTATTAGTTGTTACCCAGGGTAAATTATTATTATTTTGCTTATTCCTTATTTTTAAGGGGGCAACTTTATCACTGACTCCCAGAAACATTTTTGTGAACTCCTCAACAGCCATGTCAAGGTCTGGAATTAAAAAATATCCTATACCAGGGCATGGAGGTTAGGTGATTTCTAAACTGCAGGTTATTAAATTTAGCATAACTCCTCCCATAAGCTTTAGGGTTCCTAGACAAAACCTTATGGTCTAACTCCATCTGTATTTTACACTGGATAACATGATGGTCTCTCAAATTTGGGCAGCAAACCTGAACATCACCTATTTGCATATTTGGAGAAACAAATATCAAATCCAATATATTACCACAGCTGTCAAGTGAACTTTTCATGGTAGAAGATTGAATCATCTGAGTTAGCTATAAACTCTGCATAGACCCTTCTAACATCTGTCCTCTAGAACCCCAAGGCAGCATTAGAGTCACCTATGAGAATAGTTTTCCTATTTCCAATATATTTTCCAACTTCATGACAATATTTGTCAAAATGACACATTTTCACTTTAGGAGGAGAATAAACAGCCCCCACAACCAACTCCTGGACTTGTAGCTATTATATGTTCTCATCATATGATGTAAATTGTTCTGTTTTGTCTGTTCTTCTACTGACTTGGAGCCTTTGTAAAAGAGCCAGTGTGGCTCAAAGGTTGTAATTCTGAAACAGAAATAAATGAAAATAAATTCTGAGGAGTAAATGAGGGACATCCCAATTAATCAGAGTCAACAGAGAGGTATGTGGCCCTGGCCCCATGTTATGCTTCAAAGGGCCAAGTCTGATTCTTGGTGTGGGGGAAGGGAGGAGTATCAGCTCACTTACTGGAAGAGCCATCACTGGAGCAGTTATTGGAGCTGTAAGATATGCCACCGCAGTGCACGTCCCTCATGGAGAGCCTGGAGGAGGAGAGTGAGACACAAATTAAACTTCAGGGTGATAGAAGCCACCCAAGAATCCCTCTAATGTCAAAAAGCTTTCTTCTGCTGTCCGGACAAAAAATACACAAACAAATCAGTAACTTGATAAAGCAATATTAAAGTATAATGGTTACAAGACTTTTAGGATCATTTTTTCTTGTCCCAATATAATGTTGCCTTTCACACTTATTTATGTTTCCACAGTGAGCACACTAGGGCATTTCTGTACATTTCACTGTGGAGAACTTAACATAGTGGCCTGAATGGGGGGGGTGGGAGTATACATGGGCAGACTAGATGGTCTGCACAGACCACATCTGCTGGCACTCTCTATGTTTCTATTTCAGTCATGCTATGTTTAAAAATTAAAGCATAAAACTATATAATTTTAGAATGTTCTATGTACGTCGTTGGGCAATAAAGGGATCATACTTAAGTTAGCCAGACTGCTCAGCTTAAAGCGGTATTATTTTAAAATTTCTACGTACGTCGTTGGGCAGTAAAGGGATCATACTTAAGTTAGCCAGACTGCTCAGCTTCACTTTATTTGAACATGGGGGAAAAGGGACACCCTGTGGTCAAACCCAGGAAATATAGAGAATGTTCCTCAAAAAATGTTCCTATCCAGTCCCGTGGTTAGAGCACTGACTTAGGAGCCAGGAGTGTGCTGGTTCAGGCCCCAACAGAGTCAAAAAAAATCTCCTTATCCTTAACTCATTCTATCTTCTGTGGCCATTTTGGGTCGGGATAAGCAATGGATGCTTCTGACACCATATTATGCTACTGGTAAGAATGGGTAAAGGGGAACAGGAACATTGTAGCATGCTCTATTCCTATTTAGTATCCCTGGTTATCTTTCTGTACATATTGCCCTACAAGGTTACCTGAAACATTGTAGCACACCCTATTCATATTTACCAACCTGTTATCTTTCTGTACATATCACAGCACACCCTGTTCATATTTATTAACCCCTGTTACCTTTCTGTACATATCACTTTTAAAGGAGAACAGACACATCTTAGCATGTCCTATTTATGTTTACTAAGTCCTGTTATTGCTCTGTACATATCGCCCTTAAAGGGCAACAGGACCATTGTAGCATGCCCTATTCATATTTGCTAACTAACTGAAAAAGCATCTGAATGTGAACCATCAGGGGAATTTTCTTTTTTTTTTTTGAAATTTCTTTTTATCCCCTCCTACACACCCTTGTGGCTCCACTCCTTCGGGCTTGCTCAATGCCCACCAGACCCCATAGAGTCTGCCCCTAGAGTGCATCTCAGATGTCTCCTACCTGCCTCCTTTACTCCCTCGGAGCACCTTGCACAGCGGGGTCTGCCCATGTTGCAGACTGGGTGGCTGGAGCGGCCGTCATCCGGAGCGACGAGGGTTGTTTTCCATTTTTTTCTGTCCTCCCCTCCCACCCGCTGAGGATGCCGGCTCCGAAGCCCAGGCGATGCTTATGCACGCCTGCCAGAAATGCCAATGGCGTCCTCCTTCCCACGACCACAACCCAAGGAACCGCCCGTTGCCCGAGAGAGTCGGTGTTTCCACCAGCTCTCCCGGATGTCGGGTGTATTAAACACCCTGGTACCCCTCCCGAAGGAGGAGGCATCCGTTGGGATGCTCGATCCTCCTTCCCTGCCGACTCGGCTGACCCGAGTCCGCTATCGTAACTCCGGTCACGCCGGGCGTGGCGCGAGGTGTGGCGTCCCGCGCCTCAACCCTCAGCGCCACCAGGCCCATCAGGGGAATTTTTGTCTCACTCTGTTGTGCTGCTGTGTCCTTTTGTGTCTGCAATAAATATCTGGGAAGTTTTGAGCTTAACCTGAGAGTGGACTCCCTTGTTTTAAGAACTGGAGTGTTAAGTGCCATGATTTTTGCTTGCCTCATTGAGTTTTTGTCACAGAGCACCTGCCCCCCCGGTGTGGATCCTATTTTCCACAGTGGAATACTGAACCAATCAGAGGGCAGATTTCACAGTGCTGATGACATCACAGTAACCATTTGCAATACTGAGGACAGCAGTCGAAATCAAATGGAAACAGTTCTACCTGCATGCAAACATGATTTTAAAGCAATAGCTCTTAAACCAATGTAATATGAATTGAACATGCAATGGTCTGACTTAAAATATGCAGTTCATCATCACTTGTGAGTTGGAAGGACTTTCATAATTCACTTGTGGCTCTACCACTCGTGAGTTAGTGTCCTGCCCCCTCCACACTCAGAGATAAACTGCATATTTTGAACCAGGCTATTACATATCCTTTATTTCATGTGGACCATGGAGCATAGAGCTGAAAAACAGTAACACGCTTGAAGTGAAGTCTAAAACAATACAGATTTTCACATACAATGGCTAAAGAATTATTTTTCTTACCCCAGGAAAAGCAAGCTGAGCAGCCAAAAGGACTTCATAGTTTCAAAGCACAGGTTCTGCTCTCCAGACGTCAACAGGTTCACTGTTCTGTGTGACTGATGGTCCAGTGACTGAGGGGTTATATAACACTGGATGGTCTTGTTTACATATTCCTCCAACACCTGCATAACGGGACAGAGATTGCTAGATACTGCTCTCGCAACAGATGGGTTATATTGGAATTGAGAAATTGCTAGATCCTGTTCCAACAACAGATAGGTCATAAACATAGGAGGGTGCATTATGAATGTTGCATCTGTCTGGGGTGGGAGTGGCTGCATTTTGAAACAACACAGTGGCCCCAGCAGTGCCAGTGTGGACACAGCATTACTTCAGTTACTAATTATGAGTTTTATAACATCCCCTTTGGCCAGAACTGTTTATTTCTACGTCATTCCAGAAACTGAACTGGGTCACTTATGTTTATAGTTCCAACATTCTGAGAGTCTAATTTCAATTGGCATGGTCCATGTCCCCCAAGGAAGTTACCAAATTTCCCATAAAGTAAAACTTTTTTTAAATTCAGTTTATTAAATGTAGTCTGTACATGTGAACGCAGTATCTGTCTTCCAGCATTTAACTGTCAGTGATGACATCTATTTTATAAATTACCACAGTTAGCACATATTCAAAAGCTGTTACATGTCTTCCACTTGCATCTTCTTTCCCTTTTCATTTTAAGTTCAGATCCCTTTTTTTACTGAGTTTTGTTTGGCTGTGTGGGTCCTCTGACAGCAATCCTCCCATCACTGCCCATCTCACGGACTTGCCAGTTATCTACTGCTGACCCAGGATCATGACAGTCGTGGGTGGCAAGCAGAGTCAGTTGTGCATGGGCCTGTGGGGGTTGTTGACATTGGTAGGTAGCCAGCCATTGCAGTCATACGTGGACCTGTGAGGGTTGCTGACAGTGGTGGGTAGCCAGCTATGTTGGTCGTCAGCCTATGGGGGTTGTTGACAGTAGTGGGTAGCCAACTATGTCAGTCATGCGTGGGCCTGTGTGGGTTGCTGCTTACCCAGGAACCAGACAGTGGTGGGGGGCCAGTCATGTTACTTGATCGAGAGCCTGTTGGGGTTGCTGACAGTGGTGGGTGGCCAGTCATTTTGGTTGCATATGGGCCTGTGGGAGTTGATGGCAGTGGTGGGTGGCCAGCCATGTTGGTTGTGCATGTGCCTGTGGGGGTTGGTGACAATGGTTGGTGGCCAGTCATGTCTGTTGTGCATGGGCCTGTGGGGGTTGCTGACAGTCCTGAGTGGCCAGTCATTGTCGGTTGTACATAGGCCTGTGGGGGTTGCTGACAGTGGTGGGTGCCCAGCCATGTCGGTTGTGTGTGGGCCTGTGGGGGTTGCTGACAGTGGCGGGTGCCCAGCCATGTCGGTTGTGCATGAGCCTGTGGGGGTTGCTGACAGTGGTGGGTGCCCAGCCATATCAGTTGTGCATGGGCCCGTGGGGGGTGCTGACAGAGGTGGGTGCCCAGTCATGTTGGTTGTATGTGGGCCTGTGGGAGTTGCTGACAGAGGTGGGTGCCATCATGTTGGTTGTATATGGGCCTGTGGCGGTTGCTGACAGTGGTGGGTGCCCAGCCATGTTGGTTGTGTGTGGGCCTGTGGGGGTTGCTGATAGAGGTGGGTGCCAGCTATGTCGGTTTTGCATGGGTCTGTGGGGGTTACTGACAATGGTGGGTGGCCAGCCATCTTGGTTGTGCGTGGGCCTGTGGGGGTTGCTGCTTAACCAGGATCCCATCAGTGGTGGGTGGCCAGCCATGTCTGGCATGCATGGGCCTGTCTGGGTTGCTGCTTACCCAACATCCTGACACTGGTTGGTTGCCAGCCATGTTGGTTGTGCGTGGGCCTTTGGGGTTGCTGCTTATGAACACCAAATACCTGCACCATCCACCAACCTCAAAATGAGCAGAGACAGACACAGGTTCAGACTAAAAATTGATTTTTAATTCATAAAGTGCCAGAAATCCACAAACCTCTCAGTGAGGGCACCAGCAGGTACACCTTGCACACTCCCTGATGATGCATTAAGTGAAACAGTTGGAGGTTTTGTGCAAGGTGTACCTGCTGGTGTCCTTGTTGAGAGGTCTGTGGTTTTCCAGCACTTTATGAATTAAAAAGCAATTTTTAGTCTGAACCTGTGTCTGTCTCTGCTCAGTTTGAGGTTGGTGGATGGTGCAGGGATTTGGTGTTCATTGGATTTCTCATTTTTATCCCAGCACATCCTGACATTGGGGCGGCTGTTCTGTTTGCAAAATGGGGTTGCTGCTTACCCAGGTTCCTGACAGTGGTGGGTTACTAGCCATGTTGGTTGTGCGTGGGCCTGTGGGGGTTGCTGACAGTGCTGGGTGGCCAGCCATGTCAGCTGTGTATGGGCCTGTGGGCATTAATGGTAGTGGTGGATGGCCAGCCATGTCGGTTGTGCATGGGCCTGTGAAAATTGATAACAGTGGTGGATGGCCTGCTATGTCGGTTGTGCATGGGTCTTTGGGGGTTGCTTACAGTGGAGGGAGGCCCGCCATGTCAGTTGTGCAAGGGCCTGTGGGGCTTGCTGGTGCAACAGTAGGACAGGGCTGTTTCCTTCAGCCCATGTTTTTTTCTCAAGGGTGACACGTGAAATGATGCATGTACACATGGATGGTGGTGTGCATACATAGCAATGTCAGGCAGTTGCCCCTCCCCTTGCTGTAATTACACTGTGCTGCCTCCAAACCTCTGCCTGGCAGCACAAAATGCTGTCCCCCCCCCGGGGGAGGATAATGTCCTTGGGATACTCAACCCCCACCCATCCCCCAAGCAACCCAAGTCTGTCTCTGAACCTGGGTCAAGGAGGGTTACAAAGGATCCTTCCTATTGCTACTGCACAGACCCAAGAGCACAAAACTCCCTGAATATAATGAAAGACAGCTTACCATTTGCTGAATCTTTTTAAAACTCTTTATTCGGGAAAAGTGCTAAACATTGAAGTGCAAAGCAGTGCAGCTAAATAAATAAATGGGCAGAGTACAAAAATGATTAAAGTGTTAAAGTAAAAACATGCCAGCACCATCATAGGTACAATAAGGAGTTTTAAAAAGATTCAGCGAATGGTAATCTGTTTTTCATTATATTCAAGGGCCCAGATATTCAGACTGTGCCGAGCAGTGGCACAAACCTGGGGGCAGCGCAACAGGGCTGTGCCAGGGCATGGACCAGGCAATATTCAACTGTGCTGCACTATGGTCCAGCACCATTGAAAATGGCACAGAGGGCGCACACACTGCGCATGGCACACAGGCACTGCGCCAGTGTAAGAAACAGAAAAGGAGCAGGGGGATGCAGCAGCACAAGTGCAGTTGTGCTAGGCGCATCACCCATGATATTCTAACCGGGGCATGTAAATGAGGCCATTATGCATGCAAGGTGCAAATGGGGCCATTTGCATGTCATTATGGCCCCATTTGCATATGATGCGCCAATCCCCAGTGAATTGCACCTGGCACCCTACCAAGTTGCAACTGTCGGGGATCGACACCCTGTTGTGCCAATGCAGCCACCCCCACTCCTGTACACCCCATTGCAGCCTTATGTAATGAAGAAGGATCCCTGGTGGTCCAGTGGTAAGCCCTCTGGTGCCCGATCATGGGCTGCTGTGCTAAGAAAGAGTTACCTGGTGGTTCATTGGAACCCCGCTCCCCACCTACCCACCCACCCACAGAGGTCCCCCACCACCCAGCACCTCCCCTGTCCTCGGTGGGCGGCAGCACCCAACCAGCATGCCACCCGGCTGCCATCTGAATGACAGCGTACAGTATGATCTGTATGCCTATTGGTCCATGGCATGGACCAATGGGCATGCAGACCATACTGTACTACACAGGCCTGATATGTGAATAAATGCATTATACCACCCACAAATACCAGTTACTTTCCCTAGACATGACCCAATAGATATTTCCCCACATTTCAACATTTTACTGTTAATGACTCTCTCTAATAATATGCTCACACACAAGATGATGCTTTTCAAAACAGTAACAATAGATTTATTTGGGGGGACATGAGAGTTAGGAATGGGGAAATGGAGTAGAGGTTATGCTGATTGCTATTTACATACGTACAAGGTTTGATTGGCTTTTGCTGGTGAACCTTCCAGCTGGGTGGCTACTATGCTAATAGAGAAGGCAATCACAGTCTCCAAATGACATTAGAAACATAGAAACATAGAATTTGATGGCAGATCAGGACTGCTTGGCCCACCTAGTCTGCTCATTTCCCTGCCTGATGGATAATCTGCTGCAGATTCTAGTTAATCGACAACTTACTTCCTCCTACACCCCCCCCACTAGAATGGCCTTATGTCTGTCCCATGCATTCTTGAATTTGCCCGCTGTTCCTGACTCCACAGCCTCTTCAGGAAGGCTGTTCCATGCATCCACAACCCTCTCTGTGAAAAAAAAACTTTCTAGCATTACCTCTGAGCCATCTCCCCATCTTCAAATTGTGCCCCCTTGTTCTTGCACATCTCTTCTTCTGAAAGATGCTACCCTCTTGTACTTTGTTAATTCCCTTGAGATATTTGAAAATTTCTATCATGTCCCCCCTCTCCCTCCTTTCCTCAAGAGTGTACATATTAAGATGCTTTACTCTCTCTTAGTATGTCTTCTAGTGCAGACCCGTCACCATTTTAATTGCCCTCCTCTGGACAGCCTCCACTCTGTCTATGTCTTTGCGGAGGTGGGGTCTCCAGAATTGCATGCAGTACTCCAGATGGGGTCTCACTAATTGTCTGTACAGAGGGATAACAACTTCCTATTTTCTACTGTTGACGCCTCTCCCTATGCAACCCAGTATCACCCCAGCCCTCCCTACTGTCTTCTCACATTGCTTGTCCACCTTTAGGCTGGTGGCTATGGCCACAGCAATGGCTGTTGATCCTAAGGAAGAAGGCAGGGATTACCCTGCATTTGGTAGAAGTAGCAGGTCTGGCTCTGCTGGTCACAGAAAGGCAGGGATTGTCCTGCATATCATAGAAACTTGAATATTTCAGAACAGGCAACTTGACTAGATCTTGGATTTCACCTCCTGAACATTCAGCACATTACAAATTGAAGTCACATCTAGAGTAGTTAGATATCAATACTTTTATCCAGCATCCTTACTAATAAGAATGTAGTCACATCCAGTACATTTAAACACTAAAAAGGCATCTTCACTATAGGTGAAGTCGCATCCAGTACATTCAGACACCAAACACTTTTATTAAGCATTTCTTATTCTCAGATGTAATCAGGCAAGGTCGGAAATAGGTTATTTCCAGGCATAATTCAGACAAAATTGTCTGTGTCTGTGGCTCAGTGGGTAGCACACTCACCTCTGAGGCTGGGAGATCAGAAGGCTGTGGGTTCTATCCCCACACCAGGTACTTGGGTTAATATCCCAATACTGACACTGTAGTGCAGCATGAGGGGGGTGCTGCACTCCTGAGGTGCCGTCTTTCAGATGAGACGTTAAACCAAGGTCCCGTCTGCCTGTTCTGGTGGACATTATAGATCCCATGGCACTTCTCGAAAAGAGTAGGGGAAATTTCCCCAGTGTCCTGGCCAAATTTCCTCCATGCACTAGAAATACCACCAACAGCTTAACCTGGTTCAGTTTCAGTTGGTTACCATCTGTATCCCCAACCCTGGGTCGCCCCTGAAAAAGGGACTTGTAGTCTCAGTGTGCTTACCCATTCAATCAATAAATAAAATTAGCTCTAGGGCCTCCTGTCCCATGAAGTGACAACACGACTTTGGCTGGCAACTCTAATAGGGCAGAAACTAACCTACAGAGGGCACAGGCAAATATCAGCACATCTATATGGCTAACTTACACAGAATCTTAATACATCTGCACGGGGCCATTTGAGCAGCAGGCAAGGTGCATCAGAACAATTTCCAAAATGACACAGTCTCTTGAGGGCTTGGTGGCCC
Source organism: Neoceratodus forsteri (assembly GCA_016271365.2). Lineage (NCBI taxonomy): Eukaryota > Metazoa > Chordata > Ceratodontiformes > Ceratodontidae > Neoceratodus > Neoceratodus forsteri. The sequence continues at coordinate 140,380,137 of CM057450.1, forward strand.
AGACTGATAAGTTTTAACGTCTCTCAACAATTCGGCAGATAAAGGGCATGTCAACCCCAAGATTATTTAATTAGCATATCTAGTAGACCGGGCTTGAGGCCCAAAGATTACTTGTAGAACTTCTCCCTTGCACCAGGGGTGTACAAAGGTATTCATGCAGGACCTCCATGGGTGGTATCCACAATAGAAGGCATCCTGGTGTCTTCAGTCATGTCACATAACTGAGGCTTGATGTCACCTGGTCTCTGGTCCACATCATTCCCTGATGTGGCAGGGAGAGCTAGCACCTAAAGGACAATTCTGGCAACCTCCAGACTAGCAGGTTAAACAAAACTAAAATACTTTACTTAAAATAAGATAACAAACACCCCTTCCAGGATAGAGGGGATAGAAGCATGGCAGGGGCCTGAGCCCCCACCCCGTGGGGTGCTCCTAGCAAACTGGAATCTGGTCTCCTCTGTCTCAGTCTGAATCTGGTTGTATCTGGCAAAATGCTGGCAGACAATGTCTCTTATAGGGCTTTGCTAAGGCTTCTGATTGGTTGCAGTGATGGGATGATTGGCCTCTGAATGGCTGGAGGACCTGTAAATCACAGAACTCAAAGCACAGTTGGTCTGATGTTTTAGTGCCTAGAAAAAGGTCTCTGTAAGTCCCCATGAGCACTTGGCATTTACCCATGAGTGTTGTGAATGACCACAAGTCCTGGCTTTCCAACTGGCAGTGGCTGCTTGCAATGGCTGCTTAACCCACTGTCCCTTTAGCAGAATACATCCAGTCTCAAACAATGTCCTGGTGCAGCCAGGGATAAAGTAATATTTGCCCCAATGCCCCACAGCGCTGTAGCCCAGTTGGTATACTTGCTGTCACTGCACAGAGTGAGGATTTGGCTCAGCTGTATTTCCTGTCACTACTGCAAATAATTAAGCTCCCCTGCAGCAGCAGAAAGGCTGACACTTAGCCACGGTAAAGCTTTGTTTTATTCACTAAACAACCCCCCCCCCCATTGCACAGTAAATCCCCAATATGCAGCAGCAGTGTACAAATAAAATAAAAATATTTTCTCTATTTTTTCGCCATAGCCAAGATACATGCTGCCCTGAGGGACAGACAGGCACCAAATGAATATTCAGATTTTTTTCTGCTCCTCTTTCAGCTCCATGAAAGCCCCTGACCGGGTGCTCATCTCCTCGTCCACAGCCGCGGCTGGAGAAACCAGCCGGCCGTGCACCTCTCCTCAGCCCACCTAGGAGCACTGGAAATCAGGTAAGCCTGCTCTCAGCATCTGAGAAAAGCACCAGAGCCCGATTGGATAGTTATCCTGAGAACGCGCGTCTATTGGCTGCTGCTTTTACGGCTTTGGCTGTGATTAGCCACACAAGGGAACTTTGCTCCCAAGGCCATTTGGACTGTTCCCTGCTCACTCATTCTATGTGTGCTGTGAATTTTCCTGCAAATTGCGCTAAACCAAGAGTGTGCTGTTTAACTATTGCTTGCACTGCTAAATTTAATTTTAAGTACTTTGGCCATATAATTGTTATTTTGCTGCATTTTACTACTGTTGTTAACTAAATGTCTTCCTTAGCTGGTTATTCCTGCCTTTCATGACCTCGCTCCCTCTCTTTACCTTCCTCCACACTGAAATCTAATTCCCTCTCAGACTAAAACCGGGCAAGTGGCGCCGTTGCTAACTGCATAGCCGTTATTCTCTGCCTACACCCCGTCCTTCTTCGTCTACATCTATTCTGCAAATTTCGCAACCCCACCCCCGATCTAACCTTTTGTTTTTCCTAAAGCCCTTTTGTCCCTGAGTACCATATGTAACCTGCCTATTCTGCTCCTCTTTCAGCTCCTTGAAAGCCCCTGTCCAGGTGCTCATCTCCTTGTCCATGGCCGCGGCTGGAGAAACCAGCCGGCCGTGCGCCTCTCCTCAGCCCACCTAGGAGCATGGAAATCACGTAAGCCTGCTCTCAGCATCAGAGAAAAGTGCCAGAGCCCAATTGGATAATTATCCTGGGAACGTTTGTCTATTGGCTGCCGCTTTTATGGCTTTGGCTGTGATTGGCCACACGAGGGAACTTCGCTCCCAAGGCCATTTGGACTGTTCCCTGCTCACTCATTCTATGTGTGCTGTGAATTTTCTTTCCACACCACCTGCCCCGACCCCAGCCTCTATTAAATGCTCTTTCCATGAGCACAGTGCCCACCCTTTACTCGACCATTGGTCCGAACGCCTTTTGTAACGCCCATCCCATCAGTAAATATCCTGGCTTTTTCTTCTCTTAAAAGAGCCATATCTAGTTTTTGACAACCTCGTACAGGATGCTTACACCTGAAGAGAGCCTCTCCCTAAAATGCCTCCTGCAGCTTCACTTCTGTTTAGTTGCTTCATATTTTTTTCCCTCGCCCCCTCTAATCTCCCAGCTTCCAACTCACAACAGGGCCAGAACTCCCCACCTAATGCCCATCATGGACTGCCCTCTCTCAATAACTCAGGGCATTTCATAGCAGGGAGTACTTCCCCATGGCCATGCCCCTTTCCACACCATGACCTGACCAAAGCAGTCACGTGCACACCATTGAACCTGTCAGCCTTAACCTTCATCTATGCTACATCTCTTTCAAACTTTATTAATGTCCACAATATAACCACCACTAAACTAAAATCCGCTAGACAACACAACAAGTGGTTACTCAGCAGACTAAGTCATTACCTCAAGAAACTAATCCTGCTTCTTCTGCTTTGTTCTGGTAACACTGAATTAAACCCAAGCCCACCTGTCCCTCTGCACTCGCCTGCAGACCTCTCAAATCATAAAGGCATCAGCTTCCTCCACATCAGTGTCTACAGCTTATTGAAGAAGATGGATATTATTCAGACCTGGGCCTTGCATGCATCTCCTGATTTCTTTATGATAACAGAATCCTGGCTCTTGTCCTCGACTCCTGACAGTTCTGTCAACATAACAGGCTACAACACCTACCACTGCGACAGACAATCTGGACGAGGTGGGGTAGTAATCTATGTCAAATGCAAATACTCTGTCTCAGTCATAGATTGCACTTCAAAGATTAAGGAATTTGAATGCTTGATACTCAAATTATCCATCTCCACCGATAAAACACTCCTTATTGTTGCTTGCTATCGACCTCTCTCAGGTGGCATGGCCATCTTGCAGCACCTCCAAAATCTAATTGACTCATCTAACACCGAATGCATTTTAATAGGGGACCTCAACCTAAACTGGAATGACGAAAGCTCCACGAAATTAAAGGACCTATGCGATGCAAATGGTCTGTCCCAAATAACACCTGCACCTACCAGACACAACAGAAAGTACCCCAAGCGTAGCTCCCTCTTGGACCTTATGTTAGTAAACAAGCTTTGTAACATCTCGCATAGCGGAGTGTTCTTCAACGACATAAGTGACCACTGCGCGATAGCCTGCATTAGACACTATCCCCAAATAAAACTGGCCCCCAAATTCATATTGAAAAGATGTCTGAAGAAATTCTGCCGGAATGCCTTTTTGAAAGATCTAAGCAACATTAGGTGGCAGGAATTCTATCTAGCCCCATCGCTTAGTGAGGCTTTTAATATCTTTCACAGTCTATTAATGGGGCTAATCGACAAAAGCAAGGAAATCACAACTGGAGGCAGATTGGCTGGCTTTTCACATCTCCAGAAATGCCTGCACCAAACTAATTAGGTCCAAAAAAAATAGGTACTTCCAGGCAAAACTCGAAGACAACAACAACAACACTGCCAAATTCTGGAACATCCTCAAGGAGATTGAAGGTCAGCATCTGGTAGCCTCCCTTCCAGCCAAAATTGTGGCCAAAGGAGTTACATATATGGATAAAGCTGCCATATTAGAGCAGTTCAACGATCATTTTTCCACGGCAGGACTTGCCTTCGACACCTTGCCCTTTAGTAAGCTTAGACCTGCGGGTGATAGCTCAAATAGCCCAACTGCTAATCTTTATCCTTACCAACCACACCCTCCTTCATTCAGCTTTTCCACAATTTCATTTAATCAAGTAGAGGGCCTCCTTTTGGCATTGGACACGAAAAAAAGTGCTGGCACGGATAACATTGAACCATTCTTCCTAACGCTCTGCTATTTCTTCTTGACTGCGCCTATTACCCATTTATTTAATACTTCTTTGAATCAGGGTGAACTACCGGAGATGTGGAAAACTGCCTGTATTCTACCTCTTTTCAAGTCAGGGGACCCTTGTGACCTGAACAATTATTGGCCTATTTCTATACTCTCCACTCTCTCAAAAGTACTGGAAAAGATTGTCAATACCCAAATCAGAGAACACTTGGACCAGCACATCCTCCTAAATCCTGCCCAATCCGGGTTCCGGGCCAAACACAGTACCACTTCTGCTCTTGCAAAAGTTACTTCCGACTGGCAAATCGCCGTAGACTCTAAAAAACGTGTAGTTGCTCTTTTTCTCGATCTCAGCAAGGCCTTCGACACCGTAGATCATAACATCATGCTACATCACTGAGAAATATTGGCCATGACAACTCTGCCACTAACTGGTTCATCAGTTACCTCTCCAATAGATTGCAACAAGTTAAATCAGCAGGCGACCTGTCTCCACAGAAATCCTTACTGCGAGGAGTCCCCCAAGGCTCCATTCTGGGCCCTATCCTAATTGCAATCTACATCAATAACCTGGACTCTCACCTGCATGCAGCAAATGTGCACCTATTTGCTGATGACACAGTACTCTATGCCTCAAACTCTTCACTTCTCATGGTGTATGAAGACCTGCAACAAGACTTTATCTCTCTACAACATAGTCTTATCAAGCCCAAACTCTGACTCAATGACAAAAGACTAAATCTATGATTCTTTCTCCAAATGCAGCCTCTGGATCCACACACATTTCACTGATACTAACGCTCTTGGGTGAACCCTTGGAAGTAGTAGACACTTTTAAATGCCTAGGGCTTTGGCTGGACAACAAACTTAACTTTCTATGCCATCTAAATGAAGTCTCGAAAAAGCTAAGACAGCGACTCGGCCTATTCTATCGTATTAAACATCTGCTTACCATAGAAGCTAGAAAGAGTTTAGTACAAACCACTTTTTTACCCTTACTTGACTATGCTGATTTCCTCTACAAACACTGCCCTCTTACGGTGCTAAATAAACTTGACACCCTTTACCACCGAGCCCTAAGATTCATCTTTAACCTGCCTCTTCACAACCACCACTGTCTTCTGCACCAAATGGCGGGATGGCCCTCACTTTCAACAAGAAGAAAAAGAAATGTGCTCCTTTGGTTCTTTAAAGCTCTCTCTGACAAGCTTCCAGCATACATCTCTAGCCTTTTCAAACGTGCTAATGGTTCCTATGGCCTCAGGCGATATGCTACACTTTGCTTCCAATTGCCCAGAACAAAATCTAACCACGGATTATCTGCAATCAACTCTTCACTCCCTTCTCTCTGGAACACAATGCAAAGCACATTCAAGCTCACAGCATTGCCGAGCCTTCTCACATTCAAAGCCCTGCTAGTCGAGTATTTGAGGGAACCCTGTAGCTGCTATAGGTAACCTGTGTCTTCATTTATTGGTGCTTCCACATCAATAACCCTCAGAATGCCACCATCTTCTCTCCCTCTCGGGATAACCAGCACTTCCAGTTCCTCCCCCACACCATGTTTATCACTCCCTCCCTCTGCCCTCACGCATCCTCCTGTGGTCTCTAGCCTTTATATAGTTTAATACTTTGCCTTACCCCTTTATTCTCCTATGATATTGCTAAGGAAATGTTTAACTGGGAGACTCTATGACAGATTCAAGTACTCTGTATTCGACCTTGTACTGTATTTTGCTAAAGTTATCAATTCTCGTATTGCTATGTCTATGTATTGTATTGTTCTATGCCCAGGACCACTTTGAAAATGAGCTTGCTCAATGGTGTTGATGCCTGGTTAAATAAAGTTTGATTTGATTTGAGATGACCGGTGCTCAGCTCATGAATATTTAAATGAGCCCCGGTCCAGTACCTCACAAAACTCCTTTAATTCTGAGGAAAGCAGCCCCTCAGCAGGCTGTCCATGGTCACCGGGTCCCAATTAGGTGAGAGGGATCCCGGGATCGATGGGACAGTCCCCGTGTCAACCGCAAACAAAGCAGTTTGAAGATCAAAGGCGCTTTTCATGCCCATACGATTCCCACTGCCCTGGGGGAAGCACAACAAAGCAAGAGACTGCGGTGGAGATTTTTAAGCCCTAGGGGCTAGATTTTGTACTTGGCCAACAAGCAGGGCACCAGGCACAGGAACAAGACCTGGGAGACCAGAAAACTTGCTGGCAGGAATCAGGAGAAGCCCAGGAAACAGCAGGAGAAGACAGAGCGGCAGGGCTAAGGTAAGCCCAAGCAGGCTTTATAGGAACCCCCATTTGCATGGGGGTTACATGTTGATTTAGGCACCTGTGATAATTCTCTTGCTATTCAAGCTGATCAGTCAGGGTGGTGATTTTGGCCTCCAGGCGCAAGACCACAGGCTCGCCACAGTGAGTCTCCAGGTCTCCGATCCTTCATTTGGCCTTGTCCATTCGTTTAGCTTGCCCTGCTGCTTGGGTAGCCAGATCAGTAATTTTTTCAGTAAGTGCATCTAATTTAGGGGACAGAGTAGCAATGGCTTGATCTGTGACTGTGTGTCCCAGGGCCGACATCTCGGTTGCAGACAAGATGACAGTATCGGGGCCTACAGGCGGCGATCCTCCGTGCTTCTTCTTCTTCATGGATTTAGTTTTATTTCGCAGCAGTCTAGTATTCCCATTCAACAAATACTCATCCATGGCAGTGCACAGAGCAATAATTGCCCAACAAATAGAGTGGTGTAAAAAAAAAAAGCAGGATTGATTCAGATAATGCAGATTATTGTAGGGGATTGATGGAGCTTATGGAGATCCCATCTGCTCGGTTAGCTACTTGTCAGCGCCCCTTCAATATGTCTTTTAGCAAAACAAAGGAAACCATTTCTTCACCTTTCAAAAATATTTTGTTCTGTTATAGCCAGGTATGTAGTATTTCAGTTAGAGAATGTGTTGTGTAAATGTAGGCTGCTTATATAGAGATTCTTTAACTTACTTATTTAAGGATTCACTGTCTGTAGATATTAGAAACACCACTTAGATGACAGTAGTGACCCATGGAAAAAAAGAGAAAGCAGGTTTTTGACTGACATCTTCAAGGGTCCTCAGAGTGCTAAAACCTGTGACTTCTGGTCACACTCCGCAGTTTTACCACTATTAGACAATTCACGTCTTAGTAGTAGTACTCGTACTAGTACTGTTTCTTGTTTTTTTGAAAAGAATTACTTTTAAAGTTGTATGTTTTTTTTCACGGTTATTGTGGAATTAGCAATCTGCTTTACAGTTACTCTGAAAAGGGGAGAAATGTATTGAAACTTTCTGGTGTTAAAGCCAATGGCAACAACTGGAAGAACATTTCCAAGTCACTCACCACTAGCACAAGAACATTTATCATTTAATCTTACAGTGCATATCTGTTTCCAAACTAACAATGGCCAGCAATAAAATGTGTACTTAGAGCCGGTCTGGTGGCACTGAGGGTTGAGGCGCTTGATGCCTTGACTCGCACCACGCTGGCAACGCAGGTTCGGGAATGAGCCTGGGCCATCAGGGGTCGGCAGGGGAGGGAGAGGATTGAGCATCTGAGGACAGCTCTCCTCTCCCAGGAGGAAGGGGGATACATGCTCGGTGCCTGACTGGCCTCTGGTGGAAGCCAGAGACATAGCAGACACATGAGCATACAGAGGGTTGGGAAGTGGCGGATGTTGGTGGAGATGCCTTGACATTGGGGCGTAGGCCACTCCCCCAGAACATCGGAAAAACACCTGTGGCACTCCCAGGTAGACAGAGCACCAGGCCCTGATCCCCAATGCCCCTACCTGCCCCGGTGACCGGCGTCCTGACAAGACTCAGGAATGCAGGGTGCTTGCCTCCCACCTCGTTCCCGCCTGGAGGGCAAGCCAAAGCTATGTGAAGGATGGACCGCCACAGGATACAGGTAGGAGGTGGGGACTAGAATAGCTATAGGCATCTCCCAAAGGGAGTGGGGTGCCACAGGAGGGGAGGGGTACAAACAGAAAGTGAAAAAAAAAAATCTGTACTTAGAATATGAAGGGCTAGGTGGTGTAGTCAAACAATACAGAGTCTTACAAAAACTAAACAGCAACAAAATAGATACAGGACTATTACAAGAGACACATGTGACCTAGAAGCACAGACATTAGCTAGGTGGTGAGTGGGATGAAAGATTCACAACTGTTGCAGCATTAGCATAGAAACATAGACTTTGACAGCAGATAGGGACCGCCTGGCCCACCCAGTCTGCTCATTGCCCTACCTACTGGATAAGCTGCAAATCCTACTTAACCAAAATGCTACTTTCTTCTGCCTACCAGAATTGCCTTATGTCTGTCCAATGCATTCTTGAATTTCACCACTGTTTTTGACCCTACAACCTCCTCAGGAAGGCTGTTTCATGCGCCCACCACCCATCCTGTGAAAAAATACTTCCTCACGTTGCCCTTGAGCCATCCCCCCTCTATCTTCAAATTGTGTCCCGTGTTCTTGCACATCTCTTTTTCTGAGATATACTACCCTCTTGGATGTTGTTGATTCCCTTGAGGTACTTGAAGGTCTCTATCATGTCCCCCTCTCCCTCCTTTCCTCTAGGGTATACATATTAAGCTCCTTTAGCCTCTCCTCATATGGCTTATGGTGCAGACCCTGCACCATTTTAGTTTCCCTCCTCTGGACTGCTTCCATCTTGTCTATATCCTTGTGGAGATGTGGTCTCCAGAACTGCACACAGTACTCCAGATGGGGTCTCACCAACTGTCTGTACAGAGGAATAACGACCTCTTGTTTTCTACTGGTGATGCCTCTCCCTATGCATCCCAGTATCCCCCCAGCCTTCCTTGCTGCCTTTTCACATTGCATGCTTACTTTTAGGTCATCTGAAATGTCTACCCCCAGATCTTTTTTCCATTTTAGTTGTTGTTAGTACCACACCGCCCATTGTGTACTCTTCTCCTGGGTTTTTGTTTCCCAGGTGCATTACTTTCCACTTCTTTGCATTGAATCTAAGCTACCATACTTTTGACCAGTCCTCCAACCTTGCCAAGTCCCTTTTCATCCTTTCCATCCCCTCTTGTGTATCAACCCTGTGGCAGATCTTTGTGATGTGTGCAAAGAGGCATACTTTTCCAACCAGTCCCTCTGCAATGTCACTTATAAAGATATTAACAAGCATTTGTCAATGCCGAATGTTGCTTGCTTCTATGTGCTGTTTAGGTATTTGGAAGTCATTGGAGTGTGAATATTGAAAATTTGCAAACTTACGAGCGTGCGTAGGAACTGCGCAATGCACGCTCGTAAAACAGTCATTTTCAGGATTTATTTCACCAAATTTTCAACACAGCCATTTTAAGACCTCTGGTCATGAACAGTGTCACTGTGATTTTGTTAATGTGTCCCATACATTGAGTTTGCACACCGACTGTGCCATTGTGCGCTACATGGGCGGAAACACGTTTTGGGCAGGATGTGAAAAATGACAACTGTACTGCTCATAAGGAGGTGTGGTAAAATGGCAATATTGAAAATCTGGAGTGGAAATATTGAAAATTCGCAAACCCTATGAGCGGCATGGGAACTGTGCAATGCACACTGTAAAACAGTCATTTTTAGAATTCTTTCACAAACTTTCAACATTGCCATTTTAAGATCTCTGCTCATGAACAGTGACACTGTGATTTTCTTAATGTCCCATACACTGAGTTTGCACAACAACTTCTGCCCATTGTGCGCCACATGGGCGAAAACATGTTTTGGTGAGATGAAAAATGACAGCTGTACTACTCATAAGAAGGTGTGGAAAAATGGCAATGTTGAAAATCTGAAGTGGAAATATTGAAAATTCGCAAACCTACGAGCGTGCGTAGGAACTGTGCAATGCACGCTCGTAAAACAGTCACTTTTAAGAATTTTTTCATTAAATTTTCAATGTAGCCATTTCAAGACCTCTGCTCATGAACAGTGTTACTGTGATTTTCTTAATTTGTCCCGTACATTGATTTCGCACATCGACTGCGCCATTCTGCGCTACATGGGCGGAAACACATTTTGGGTGAGATGTGAAAAATGACAGCTGTACTACTCATAAGAAGGTGTGGTAAAATGGCAATGTTGAAAATCTGGAGTGAAAATATTGAAATTTCGCGAACTTACGAGCCTGCGTAGGAACTGCGCAACGCACGCTTATAAAACAGTCATGTTTTGGAATTTTGGCACCAAATTTTCAACATGGGGGTTTTGGGCCCCCTTCTCATGAATGATGTCACTGTCATGGCGGTATTCTGGTCCAAAGGGTGATTTCACAGTCACTGCGCAATATCACCCTTCGGGCCCGAATAACGCCATGACAGTGGCATCATTCATGAGAAGGGGTCCCAAAAACCCCATGTTGAAAATTTGGTGCAAATATTCCCAAAAATGGCTGAGATATGCAATAAAGTTGAAACCCCCCTATCTAGCCCATTATACAGCTTACCGGCATTTCCTCAGTTCGCGGTTGGCTTTGAAGAGTGCAGACGTGTTCCCGGTCCACCGAAGATTGTCGCGCCGGAGTCCGGAGGTAAGTATGGGGTGGGGGGTGTGGGGAGGCTGGGTGCGCAGTGGGTGGGTGCGGCTGTGGGAGGGGGGTCGGGAGATGCACCAAGGACCGCTTTTATCTTACAGGTAAGAAAAAAAGACATTGTGGGATCGGTTACGCTCGGGATGGGCCCCAGCATGGCACAAGGACGTTGAGGGGCATTCAGCCGACGGGGATTGGGCACCTCAGCAAAGGAGCTGATTGCCACGCCAGTGGGCTCCCAGCTGCAGACCAACTACTGGGGAGACGACGCAGCTCAGCCAATGGGGATTGGGCACCTCATCGGCTATACAGTGCGTCAGGGGCATGCACGCCTGCGGGTAGGAGGGCTGCATGTGAGCAGCTTCTATCGCTGCTCACTCAAGCGTAACTTCCCTTTCAATCTGAGTAAGACTGCATTTTGAGCGTGTCATAGACAGCTCCAAAATGCATTGGCTTACAGGGGCCACACCTGCCAGCACACTGCCTGAATTGGAGGAGAAGGTGACACACCTCTGAAATCTCCAATGATGGCACTATGTTTCTTGCACATGCGTGCAAGCAACATAAAAAGGACCAGACTCAGTACTGAACCCTGCGGTACCCCACTAGTAACCCCCCTTTCTTTACTGTGTACTCCATTTACTATTACCCTCTGCATCCTGTTGTCTAGCCAATGTTTTACAGAGGCTACCACCCTGGGACCCACTCCCTGGTCTACTACTTTGGTCACCCAGTCAAAGAAATCTATTATATTCGTCTGACACAACCTTCCTGCAATGAATCCATGCCACCTTGGGTCCTGTGCCCTGCTGGCCTCTAGGTACTCAACAATTCTTTCTTTCAGAAGTGATTCCATCATTTTCCCTACCATTGAGGTCAAACTGACAGGTCTGTAGTTTCCTGCCTCTGTCTTGCTCCCACTTTTGTGAAGGGGAATCACATCCACCTTCCTCCAGTCCTCAGGTACCAAACCATCCTCTCATGATTTGTGAAAAAGGGTAGTCAGTGCTGTCATTAGTTCTCCCCTTAGTTCTTTTAGAATTTGGGGGTGAATCCCATCAGGCCCCATTGTTGTGTCCACCTTAAGTTTTTAGGAATTTTTTTCTGTGAAAGAACTGATATTGACCCCGCTATCCAGAGTGCTTCTTTTGCTTGGTTTAGGTACCCTCCCCTCTTCTTTTGTGAATACTGAGCAAAAGTATTCACTCAGTATCTCTGCCTTTTCACTGTCACCCTCTGCCCCTGTCCCACCCCTTTATTAAGCTTCATTATCCCTCTCGTGGTCTTTTTTTGATCCCTAATATACCTATAAAAGGTTTTATCTCCCTTCTTAACCGAGTTGGCTATCTCTTCCTCGGGTTGGGCCTTTGCTCTTCTGACTGCCTTCCCTGCTTCCTTCTGCCTTAACTGGTACAGTTCCCTGTCCTGTTCCTTCTGTGTTTCCTTATACTTCCTGAAGCCTATCTTTTTCTCCCTAACCTTCCCTGCCACCCCTTTTGAGAACCATAGTGTTTTTTTCATTTGTTTTCATTTGTTTATTTGTTTCACATAAAGGCTTGTTGCCTCAGTGATGGCAGTTTTGATTTTCCCCTTTGTTCCCCAACCCCTTCTTCCTGCCCACTTTCTAGTACATTCCTTATGCACTCTCCCATTTTGTCAAAGTCAGCCCTCTTAAAGTCTAGTACCCTCGCTTTTGTATGGCTTGACTTTACGGCTGTGTTTATCATGAACCACACTGTTTGGAGTTCGCTTGTTCCCAGGTGGCTACCCACTTCTAAATCTGAGATCCTCTCTTCATCCCCATTTAAGAGGACTAGGTCTAAGATTGATCCCTCCCAAGTGGGCTTCAACACTAGCTGTCTGAGGCATGCCCCCTGAAGGGTATTGAGAAGGACCCTGCTCTTGGATGTGACTGCAACAAATGTGCCTCAGTTAACATCTGGCATATTCAGGTCCCCCATCAATAATACCTCCCCTTTTTCTGCCATTCTAAGGATGCCTTCTATCATTTCCTTGTCCCTTTCCTCCCCTGTGATGGGAGTCTGCAAACAACACCCATATGGATTGTGGTGCCATTTCCTGTCTCCAGGGTGATCCACAGTGCCTCTTCTCCTACCGGTTTACCCTTTAGTTCTGCTGCTTTGATCCCTTTTGTCATGTAGAGAGCTACTCCTCCTCCTCTTTTACCCTCCCTGTCCCTTCTGTAGATTGTGTACCTGGTGTGTTGACTTCCCAGTCATGGTTCTCTGTGTACCAGTTTCTGTAACTGCCACAACATCCAGGCATCCCTCTTCCATCAAGGCCACTAGTTCAGGGAGCTTGTTACCCAGACTATGGACATTGGTACTTGTCACCCTCCATTTTTTGATGGCCTTATGTTTCTTAGCTGCATCCCTGCCCTTACTGTCTTTTTCTCCATTGACCCCTGTCCTGCTTCCAATCAACTTCTCTACCTTGTTGTTTTCTTCGCCAACTACCCTATTCTGTAGGGGGGGGCTGGGAATTCCCTGCTCCTGTTCAGTGTCTCCCCCCCTTGGCAAATTTAAAAGATTGCCAAAGAAGCATTTAAACCTATCACCTAAGACCCTGGTTCCCCTCTTGGACAGATGCAGACTATCATGCCAGTATAGGCCTGTATCCCTCCAGGTGGACCCCCAGTCCCCAATGAAGACAAAGCCCTGTGCTTCGCACCAGTTTTTCAACCATTCATTGAATCTCATTAACAAGAGGGGTGCATTGATACTGACTAGGAAAAAATGACAGTTGTGTTAAATAGCAACTAAAAGATCTAGACAGCAGATGACTAATAGTATATGGCACCCTAAAGAGATAGTAATAGGCAAAATATATGGGCCCGACCGGCCCACACCCAGGCTGCAGTCATGAATTTTCCAGTCAGCTTTAACCTAACAGCTTATCGAAATTTAGATAGAGGCAGAGTGGTCAATACACCTTTAAAACAGAAAGCTAGAGAAGCACTACAACTAATTAAGGATCAGAGGTTAAACAATTCCTGGCGACTTCTAAACCCTACAAATAGAGATGGCACTTTGTACTCAATAATAGATACAGTAGAGTTGATTGATTAGTTAATTGCAAAGATCTTTGTCAGGTATTAGACAATGCCAGTATACTAGAGAACACAATTTCTGGTCGCTGTCTGGCTATATGTAATTTAGACATAAGAAAAAAAGAGAAGGGCCACCTAGATAGAACCTAAGTACCTTGTTACTTAGGGACCCAGCTTATGTAAACTTATTATAGAAGAATCTATGCATTTCTTAAACAAATCAAAATGAAAGAAAAAGCCACTATGGTTCTCAGAAGAGGTGGTGGGGAAGTTTAGGGAGAAAAAGATAGCATTTAGGAAGTATAAGGAAACAGGAGGAGCAGGACAGAGAACTGTACAAGTTAAGGCAGAAGGAAGCAAGGAGGAAAGTCATAATAGCAAAGGCCCAAACTGAGGAAAAGATAGCCAACTTGGTTAAGAAGGGGGATAAAACCTTTTATAAGTTCATCAGGGAGCATGGAAAGACAAAGGGAGGGATAGTGAGGCAGAATAGAATGGACAGTGAGTGGGCAGAGAGGGACAGTGAAAAAGCAGGGATACTGAACGAATATTTCTGCTCAGTATTCACAAAAGATGAGGAGGGGGGAGGTGCCTAATCCAAGTAACAGAAGCACTCTGGATAGGGGGGTCGATCCCAGTCCTTTCACAGAAGAAAGGGTTCTGAAAGAACTCCTAAAACTGAAGGTGGACAAAGCAATGGGTCCTGATGGAATTCACCCCAGAATTCTAAAAGAATTAAGGGGAAAACTAGTGACACCACTGACTACCCTTTTTAACAAATCATGGGAGTATGGTGTGGTACCTGAGGACTGGAGGAAGGCAGATGTGATTCCTTTTCACAAAAATGGAAGCAAGACAGAGGCAGGAAACTACAGACCTGTCAGTCTGACCTCTGTGGTAGGGAAAGTGATGGAATCACTTCTGAAGGAAAGAATTGTTGAGTACCTAGAGGCCAGTGGGGCACAGGACCCAAGGCAACATGGTTTCAAAGCGGGAAGGTCATGTCAGATGAATCTAATTGATTTATTTGACTGGGTGACCAAAATAGTAGACCAGGGAGGGGCTGTGGACATGGCCTACCTAGACTTTAACAAGGCATTTGACACAGTCCCACACAGAAGATTAATAATCAAATTAACCAGCATGGGAGTGGGTCCCAAGATGGTAGCCTGGGTAAAACATTGGCTGGACAACAGGACACAGAAGGTAATTGTAAATGGAGTCCAGTCTGAAGAAAGCAGGATTACTAGTGGGGTACCACAGGGTTCAGTACTGGGTCCAGTCCTTTTTAATGTCTTTAGAAGTGACATTGCAGAGGGACTGGAAGGAAAAGTATGCCTCTTTTCAGATGACACAGATCTGTAATAGGGTTGATACACAAGGAGGCATGGAAAGGATGAGAAGGGAGTTGGCAAAGGTTGGAGGAATGGCCAGAAGTATGGCAGCTTGGATTCAATGCAAAGAAGTGCAAAATAATGCACCTGGGAAACAAAAACCCAGGGGAAGATTACACAATGGTGGGGGGGGGGGTAGTAATAACAACAAAAATGGAAAGGGACCTGGGGTAATCATATTAGATGACCTTAAGGTTGGAAGCAATGTTAGAAGGCAGTAGGGAGGGCTGGGGGATACTGGGATGTATAGGGAGAGGCATCACCAGCAGAAAACAGGAAGTTGTTATCCTTCTGTACAGTTAGTGAGACCCCATCTGGAGTACTGTGTTCAGTTCTGGAGACCCCATCTCCACAAGGACATAGAGAGGATGGAGGCAGTCCAGAGGATGGCAGTTAAAATGGTGCAGGGTCTGCAAGAGAAGCCATATGAGGAGAGACTAAAGGAGCTTAATATGTATACCCTCAAGGAAAGGAGGGAGAGGGGGAACATGATAGAAACTTTTAAGTACCTCAGTGGAATCAACAAAGTCCAAGAGGGTAGCATCTTTCAGAAGAAGAGATGTGTAAGAACAAGGGGGACACAATTTGAAGTTGGGGGGGGTGACCCAGGGGCAATGTGAGGAAGTATTTTTTCACAGAGATGGTGGTGGACGCATGGAATAGCCTACTTGAGGAGGTTGTGGGGTCTAAAACTGTGGGAGAATTCAAGAATGCATGGGACAGGCATAAGGTAAATCTTGTGGGGAGTAGGAAGAAATAGGCTGTTGGTTAACTATGATCTTCAGCTTATCCTGTAGGTAGGGAAATGGGCGGACTAGGTCAGCCAAGCGGTCCTTATCTGCCATCAAAGTCTACGTTTCTATTTCTTTAAAACCTATACCATCCAGGATACTTCAGAGGTAACCATATGGGAAGCAAATAAGTGCTTCATAAGGGGGGGTGAGTAATGGATATTCTGCTAAGAAGAAAAATGAAAATAGGGAAAAGCTAGAAAAACGTGAAGGGGTGATTGACCATTGCTTAAAAACATAAGAAGAACCTCAGGAGGTGGTGGGAGTGAGGACTGTGGATGGATTCAAGCATGCTTGGGACAGGTATAGGGGAACCATAGAGGTACAGCAGCAGGTGGGTTGGAAGCAGTACTCCAGTACAAGGACTTACGGGCAGACTAGATGGGCCAAGCAATCCTTATCTACTGACAATTTCTATGTTTCTATGTTCTTTGTAACCCAGAAAAGTTTAAACATTTATTACCAGACATACTGAAACTTAAATATGAAATAAACAAAACTCAACACACGGGCAGAATGGGAAATTAAAAAAGTAAACCTAAAATAGTGAGAAGCAAGAGAAAGGCCCACAGGCTTATTTGCAAACCAACTGAAGAAGAAACAACTCAAAAGTATGATAACCTGTTGTGTTAAATCTGATGGGAAGATCACCACATTTAATGCTGAAATTAATAAAGATTTGTTTGTTTTATTCCAGCCTATAGGAAAGTAAAAATGTTGCAAACAGAGATGAAATAAATTAATTATGTGACATTAACCTACCAAAACTCACGGAGGTGAACATCAAAAGTTGAAGCACAGACATTAGCAAAGAAGAATGTGACAAATCAACAATCAGAAGAGAAAGTTCCAGGTCCAGACGGACTACCTGCAGAATTTTATTCCACCTTCTCACAAGTAACTACTAGCAAACGTTCTGAAGTTTGCTGTGAAGCTAAACAACTTGGTAGTCTTCCTCAGTCTACGCAAGAAGCATTGACAGTACTTATATCAAAAAAAGAAAATGATCCCAAGCTTTGCATGAACTGTAGAGCAATCACTACTGACCACAGACTATGAAATATTAGCAAAGTTGCATAGCATACACCTACAGAAAGTGATCACAAAGCTAGTCAGGTCAGAGTAAACTGGTTTCATTTCAGGGCGCCAACATTTTGATAACATCAGAAGGATGCTGTTGATTCTATGGCCACCTCAATTAATAAAAAACCTGTAGCTCTTTTATCCTTTGGCAACACAAAAGCCTGTGACTCCATTGAAAGGAACGGTCTCTACCACATACAACATTCTTTTGGTCTACCAAATATTTTCATTCAATGGATAAAAAATACTTTATAGGGATCTGAGAGCAGCAGTCCTAGCAAATGGCATAAAGCCTAATAACTTCTTTTAAGTCAAGGAACCAGGCAAGGATGTCCTTTCCCCTGGGCTTTTATGCTCTGGCAATGGAGCCATTCATTAGGAGGCTTGAAAATATAAAAAGAAATGGAAAGAATATAAATATGGAAAGAAGCTTGTGAATATCTGGCATCTGCAGATGACCTGGTGCTATCCATTCAAAATCCCCAACACTCTGCCTGGAATAGACTGGCATTACTAGATAAATCTGGAAAATTTACTGGACTGCTGATCAATTGTAATAAATCTCCCTCTGAACAAAGCTTGTTCTGTACATATATATGACCAAGGAAAATCACTAATCCTGCTAACAACTTTATTTATTGAAATCTTTCACCAGGAAGGAGCACTGAGCAACAAGTTGCTCATCTCCCGGTGTGACCTGAGGGGAGGGGAATACGGGATAGTAAACAAAGTTCTGGTACACAGTATAGGAACACATTTTGAATACAATCAAATGTAAACAGAGATTGGTAAACAATATAGGAATATAATTTGATTATGACAATACAGTGAGCAGTCAGTTCTAAAAGTATTGAACAGAGGTATGTTAACATGTATGAACTAAGTGGATTTGGAGCTAACAGTGAGCGTTAGATAAATTTGGTAACCTGTCTAGCAGTTGGCAGTCCCCGGTGATACATAGTTTTGTCATTAGAAAAAGGCAGAGTGGGATCAGGAGGATTGAACTAGGACATGGTGAGGAGAGACGCAGACAAACAAGAATTACAAGGTGAACAGAAGTGTAGGTTAGAGGTTGAATATAAGTGCTTTGAGTTTAGGGATAGCCCAAAAACTAGAGTTAGTTAAGAAGGGGAGGAGGGGGTCACGTGATGACAGGGTGAAAGGCAGCAGCAACTTCCCGCAGCTCTGCACCGTCGCTCGCTAATACAGCTATTTTCTACATATTGTTTTGCAAACAGTGCGCCTTATCGACATTAATCATTCGCTGGGGAATCTTAGGAAGCAGTGAAGCGCTTCAGAATGGAGGTCTTCATGAAAAAGCCACCGCCAAGACACTCGCCACCATCAACACCGGAAAAAGAAAAGGCCGCAAAGCGGCCTAAACATCAGATGCCGAGTACGAGTAAAACTCCCTCGCCTACTGCTGCTCTCTTGGATGAAAGATTTTTGGAGGTAATGAGGCCGCTACAGGACAGAATATCAGAGATTGCAGAGGACATGCAGCAGATTAAGTCCTCTGTACAAGCCCTGACAATGAGAGTGGGAGACTCAGAGGCTAAGCTTATATCTCTAGAAAAGAAACAAGATAAGAGTGAGCTGATGATTACACCGTTCGGGAGAAGACTGAAGAAGCTGGATGACAAGTTGGAAGATTTAGAGGGGAGAAGCAAGAGAAACAATCTCCTCATAATTGGTATGCCTGAGAAGGAGGAAGGCTCGAACCCAATTTTATTTATGCAGAAGTTGTTTGAAAAGGTAGCAGACCCTTCCCCGAACGGAGCCATGTATGTTATAGAGAGGGCACACCGGGCTTTTCGTCCGCTTCCGCCTCCTAACTCTCTGCCTCGACCCTTGATATGTCGGTTGCTAAACTTCCTTGACAAGCAATATATTCTGGCCAAAGTCAGAGATCTACGAGAAGTTTTATGGGAAGGGCAACGGTTAAGGATAGCACAAGATTTGCCTCAGTCAGTAAGGGTGAAATGGCAAGAGATGCACCCGATAGTTTAAAAATTGATTGCAGCGGGAAAGCCCTTTAGAATGCGATACCCCGCAGTGCTTCAGGTCAAATATGAGGATCAGTGGGTTCCCCTTGAAACCAAGGAGCAAGCACTGAAAGAGCTCAGAGAGTTATTCCCCGACTTGTTTAAGGGAACAGACTGATCAAGTACACCAAGGCTGCAATGGATGAGAGATTGCTACGGCAGAGCAAGCTGTAATCTGGGACAGTGATTGTGTTAATTAAGTATTTTGTTGGATCTTCTTCGAGGAGAGTAAAGGATAATCAGGGGGCTTCCTAAGAACTATGTCACCTGGAGGAGATCACTGTTAATTATCATCTGGTGCTGAGCAGAGGATACTGTTTTGTAGTCAGAATTTGGACTTAGCGCATGTAAAATGCGGTTTGTCTGAAACTTGTTTTTTTTTCTTTTTGTCTCTCTCACCCGTAAGGCATAGTGAACAAAAGCACAGAAGACCATGTAAGTTAACCCTGAAGTGATATGGGATTGCTGTCAGCACTACCTGCTACTCAGGGACTGATTTAAAATCCTTTGTTTTTCTTTTTGTGTCCTATTTGCCCGTCCTTTTGTCCCTCCTTTTATGAAGGGTCAGTAAGGATGGATCATGGTGAAGTAACCGGATCTCGAACTGTTAAACTAAGAGTGCTGTACCTCACTCACTATTGTTAGGTTTTCTAGGAGATTTAGATAATTTAAATGTGTGCAGGTTTGGCTTGCTGTTTGTTCAAGCAGGAAGGTGCAGGAAGTGGGGATTTTGGTGCCCATCGCTCTGTGAAATGACATCACGCACCTTAGTTAGTTGGGTGTTGCAGTTTGCTGGAACTGGGGGTGAAGGAAAGGGGGGGGTTGTTTTCTGCTTTATTTGGGGGTATAGTGATAGAAATAAAGGGGTATATAGTTATAGTTGGGTTACGAGGGATGGGGAGGGTGTCAAGTGTGTATAGTCTGTATGCTACTACTCAGTTTTGGCTAGGAAAGGTTTCAGGGATTAATCATGGACCTCAGAGATGGAAGGGAGTTGATTTACCCACAGGGATAGGTGTCACTGAATGTAATGAGCAGTCAGTACAACCTAATAAGTTGGAATATTAAGGGTGCCCAGGACAAGGGTAAAAGGTGGGTGGTCCTCAGACATCTGCAGCACTTGCAGACAGGGATAGCATGTCTTCAGGAGACTTACATGAAGCGAGAGGATATCCACTTATTTGCCAAAGCATGGGTGGGACAGGTTTTCGGTGCCAGGAGATCAAATAATAGTGGGGGGTGGCAATCCTAATAAATAAGAAAGTTCCCTTCATATTGGGGAAAGAGATATGTGACCCCAATGGGAGGTACATTCTCTTGCATGGAAGTATTGAAGCTCGGCCAATCTTAACTGGTGCTATATACGGCCCAAATTGTGAATCCCCTGCGTTTTTCACACACCTATTAAGTACAGTGGTTACTAACCCGTTGGTAGCAACTATATTAGGAGGGGAATGGAATGTGGTTCCAAATACACATATGGATAGATCTGATTCTCGGAGACAGGGGTTCTCTCCTTCACAGAGGGCGCTACACGATCTAATGAGTGGTGCAGACATTTTAGATGTATGGCGGGTGTTGCACCCTATGGAATGTCAGTATAAGTTTTATTCACCCCCACACAAATCTCTCTCCCGAACTGATTTTATTTTATTAAGTTCCCACTTACTCCCAAATGTTGTGAGCTCAGCTGTTCATGAGAGGGTCATTTCAGATCATTCGCCTGTTTCACTTCTGTTTTATCTGGGGCTGGGAGATAGAAGAGATTTTGTCTGGAGGCTGAATAATCAGTTACTCCAGAAGTCTGATACCTTGCAACAGATAAAGGACTTTCTCTCTAATTTTATAGCTATTAATAGGGGTTCGGTTACAAGAATTGATATGGTCTGGGCGGCTACAAAGTGTGCCTTGAGAGGGGAATGCCTACGACTGGCAGCCACTAAATCTCGGCAGTATAAAGCCCAACAGGATAAGTTACTTTTTGCCATCTGCAGGTAAGAGACCACCCTTAATAGTAGATCCCCCGATACTGAGTGGGCAGCCCTGCATAGGCTGCAGGCCCAATATTCAGCCCTGATATACCAGAGGGTGGAGTTGTCTTTGAAGCGTACCAAGATCAAGTATCTGGATGTAGGGGAAAAGGCAGGGAAGATGTTAACTGTTAGGCTTAGGCAGACCGAGGCCTCTCACTTTATTTCATGTATTAAAGTGGGTAACCAAATTATAACATCACACAGAGAAGTTGTGGATGAGTTGAGGACATATTACCTGAGGCTGTACTCAGTTGACCAGATTGATCGCCCCACAACCCAAACTATTTTTAATTACCTTGCCTCAATAGTGCCTCCTAAGGTGGCCCCCCAGAATGCCAAGTCACTTGGCAACCTGGTCACAGTACAGGAAGTAATACAAGCAATCCAGCAATTAACACTGGATAAATCTCCTGGACCAGATGGTCTTTCTAATAAACTATATAAAGCGTGCACATCAGAAATTGCCCCCCTACTAACAGAGGTGTTCAATTTTTGGTATCTGGAAGGTATGTCGGAAGATAGCTTCCTGAAAGCATTGATTACTCTTATACCCAAGCCAGGTAAGGAACCCCTTAATCCCAGTAGTTACCGGCCCATCTCCCTGATCAATACAGATGTAAAGATTTTAGCCAGAATTATGGCCAATAGATTAAGCCCCGTGTTAGCTACTCTTATTGGTTGTGAGCAAATCGGTTTTATGGCAGGTAGATCATCCGTTGATCATATGCAAAAGGTTATGCATATCCTCTCAGCATCCAGGGACTCTGACTCAGCTGCGGTGTTGGTGTCCTTGGATGCCGAGAAGGCTTTTGATATGGTGCAGTGTCAGTGGCTCAGTAGGTAGCACACTCGCCTCTGAGGCCGGGAGATCAGAGGGCTGTGGGTTCAGTTCCCACATCTGGCACTTGGGTTAATATCCCAGTACTGACACTGCAGTGCAGCATGAGAGGGGTGCTGCACTGTTGAGGTGCCGTCTTTCGGATGAGACGTTAAACCAAGGTCCCATCTGCCTGGATTGGTGGTAGTTCAGGTGGATGCTAAAGATCCCATGGCACTTCTCGAAAAGAGTAGGGGAATTTCCCCAGTGTCCTGGCCAAATTTCCCTCATTCACTAAAAATACCACCAACAGCTTAATCTGGTTCAAGGTCAGTTGGCATTCATCTGTATCCCCCCTCCCCTGGGTCGTGCCTGAAAATAGTCAGAAATTGTCTAGTGCACTTACCCGGTCAACAAAAGCTAAATAAAAAATAAATAAATAAATGGTCTCCTGGGATTTCTTATTTCTAGTGTTGGAACAATATGACCTCCCTACAGAGTTTGTTAAATGGGTCAGGATATTGTATACTTACCTGTCAGTGCAAGTCTGGTGCAATGGAATCTTGTCTGACCCTTTCTGACTCCAGAGAGGGACCAGACAGGGTTGCCCCTTATCCCTCCTTTTGTTTAATCTTTATTTGGAACCCCTAGCTCGGAAGCTAATTTCCTCCCCACAAATTCAAGGTATTAAAATTGGAGAACAGCGGTATACCCTGTCCGCTTATGTGGATGACCTGCTGATATATATGGAGGACCCTGTAACAGGGATCCCTGCTCTTTTGGAAGAGATTAAGTCCTTTGCAGTGGTTTCCCACTATAAGCTTAACATATCTAAGACCAAGGTATTTCCCTTGAATAATAAGACCACCCAGATGGTTATAAATAACACTAGCTTGGAGTGGGAACCTCATACCCTTACTTACCTTGGAATACAGGTTTCCAGAGATATTCCCACTATGATTAAGCTTAACCTTACAGACTTGATTAAAGTCATTAAATCGGACCTGAATAGATGGGAAAGTCTTTCACTCACACTATAGGAAAGAATAAATATTGTAAAATGAATGTTCTACCCAGGGTATTATACCCTCTAGGGATGCTTGGGTGTTATCTTCACAAAAAATGGTTTAGCCAGCTCCAAACTATGTTAAGCACCTTCTTGTGGAAAGGCAAAAGTGTTAGGAGGTCATATAATAAGCTTATGGGGCCCAAGACGCAGGGTGGATTAGCATTGCCCTCCTTTTTTACCTATTATTGTGCCCACCATATTAGTAGAGCAGTTTACTGGTCAAAGGCAGGATGGGAAATTGAAGGTCAGGCTTGTATTCTCCTGTGGCTGGATATAGAAAGGTCCCTAATATCCCAACATCAAGGTACTCTCTCGTCTTTGATCTATGTTAGTCGTAAGAAGCTCCCCAGAATGCTGTAGAACACTCCCATTAGATGGCCGGTTAGAGCCCTGAATCAATTACAAATTCACCTCTCGTGCAATTGGCATGTATCCCTGGAACAACTGATAGTTGGTAACCCCGATTTTAAAATTGATCGCAAACCCATCTTACCCACATTCTGGCCTCTTTTGATTGACAAGAAGGTTGCTGACTTATCAGAGAATGATAAGTTGATATCCTTCATTGCTTTCCGCTCACGTTTTGATGTGCCTGTCACAAACTTTTTGAAATATAAGCAGATTGAAGAGGCAGTTAAAACTCATTTGGGGCGGGTCGATATAAATCGATCACATACAGAAGCATTGAACAGGCTCCTACAGGCAGCTAGAGAATCCCATGCAGTGTCTAGGGTCTACAAGGAGATGCAATCTATTGATGCCAACCTATCCCGGAGGATCTGCTATTATTAGGCCCAAGAGCTATCAATCACAACCGAAGTGGGGTCTTGGGAAAGGGCATGGAAGAATGTTTATAAATTTGTTTTGCAGGACAGATTACGATTGATACAGTTTAATATTATGAATAATCTATACTATACATCAGTTAAATTACACAAATCGGGTCATGTCCCCTCACCCACTTGTACTTGGTGTAATCAAGCCCCTGGCTCCTTATATCACATGTTGTGGGAATGCTCGGTGGTCCAGACCTTGTGGCAATCTATCAAGCAGTTGCTTGATCCGTTGCTTGGGCTTGATTCCCTTTTCATTCCAGAAATATGCTTACTATATCGTTTCCCGACGAAGGGTATCCCAAGGGTCAGGAAGGCACACCTAGCTTTGGTTTCTGCCATAGCCAAACTCATTGTTATGAGACATTGGAAAAACAAAGCAAGGTTGTCGGTCTTGGAATGGTATAGGGAAGTGCTTATAGCTCTTCAATTGGAAAAACATATTTTGCACATGAATAACCGTTCTCATCTATACCAGTCTAGATGGGGCTTCCTTGATGCTTTCTTCACTGCATGGAACCCATAATGGTCTATGGTTCTTTGACTGCTTTTCTTTAGTGGTAGATTAATATTGCTGTTATACTGAAGGTAGTACATACACACTTGATGGGTGGGATGAGGGAGGAAATAGGGAGGGGGATAGGGGTAGAATGAGGGAAGGGTGATGAGGGGCTAAGATAAAGTTGTAGAGGTAGTTAGTAATAGTTGTTATTGAGCCGATGTAACCACAAGGCTAATATGTCATGTTCTTGATTTATATATGACAATGTCTGTGCCTTATAGCCCAGTGTGTACAATGGAAAGAAAAAATGAATAAAGCATATTGAATAAAAAAAAAAAAAAGGAAGGGGAGGAGGGGGGTTGAAGATAGAGGCAGGGGACAGTGGAAGTGGAGGTGGAGGTGGAAGGAAAGGGAGGGGGAAGGGGAGAGAGGTGGGCTATCCCCTCCAGCATACTGGTGACCCTGTCTGCACAAGGCAGTGGTCAAGCATGGCAAGAGGGAAACAGGTTGAGGAGTTTAGGGTAAGGGCAAGGAGGAGTGAAGGGGGAAGGAGAGTGGTCAGCTGTGGCCTGGCTACACCAGTATACAGAGGAGCCCTGACTGCGTAAGGCAGAGGTAGAAACGTGGGAAGTAGGGAAACAGGGGGAAGGAGTAAAGGGAAGGGGAGGAGGCTGCAAGATTAGGAGGTAGGGGATTAACCTGGGCCAAATTGCATGGGTAAGGAGGGTATACATCTGTTTCAAAAACATGAAATTGGTGATCTAGTTCAAAATTAAGCATCGCAAAACCACTTGTCTCTTTAGGCAGCCAGAGTTTTTTAAGGCTAAGGCGAGCACATTTGCCTTCCTGAATACTGCAAAGGGCAAGTTATCATACTTGGGAATAAATGTCATGCCAAACCTAACTAGTAAAACTTAACTTCCAGCCACTACTGCTGAAACTTGAAACAGAATTAAATTCCTGGAGTAAACTAAAACTGTCACTGTGGGACCAGCTAAATTCAAATATAATGATAAGTTCACCTAAAACATTTTATACTAGATGGTTTACCAATAAAAATTGAGAGATTCCTCTTCATGAAAATTAACATACTGTTTACAAAGTTTATATCGGAAGGCAAATGTCCTCACCTTAGCCTTAAAAAACTCTGGCTGGCTAAACAGACAAGTGGTTTTGCAATGCCTAATTTAGAACTAGATCACCAATCTCATGTTTTGAAACAGATGTTTATCCTCCATAATCACAATTTCATCCCCCAACCCCTTTTCTGAGCCATTTATGAAAGTACCCTATTGAAACCAGGCACACTAACTGATTTAGAAACATAGAAACATAGACAATGATGGCAGAAATAGACCAATGATCTATCCCGTCTGCCATGTTCCCTATCTAATCCTGAGACCTATTGCCCATGCAGGGTCCTAGCACTCCCCCATTCTCCTTCCTAATTCTGCCACTCCAAGTGACCACTATACCCTTTACTCTGTGCCAACTGTGCTTGAAACCATCAACTGTTTTAGCTCCCACGACTTTGGCTGGTAGACTGCTCCACGGCTCAACCACCCTTTCTGTAAAATAATATTTCCTCATGTCTCTCCTGAACCTCCTTCCTGTCAGTTTCTACCCATGCCTTATATACCTATGCCAAGACCTCATATACAAAATACATCACAGAAGCCTGTAATTACTTCAAACGATCCTAGTGTAGTTACACTTCCCTCTCCCGCACCTCTCCAGCCCTTCCCAACCTTATTCCTTGCACCTTGCAACTCCCATCCCTGAGTCACCCATTAATTCACTGCACTGGAATCCGCTCTTCCTCACAAACCATTCCTTGCTTACCCTCAGTCTCCCGTCCCTTCACTTCTAGTATTTTCCCAGTACCTGACCCGTACCCCCACTGTCTTCCCACTACCACCTGCCACATGTCTCCTCCCTATGCATTTGGGTTTTTCTTTTTACCTTGATTATGTATTTCCATCCACTGTTAACATCCTATTTGCAGGCAACTGTCAGCTCTGAGGGAGGAGGCTGCCCACCTCCAGGCTGAACTGGCAAGGACTAAGGAGGCCTCCCCACCCAAAGAGCACCACTGCCACAACCACTGCCTCAGAGGCTGCCAAGTAAGGAGAGCCGTTGGACCACAGTGGGTTCTGGGAGGGTGCAGGTGGTGGCACAGAGGTGAAGCCCCCTAGTTGTACCTCTACACAAACCATACGCCAGTCTGGCAGAGCAAGGTTCCTCTATGATGGCACCCTCAGTGGAGAACAAGAAGAATGCTGAGGACATCACAAGAGAGACCCACAGAAGAGTGGCAAGAGACACCACAGGGGAAGAAAACAGCTTCTGATAGGGGACTCCATTGTCAGAGGGGTAGACCTGGGGAAGGGAGAGCAGAGAGAAGTAAGGTGCCTGCCTGGTGCCATGGCTTGGAGGGACAAGAAATAAATCCTCAGGATTGCAGAAGCAGCATCACAGGAGAGGGAACTAGATATCATTGTCCACCTTGGGACAGATGACTTAGCTAGGCATGGGATCAGTGCAGTGCAGGATGAAATTGTGGAGTTGGGGAGGGGCCTCAAACATGTAGCAAGCACGGTTACCTTCTCAGAGGTGCTGCCAGTCCATGGCAGGGGTGAGGCTAGGGTACTACACAGCATGCAGTTTAATGAATGGTTGCAAAACTGGTGCAGAGCACAGGACTTTGGCTTCATTGGGGACTGGGGGTACACCTGGAGAGATGAAGGTCTATACTAGCATGATGGTCTGCATCTGTCCACAAAGGGAACCAAGATTCTAAGTGCCAGGTTTAAGTGCTTCCTTGGCAAGCTTTTAAACTAGCCCTGGGGGTAGGTGCTAATAAGAGGCAGAAAATTTCAAGCCTCCTCCCACAAAACATGACAGGTAGTAAGGTAAACACTGAGGTACAGTGCTCAATAGAGGGCAGGACAGGGGTAAATGGAAAAATAGACAAGGGCAAAAAGAGCAGGGATGGGGGGAAAAAAGGATAAAGCCAACATTAAATAGAGGGCAATGAGTACTGATGCCCGTAGTCTGGGAAACAAGCTTCCTGAGCTAGTAGCTTTGATGGAAGATGAACAATTGGATATTGAGGCAGTCACGGAAACATGGTACATGGAGAACCATGACTGGGATGTCAACATATTGGGATACATAGTCTACAGAAGGGACAGGGAGGGGAAAAGAGGAGGTGGAGTAGCTCTGTACATAAGGGAAGGGATCAAAGCTACAGAACTAAAAAGTAAAGGGGGAGGACAAGAGGCCCTCTGGGTCACCTTGGAGATGGGGAATGACATCACAATCTGCACAGGGGTCGTATACAGACCCCCGTCTCAAGGAGAGGAAATGGACAAGATAATGATAGAGGACATTCTCAAAATGGCTGAAAAAGGGGAGATATTGATGATGGGGGACCTGAATATGCCAGATGTTAACTGGATGACATGTACTGCAGCCACATCCAAGAGCAGGGTCATTCTCGATGCCCTGCAGGGGAAGGGGCCTTAGACAGCTAGTGCTGAAACCCATTCGGGAGGGAGCAATACTAGACCTGGTACTCTCAAATGGAGAGAGGATCACAAATTTAGAAGTCAGTAGACATATGGGAACAAGTGACCACTGCACAGTGTGCTTCACAATAAGCACAGCCATGGAGACGAGCCATACAAAAACAAGCATACTGGACTTTAGAAGGGATGACTTTGGCAAAATGGGTGAATACCTGAGGGATACACTAGCAAATGGCCCAAAAGGAGGGGTGGAAGAACAATGGAGAAAAATCAAAACTGCCATCATAGAGGCAACAAGCATTTGTGTGAAACAGATAAAGAAAACAAAGTGGAGTAAAAAACCACTATGGTTCTCAAAAGAGGTGGCAGGGAAGGTTAAGGAGAAAAAGGCTGCATTCAAAAAGTATAAGGAATCACAGAAGGAGCATGACAGGGAACTGTATCAATTAAAGCAGAAAGAAGTGGGGAAGGCAGTCAGAATAGCAAAAGCCCAAACCGAGGAAAAAATAGCCAATTCAGTTAAGAATTGGGATAAAACCTTTTATAGATACATTAGGGAGCATAGAAAGGTTAAGGGAGGAAAAGTGAAGATTAATAAGGGAGAGGGGAGGTGGGCAGAGGGAGACAGTGAAAAGGCAGAGTTACTGAATGAATACTTTTGCTCAGTATTCACAAAAGAAGATGAGGAGGAGTTACCTAAACCAGACAATAGAAGCACTCTGGGTAGGAGGGTTGACACCAGTCCATTTACAGAAGAAGAGTCCTGAAAGAACTCCTAAAACTCAAGGTGGACAAAGCAATGGGGCCTGACAGGATTCACCCAGAATCCTAAAGAACTAAGGGAGGACCTAGTGACACACACTGACCACACTTTTAAACAAATCATGGGAGGATGGGGTGGTACGAGGACTAGAGGAGGGCAGATGTGATTCCCCTTCACAAAAGTGGGAGCAAGGCAGAAGCAGGAAACTACAGACCTGTAAGTTTGACCTCAGTGGTAGGGAAAATGATGGAATCACTTCTGAAAGAAAGAATTGTTGAGTACCTAGAGGCCAGCGGGGCACAGGACCAAAAGCAGCATGGATTTACAGCAGGAAGGTCATGTCAGATGAATCTAATAGATTTCTTTGACTGGGTGACCAAAGTAATAGACCAGGGAGGGGCTGTGGATATGGCCTACCTAGACTTTAGCAAGGCATTTGACACAGTCCCACACAAAAGATTGATAATCAAGTTAGCCAGCCTGGGGGTGGGTCCCAGGGTGGTAGCCTGGGTAGCAAACTGGCTGTACAACAGGACACAGAAGGTAATACTGAATGGAACACATTCCGAAGAAAGGGGGGGTCACTAGTGGAGTACCTCAGGGCTCAGTACTAGGTCTAGTCCTCTTTAACATCTTTATAGGTGACCTTGCAGAGGATCTGGAGGGAAAGGTATGCCTCTTTGCAGATGACACAAAGATCTGTAACAGAGTTGATACACGGGGGTAGAAAGGATGAGAAGGGACTTGGCAGGGTTGGAGGAATGGTCAGACATATAGCAACTCAGATTCAATGCAAAGAAGTGCAAAGTAATGCACCTGGGAAACAAAAACCCAGGAGAAGAGTACACAATAGCAGGGGAGGTACTAACAACAACAAAAATGGAAAGGGACCTGGGAGTAGTCATATCAGATGATCTAAAGGTGAGTAAGCAATGTGAGAAGTCAGTAAGGAGAGCCAGGGGGATACTGGGATGCATAGGAAGGGGCATCACAAGTAGAAAAAGGGAAGTGGTTATCCCTCTGTACAGACAGTTGGTTAGACCCCATCTGGAGTACTGTGTGCAGTTTTGGAGACCTCATCTACGCAAGGACATAGACAGGATGGAAGCAGTCCAGAAGAGGGCAACTAAAATGGTGCAGGGTCTGCATCAGAAACCATATGAAGAGAGACTGAGAGAGCTTAATATGTATACCCTTGATGAAAGGAGGGACGGGGGGACATGATAGAAATGTTCAAGTACTGTACCTCAAGGGAATCAACAAAGTCCAGGAGGGTAGCATCTTTCAGAAAAAGAGATGTGTAAGAACAAGGGGGCACAATTTAAAGATAGAGGGGGGATGGTTCAGGGGTAATGTGAGGACATTTTTTTTTCATGGAGAGAGGGGTGGACGCATGGAGCCGCCTTCCTGGAGAGGCTGTGGGGTCTAAAACAGTGGAGGAATTCAAACATGCATGAGACAGACATAAGGCAATTATAGTGAGGGGTGGCAGGAAGTAGGCTGTCAGTTAACTAAAATCTGCAGCTTATCCAGTAGGTAGGGAAATGGGCAGACTGGGTGGGCCAAGTGGTCCTTATCTGCCGTCAAAGTCTATGTTTCTATGTAAGGCAGCATTTTCTTCGTGGTGAAAAATGCCTTATCCTTATAGGAATACTAAACCACTTTTTGTTTTGTAGAATCTAGTACCAATTTTTACTTACCTGCCACCTTATTGTTATACCCTTACCGACTGTCTATTACCTGAACATATATGTACTCTTATTTGTCTTGTCCTGCAGGCCCACCTGCACTGTTGTACACTTTTTTACTGTTTATTTGCCTGTATATAAATGCACTGTCACTCGACTTGTACAATGCAGGTCCACCTTGGAAATGAGCTTGCTGAATGGTGATCGCTTGGATAAATAAAGAATTTGATTGATTGATTGATTGATTGATTGATTGATTGATTTCCTCATGACTTAAAATTAGCAATCAAGCTAAATAGTTCCTACAGAAACACAGACAATGAAAGAATTTCCCCCCATTGAGGAACTGAACCCTGGTATCCTGCATGACAAGTGGGGATAGTAACCACTATACTACCAAGGACTGATGAAAGGGATATATGTGTTTCCACATGACTTCTTACACATTCCCTTAAAAGAAGTTAGGAAGCACCATACTATTCCCAAAACCATGAAATTGTGTACACGTTTGATGAAACTAAAAAAAAAAAGGGAAACGATTCTTTATAAACATATTCCTTTATGGAATAACCCATTGGTTGATTATAAGGATAAAATGTTTAAAGAAACAAAATGAAAACTCAAAGGAATTACTAACAGAGAACATATTTGGAACAAATAATTTTTTTGTAATTAATATTGTATTAGTAATACAACCATTCAGTGAACAAACTAAAAACATGCAGTAATGTTATGAAATAATCAGGGACATAAGGAACAGAGCAGAGTACATTACAAATTCTACAGTAGAACTATGCAATCAAGTGTACATTTAATAACCAGAACATACTACAGCTTTAAGTGTATAATTAGGTTGGAATGTTGCAAAGTCTAGATTGTAGGAATGGTTCCCAAATATCAAGAAATGTACCAGTTCTATCCATGCTAATGTGTGCCAGCCTCTCATAGCTGGCTCGTGTCATTACATCATGCAGTCTTTCTGTTAAAGAAAGCAGGATTGGCTATTTCTAGTGGCTGAGAATTTCTTCTTTCGCTGTGATGAAAGCAACGGTTAACCAGGTCTGTTAATGTACAGTAAATTCAGATAATTCAGAGCAAACTCCCAGTACTGCAAATTTAGCTGAATAGACAATATGTTTTTATGTTTGCTTGCATGCATGTGCACGAAACATAGTGCCACCATACGAGTTTTCATAGGTGTGCCTCCCTCACTTCCAATGTCCTGCTCCCTTTTGCAGGTGCAGTTGCACCGCGCCAATGAATGTCTGAGCTGTCTATGATAGCCGTTCAGATGCAGTGGCATACAGTTGTAAGGAAAACACCACCGCAGACAATTTGCATACTGCCATCAGCAGTATGCAAATTGCCTACATCGGCACTGCATCTGAACTGTCATAGACAGTTCTTCCCCCACAAACACATAAGTGCACGCTGGGAGCCCACCCCAGTGTGCTCATGTGCTCCCCCCATACACCGTATGGCCAACGGGGGAACCCAATCCCCCATCGGCTCTGCTGTCCCCCTCAAACACACTCCCAGGTGCCACGCTGGGAGCCCACCTCAGCATGGCAAATGTCTGACTGCTGCCTCCCAAAACACACTTCCAAGTGCCACGCTGGGATCCCACCCCAGCATGGTAAAAGTCAGAATGGTGACAGGGGTGCCCAATCCCCCATCGGCTCCACTGAACTCCCCGTCCCCCCTCCCCAACAAAAACAAGCAGACTTCTAGTTGCCATGCTGGGAGCCCACCCCAGCATGGCAAATGTCTGTATGGCTGATGGGGGTGCCCAATCTCCCATTGGCTCCACTGGCCCCCCCAAAAAAGTTCCAGCTGCCACGCTGGGAGCCCACCCCAGAGTGGCAAAAGTCTTGTGTTGTCTACACAAAAAACACCTAAAAACAAAAAATGGTCCCACATTGATTGTCTTGCCCCACCAACCTGTGCCAACCCTCTGCGCATCCACCTCCCCACACACACACCCTAATCCCATACTTACCTCCGGAGTTTGGCGCGATGATCTTCGGTGGGGTGGCACACTGCTGCTGACGCTAGTTCAGTCGGTGTGCCACCACCTTGAAACATTTTCGCCGCTATAATCAGGGGCCACTTCATCATTGCAGTGTCAGCCATTCCACTGCAATGAGGGAGCAACCCATCATTGCAGGGCGGTCTGTTGTATGCCCCAACCCAGTTTGCTGACAGGGAGCCCAGTCCTTGTCGGCATAATGTCTCCACCCCCAAGTTTCTGTTGTATGCCAGGGGGTGACCAATCCCCCTCAGCATCATGCCTCCCTTTCTTTTCTGATGGGGTGCCCAATCCCCGACGGCTTCAGTCCCCCTTTCCCAGTTGAATTTGCCAATGGGGGAGCCCACTCCTCATTGACATAATGTCCTCCCCCCAATTTGTTCTCTGCCAAGGAGGGTGCCCAATCCCAATCCCCCTTGGCTCTCCTCCCTTCTGTATGTGCCAACTGGGGTGCCCAATCTCCTGCTGGCTACAGCCCCCCCCAAACCACTCAGGTGGCACACTGGGGTGAATGTCCCTGAAAAAGGAAAAAACAGTCCAGTGATGGTTTTTTTTTTTCCCCTGTAAAGCAGAAAACAGTTCCTCGAGTCTGTGGCCCACCCCAACCTGCACCACCCTCTGTGTGCCCTCCCCCTCAGCACATACTTACCTCTGGAGCACAGTGCGAAGATCTTAGGTGGACTGGGAATATGTCTGCACTCTTCAAAAGCAACCGCAAACTGAAGAAATGCCGGTAAGCTGTATAATGGCACAAATTGTTTTTTTTTCCAACTTTGGTGCATATCTCGGCCATTTTGGGGAATTTTTTCACCAAAATTTCAACATAGGGTTCTTGGGGCCCCACCTCATGAATTCAGTCTCTGTCATTTTGTTATTCAGTCCTGAAAGGTGATTTCGTGGTCACTGTGAGGAACCACCTTTTGGGACCCAGTAATGAAACAACTGTGCAACAGTTCATGAGGTAGGCCTCCAAAACCCTATGTTGAAAATTTGATGAAAAAATTCCCTAAAATGACTGTTTTACGAGCGTGCATTTCACAGTTCCTATGCACACTCATAACTTTGCAAATTTTTAATATTTTCACTCCAGATTTTCAACATTGCCATTTTGCCACACCTCCTTATGAGCAGTACAGCTGTCATTTTTCATATCTTGCCCAAAATGTGTTTTCAGGCATGTAGCACACAATGACACAGTTGGTGTGCAAAATCAATGTTCGGGACAGATTAAGAAAATCACAGTGACACTGTTCATGAGCAGAGGTCTTAAAATGGCTATGTGGAAAATGTGGTGACAAAACTCCATAAAATGACTGTATTACGAGCGTGTATTGTGCAGTTTGCACGCACCCACATAAGTTCACGAATTTGTAGAATTTTCAGTCCAGATTTTCAACACTGGCATTTTTCCACACCTCCTTATGAACAGTACAGCTGTCATTTTTCATACCCTGGCCACAATGAGTTTTCGCACTTCCGGCGCAGAAACGCATGGTCGCTGTGGGAAATCAGTGTTCAGGACAGATTAAGAAAATCACAGTGACACTGTTCATGAGTGGAGGTCCCAAAATACCTGTGTTGACAATTTGCTATAAAAAATCCCCAAACTAATGACATTATGGGTGTGCATTGTGTAGTTTCTACACACTCTCATGACTTCACAGTTTTTTTTATATTTTCACTCCAGATTTTCAACATTGTCACTTTTTACACCTCCCCATGAACAGTACAGTTGTCATTTTTCACATCATGTTTGAAATGTGTTTTCGCACCAGTGGTGCCAAATGGCATAGATACAACAGAGTAGATGATCCAGATGGGGTGGGCAGAATGAGAAGAGATCTGGATAAACTAGCAGAATGGTCAGAAGAGTGGCAACTGGGATTTAATGCAAAGAAGTGCAAAATCATGCACATAGGGAAGAGAAACCCTGAAGCTACCTATAGGCTGGGAGGGGAGTTGCTAGCAGTCACAAAGGAAGAAAGAGACTTGGGCATCATCATCACTGATGACCTAAAATCATACAAACAGACCTCTAAAGCAGTAGGTAGACTAGGGGGTTAGGGTGTGATTAGTAAGGTATCACAAGTCGTAGAGGAGGTAATAATCCCTCTGTACAAGACACTGGTAAGGCCCATCTGGAGTACTCGTGCAGTATTGGAGGCCACACCTTCACAAGGACATTAACCAAATTGAGGCAGTCCAGAAGGGCAACCAAAATGGTGCAGGGACTGCATCAGAAGACATATGAGGACAGATTAACGGAGCTCAATATGTATACCCTGAGCAAAGGAGGGAGAGGTGATGTGATCGAGGCATTCAAACACCTTAAGGGCATAAACAAGGTGAAAGAGTCTAACATGTTTAAATATAAGAAAATAGCAGGACAAGAGGACACAGCATGAGATTAGAGGGAGGCCGATTAAGGGGAATGTGAGGAAATTCTTTTTCACAGAAAGGGGTGGTGGATGCATGGAATGGCTTACCACAAGAAGTGGTGGCTATGAATACAGTGCAGGGCTTCAAACAGGCATGGGATAGGCATAAGGGAGCAATACAAATGACTATGAATAGATAGGTCACTGACAGAGCAAAAGCTGATGGCACATTTATAAGGTAGAAAAAGAAATGGGCAGACTGGATGGGCCTTGCAGTCCTTATCTGCCGTGAACTTCTATGTTTCTATGCTGTGCAAAATCAGCTTTCAGCTAACGAACTGATATTGCCACTGTTCATGAGGTGGGGGTCACAAAAAAAACATGTTTAAAATTTGGAGTGAACATACCAATGAACGCCTGGTACGTTAGGGTTTCCGACCATAACACCCCACCCCGAAGAGACTGATAGTCATCAGGGGTGTGACTTAGGATTGTCACCTGTAATACTCCTGCCATTCCATCCCCACCCACACCCTGCAGCCACTGACAGGCATCAAGGTGTGTCTTGGACTCTTTGGCCCCAGAGTTCACCCCATTCTCCTATACTGCACCCATCTCATCGTATTTTGTATGGAATGTGGTGAGCATAAGGCCCAAAGACTCCAAGGCACACTGTGACACTTGTTGGTGTCTGCAGGGTAGGATGTGGTGAAATGGCATGGCCGTTATGCCTGATGACCCAAAGGCACACCCCAATGCTGTCAGTCTCTGCAGGATGGTGGTGGGGTTGGCTTCATTTCGATACTTCACTGCCATTCCTATTATGCATCTCTCTAACTCCTACACTACCAATGTCAAAGCCAGCAAGCAAACATTCAGCATTGACAAATGCTTGTTTACTTACATTTTTGCATAACTTAATAACTTGTTTCCAAAATGGGGCTACGTTTTTACAGGACCAGATTATATGTGAGATGAAGCCTTTCTCAAAAAGAGCATCTCTGGCAGGACTCGTCCGTGGACAAGCCTCATTCTAACAATTTACTAAGGGAATATTTTGTGTTTATTTTATTTGGTATTTATTTATTGAAGTCTTGGATCACACCTGTGAGTGAATGCTCATTGAGAGGTTCCACGTCAGATACATTAACACAAGAAGACACAATATAGTTACAGTAAATTATACATACAGAGTACAAAAAATTCAACAGTGCATGGGTTGCAATGACAAGCAGTTCACAAATTGTGCGAAGGCATTGTACATGGTATGCCAGTGTTCTGCGGAAGAGAGAAAGAGAGGCATAGGCAGACTGTTAGGGTAAGGTAGGGAGGGGCAGTGGGAGCTGGGATAGGGAGGACAGAAGGAAAAAAAACAGCCAAGGGGTAGGGGGTGGGAGGCAAGTGCTATGGCAAAGTGGGTGGGAGGCAAGTGCTTGGACAAAGACTTAACCTGGCGGGCCAGGAGTTAGAAGTGGTGAGGCAGACTAAGGCTGGGGGCGCAGACTAGCGAGGGCACCTACAGGTACTATTGTCAGTGAGGTGCTGACGGAGTTTGCACTTAAAGGAACTTTAGAGCCCTTATTAGTTGCAAATATTTTGTTGAGAGCGTGCATTGGGGATAATATCACATTAGTGTTAATAGTATTACTGAGTACCTCTCTAATCTCTCCTAACCACTCTAATGAATAAAATAAATTATCTGCAGGTATTTATAAAATTCTGTTCTGGGCAAGTGACATTTCTGAGAATGTTGGACAAAGGACAGCATGGTAGCAGCAGATGGATCAATAATGTCTCCTAAGAATTGCATGCCCTTTGTTTTTCAGCTTTTCCAGTGCAGCTGTTTCCCGTCATATTGGAGAAGAGTATTACTCCAAAGAGGACAGTATGTGGAAGAAACTGGATCCTAACCTAATGTTTTAGAGATTTCCTGCCATGCCTTACTAACCTGACCTATAGGACACAATGTTAAAAACCTGGGGACACCTGGACATCTAAGAAAAGAACTGGTCTGGGATGATTTTCCTTTAATAAGGGACATATCTGGAAACAAGCTATTTGAGCTCAGTATGTCTTTTCCTGGTGAAACGCTTCAATAAATAAATAAATAAAAATATAATAAAATTGCTTCAATATGAACCCACCCTGGTGTTTCATCTTTGTTATCTAACCCTAATGATTTAATGTTTTGGGCAACCATAAATGCTCATCCCTTGACTTAGCTCCCTTCTTGCACATTTCATCTTTGTTATCTAACCCTAATGATTTAATGTTTTGGGCAACCATAAATGCTCATCCCTTGATTTAGCTCCCTTCTTGCACACCATCCCCCCATCCCCCCCCGTCCTCTCCTTCCCACCCTTTGACAAAGCCACCCCTGGCTACTCCTATTTTCTACTTTCCTAATGCCATAGTCTGGGATCTGTCTGACCCCAAGATGGTACAAAGCATTGAATCCACACTAATGTAGTGTTGTCATAATCCCTTGCAGTTTTTCAAAATGCACTGTAAATCGTAACCAGTTGAGAATGTTAAGTATCAACCATATTTTTTATGTCTTGTCCTTTCAGTGTTTACTTGTAACCATTTTTACTGTTTTGTATTTTTGTATCTGACTTGGAACCTTGGTAAATGAGCCTGTGGCTCAAAGATATTTAATCCAAACCTGAAATAAATAAATAAACAAACAAGCATCCCATGTCTGGTTCTGAAATTAGGGAGATTAAAGCCTCCCCTATTCCTTGGTTGCTGCAATTTAGATATGGATACGTGAAGGTTTCCCATCCCAGGTGAACTTTCTAAGTATGGAATTAAGTCTCTACGTGCAGAGTATGTTTGAACATATATAGATTCAGGACATATAGAAGTGTATAGGTATCTGTATAGGAAGGTGTTATAGAAGGCAGTATATTCTCAGGACAACCATCATGTTAATAGCTTGTGTTTTACCCCACATTGACCCCTAGGCATGAAGGGGTGGGTTATGCATGTATGAGGCATGTAACCCACTCACATACATGCATGGCCCCGGACAGGCACAGGGAGCACGGCATGCACAAAGGTATGCACCCACGTGGTTCCTGTCCACGGCTATGCCCCCTCCACATGCATGGTCATGCGGATGGTATGGGGTGGAGCTGTGGACTTGGCCGGGCATCCAATCGGATGCCCATACTAGGTCCCACAGTGGATCCCCTGCACCCATGCATAGGGAGGAGGGAGAAAGGATGTGCCAGTAAAGTGGCGAGGAGACACAAGACTTTGGGCCATCACTCCAGTCACTTCCCCAGTCCTCCACTGCTGCCTAGTGGGCTGGGGCAGCACACAGTCCTGTATCCCATTATCACCACACACAGCAGACAGTGCAAATGGGGGGGTGTATCGGGATATACCTGATCCAGGCTGGCGCACCCAGTGCCCACTTGGCCTGGCACTATGTGGCATAGTGAATGCCATGTAGTGCAGGCACACCCCCTGACATACCTACAGTGCAGTGCACCCTGAGGGGCTAGGATGGTGGCCACACAAGTGTCTTATGCACCCTTGGTGAATGCCACCCGGGTCCCTGGGACCCCCACCACACAGCATTCACATGTAAGGTTGCCTACATGCTTTGGTTGCACAGCGCATAGGCAATGTTTAATTTCATGCATAGGGCCCCATGATAGTAGCATTTTACTCAGTCTCTCAAGATCCAGTTTGATTTTATCTAAGAGTAATGTGAAATTAATTCATACTATCTGACTAATATTTACACACAAAGTTATACCGAGAAACTTAATGCCATCTGTGGGGGTCTTGATTTTGTTCATTTAAAAGACATGGTTAATCTTTGAAGTGTGTTTGATACAGTCCCACGCAAAAGATTAATACACAAGTTAGCCAGCCTGGGAGTGGGTCCCAGGGTGGTAGCCTGGGTTAAAAACTGGCTGGAAAGAGGACACAGAGGTAATAGTAAACAGAGTCCACTCCAAAGAAAGGGGGTCACTAGTGGGGTACCACAGAGTTCAGTACTGGGTCCAGTCTTTTTTAATGTCTTTATAAGTGACATTGCAGAGGGACTGGAAGGAAAGGTATGCCTCTTTGCAGATGACACAAAGATCTGCAATAGGGTTGATACACAAGGAGGTGTGGAAAGGATGAGAAGGGACTTGTCAAGGTTGAAAGAATGGTCAAACGTATGGCAACTTAGATTCAATGTGAAGCAGTGCAAAGAAATGCAACTGGGAAACAAAAACCCAGGGGAAGAGTACACGGTAGGGGGGTACTAACAACAACAAAAATGGAAAGGGACCTAGGGATAGTCATATCAGAGGACCTAAAAGTAGGCAAGCAATAAAAGAAGCCAGTAGGGAGGTCTGGGGGGATACTGGGATGCATAGGGAGAGGCATCACCAGTAGAAAACAGGAGGTTGTTATCCCTCTGAACAGACAGTTGGTGAGACTCCATCTGGAGCACTGTGTGCATTTCTGGCGACCCCATCTCCATAAGGACATAAACAGGATGGAGGCAGTCCAGAGGAAGACAACTAAAATGGTGCAGGGTCTGCACCAGAAGCCATACAACAAGAGATTAAAGGAGCTTAATATGTATACCCTTGAGGAAAGGAGGGAGAGGGGGGCATGATAGAAACTTTCAAGTACCTCAATGGAATCAACAAAGTCCAAGAGGGTAGCATCTTTCAGAAAAGAGATGTGCAAGAACAAGGGCACAATTTAAAGAGGGGGGCAGCTCAGGGCAAGGTGAGAATAATTTTTTCATGGAGAGGGTGGTGGACTCATGGAATGGCCTTCCTGAGGAGGTGAAAAACAGTGGGGGAATTCAAGAATGCATGGGACACACATAAGCCAATTCAGGTGGGGGGTAGGAGGAAGTAGGCTGTTGGTTAACTAGGATCTGCAGCTTATGCAATAGGTAGGGAACTGAGCAGACTGGGTGGGCCAAGTGGTTCTTATCTGTCATCAAAGTCTTTGTTTCTATGGTTGTTTATATTGTCAGACAGTACTAGGGCCTCATGTAACTGAATTATTTTTAAAACCTGAAAAGCATGAAAAATCCTGAATGACTTTTCATAGTGATGGTATTGATTTAGACAGATGTGTAAGAAGAAGCAAAACATCATGCACATAGGCTCTCGTTTTCTGCTCTGTGCTGACTCTTACACCTGAGATAAAGGTAGAAGCTCTTATGGGATGGGGATATAAGGCCAGGATGAACAATAATGGTGATGGAGGAAGCCTTGTCATGTGCCTTTGAAGATGGGGAACTTGTCAGAGGATAGGGTATTAGCTTTAACCTCTGCAAACACTTCAAAGTACAGAACATGTGTCCATCTACAAAATGAATCCCCAAATGATATTTATTCAGGATATTTGTTAGGTATTCCCATTCTAGGCAATCAAAGGCCTTGTCAGCATCTAGTGGGAGAAGACTAGGGTGTGATTCCATGTTCTTGTAAGTATGAATTATATGTAGAACCTTCCTTAAAAGGGCCGAGCTGTAGGGTTCTGTAACAAAACCCATTTGATCTGTATGGATCAGGTACTGGGTAATCCTATTTAACCTATTTGCTAACACCTTAGCCAGAATCTTGCAGTCCACCTTAAATAATGCTATTGGACAATAGTTTTCACACAATTGAAGATCTTGGGCCCGATTCTCGAAGTTCTCAGAATGGCGTAAGGGACTTGCACCACAAGAAATGGCATAAAATGCCCCTTGTGCCAAAAGATTCATGGGGAGCAATTCACAAACACAGCCTGCCTCAACCACAGGCTGCATGCACCAAAGGGGGCTTGCACTTGCGTCACAACATGGTTAGCAACCTGGCACCATGAGGCATGCTGCAGGGGCAAACTGTTATATATCCCCTAATTTGGGATTCTGTAATCCCACCCCAGAGCACAGAATTCTAAGTACTCTTAGACCAACCAGGGCTGGTCTAAGGGTACTTAGAATTTCACGCTCTGGGAGGGTTAGTGCACTTGCGCCACTCTCAGAGTCCTCCCTAAGTGGGAGAGAACATATGCCATGGTCCCCCCATTCCCAGCACCGTTAATAATATTCATCCCATTTCTGGTGGTCTAGTACACCCCATCCCCATTCTCCATGTTAATATAATGAGATACATCCCTGGTGGTCTAGTGGAGCTCCCATCCCTGATCTGCCCATATAGGAATGGATATAATTCCTGGTGGTCTAGTGGACCCCCCCCCCACCGTGGCAGGCAGTGCTCTCCCACCCTGTCACCCTCATCCCAAACCCCAGCCAGCAATCGGCACAGTCCTCCACTTTCCACCACGGCTGTCTGCCCAACAGATCTGTCACTGATCTCATATTGTATACAATATGTAGTCAAAGAGTGACAGGTCAGTGAACTGTCAGTCACTGAGCACGTACTGTATGCAGTATGCACTCAGTGACAGATCAGTTGGGCAACCAGCTGTGGTGGAGAGTGGAGGGCTGTGCCAGTCACCAACTGGGGTTCAGGATGGGGTGGAAGTGGGGTGGTGGGGGTCCAGTACACAACCAGGAATATCTACTCCCATTTGGGCAGCTCACCGCTGGGGGGTCCGCTAGACCAGGATGTATCTCATTATATTAACATGGGGATTGGGGCTGGGGGTCCACTAGACCACCAGGGATGTATATCATTATATTAACATGGGGAGTGGGGCTGGGGGGGGTCCACTAGACCACCAGGGATGTTTATTATGCCCACCAGGAAATGCTTTGTTACATTGCTGCATAGTTACCCATAGTATGCAGAAAACTGTCCAGATGTGCCCTCTGTTTGGGCACGGCCACAGTTGCCCCACAAGCCACGGGACTTTGCGGCCAGGACCCTACCTGTTAGAGAATTGGGCATAGGGTCCCTGGCGCACTGGCACTTGGTGCAAGCTGCCATTGATGCACCTTTCACTGACCTTTGAGAATCAAACCTCTTATCTTTCTTTAGGAATACCAGAGATAGTAGCTTCTCTTAGTGATGGGGGAGCAGTCCTAGATGACAGGCATGAGAAAAGACTATTTGTAAAACAGGAGCAATGTTTTGAATAGTGGCCTGAAAAATCCTCCAGTTAGGCTATCCAGCCCTGGTGCTTTACCAGGGGGTAAGGACATAGTGGCTTCAGTGATTTCTTCCAGAGAGATGGGTTTATTAAAGGAAGCTTTGTCAGTTTCTGAAACTGAGGGGGGAAGTTTAGGTTTTGAAGAAATAATTGCATATTTTCTTGACTAAATTTACCTCCAGCCTTCAAGTAAAATTTCCCAAATGTGTTCACAATTTGCCTGGCTGAGAAACGTGTCTTCCCTTCACTATTTTTAAGCAAAGCAATATTAGATACCTCAGATATCTTCTTTAACTTATGAGCGAGTAGTTTCCCTTGCACTTCACCTGACTCGCAATAGCTTTGTTTCCGTTGAATAGAGCCTACTCGGCTTTTTGACTCTGAATTGTATTATAGAAAATTTGAGGCCCTCAATCTCACAGTGTAGTCCCATATTGTTACCCTCAGTCTCAACAAAAAGTTTTTCTGTAGTTTTTAAATTGTTCTCCAGACTAAACTGTTCAGTATCTTTTAGCCTTTTCGTGTGACTGATGTAAGAAATGATTCCACTCCCTAATAAAAGCTGTAAAGGAATACAATGCTGTGGCTTCAGAAACGTCACCCGTGTCATTAAATTCCATAAAGTTTTTGATTTAATCACCAAGCTATTTAGTACTCTTTATCCCTGAGCAGGCTGCTATTAAACTTCCAGTTTTTTTTTTCTGATGGGCTAACGTGTTCTAATAGAATGTCTGTGGACACAGGGGCATGGTTGGAAAATATTATATTTCCAATGTAACTTGTGGATCAGCTGGATACTAGTTACTTAGTTACAAAGATATAATCAAGTCTGCTGTTTGTGACACATCTTGCATACTTAAAAAACATAATCTTTATCTTTGGGAAGGATGAGCACCCAGGGGCCAAGTATCAAAAGTTTGCATGGGTACTAACGGCTCCTTGCCTGTGCAAATCGGGGTTTGACTGGAGCCCCATATTCAAAAGGGGCTGTTGTGTGGGCAAAGAGGGTTAGCACCCACACAAAATATAATGTATGTGTGGGCAAGAGGAGGAATGTGACCATAAATATGCGCGCTATCCCATATTCAGCAGCACTGCACTGTGCAAAAGGGTTTAGCACACTTTTTGTGCAGTGCAAGTAATGATGAACAAAACCCTGACTTAACTCTGGGCAACTGAAGCAGCTGCCAGCGGTAATGCAGCCAATGAGCCAGTTGGTCACCAGAGGAGCACAACCATCCCCTATGGTCGGTGGCACCCCTCACCAATTGCTGGCCCATTCTGTAAAAGAAAACTACCCTTGGTGCTAGTGCTGCTCCCCCTCCCCGTCGATCACTGTCCCATTCTGTAAAAGAAAACTCTCCCTGGTGCTAGTGGTCCCACCTCCCTCTGATTGCCAGCCCCAGATGATGAAATCATATCCCTGGTGTTTGTGGTAACCCCCTTCCTTCAATTACCAGCCTGGAAGTGAAACAGAAAACTCCCTGGCATCCAGTGGTTTCCCCAGTGGCACTGGGCATACTCCCCCCCCCACACATACTCACCTTTGCAATATGAGCAGTGCCGTGGGAGCATGCGGTGATCGGCACAGCCCTCCACACACACCTCCTCGGACAGGCACCATATGTACAGGCAGGAATTGCAGCGCTTGTTTATAGGACAGTGTGCATCTGTCCCCTTAATCCTGGTCTTTGTATAACTGGTGACCGTCAACAGGTTTACCTGTTACAACTGCAATCCCAGTACTGGTTGTTATCAGCATTTCTAGGTCTAAAGAGGCAGTATGGTGCAGTGGTCTAAGGCTCTGAGCTGCAAATTTGGTGATATCCAGCAGACCAGACCTGGGTTTGAATCCCACAGCTTCCACTTGCATACTGTGTGACCCTAAGCAAGTCACGTAACCTCCTTGTGCTCCCAGGTTGCTCCTGTAAAAAAACTTTCAGCTTAGTGTGCTATACCTGGTTAAAAAAATAAATAAAGAGACTCATGCTGGAAATCTTACCATGTTCCTACAGTAGAAGGCTAGATTCAATACATGTTTAAGCGCACATTTAATAAGAGACTTCGCTACAGTGCCTTGGAAAAGCTAGAAATATATATATGAAAGCTGGTGGACTCTGTTCATGAATTTATTAGGCAGGTTAAGCACCAGATAAGATTATCTGATCTTCAATTATTACGTAACCAGGTCTTTTCAGTACTAGATGTAT
Source organism: Neoceratodus forsteri (assembly GCA_016271365.2). Classification (NCBI taxonomy): domain Eukaryota; kingdom Metazoa; phylum Chordata; order Ceratodontiformes; family Ceratodontidae; genus Neoceratodus; species Neoceratodus forsteri. Next base: position 140,424,139 of record CM057450.1, read on the forward strand.
TGGCAAAAAACAATATATCCTTGATAAGATAAGACGTAGTTTCTGCTTAAACTCCCCTATTGCAAATAACATAAAGAGTTATGGAATGTCATTTGAAAAGTTTTATGATAATTATATATGTGATTATTATGCCTGCACCATAATGCAGGTATAGCTACAGTTGAGTAGGCATTTTAATGTTAAATCTTAACTTTTGCACTTTAATAACTTTGCAACCATTCAACCGATCTACCTGAAATTTTGCATGCGTGGTCTGGTACCATAGATCTCCAGATCTTGAAAGTTTCGGTCTGGTCAGATTTGTGGCTGCGGAGCTGCGGAGTGTGAAAAAGTGTGAAAAATCCTCAATTTTGTGGAACTATTTGCTTGTCTCTACAGCCTGAATGGTTTGTCCTTCTGGTCTGACATTTTCAGGGTATATGGGGACTGGGTCAGGGAAGTGCCTTTTGAAGGTTTAGTGAAAAAAAACATGAATCTGTTTAAAAATTATTAAAGTTTAAAGTTTCCCATTATAGCCTAAGGGAAAAAATATATGTTCCCCTCGTAAGCACTTTTGGTTTTCGTGAAAACACTTTGTACTGCCACAAAGGGGTTTGATACTTTCATGCTGCTGCCATCTTGTTTTCAGTTAGTGAGGCAGAAAAAACATTGTAGTTCAAAAAATACTGCCCCTTGGTAAATACCACTGTTGGGTTTACCTAATCGAGACCCTGGAAACACAATCCTGGCATTAGTTTTTCAATATGATGCCCAGAAATATGTTTTTAAAGTTTTTACACCATGTTAGACGCTGAACTTTCACGAAAGTACAATAGACTTTTAAAAAAGTTCTGCAGTACTTTCGCGAAAGCTCCCCCAGCTAAACCAATGGTACTTTCGTGAAAGTCCACAGAACTTTTACAAAAGCACCACAGGTAAACAGCCCCCAAAAAACAGTTAAAAAACGGTTAGGACTTTTGGCCTGAAATTTGCAGGGTGGCAATCCCTTGGCTCACAGATGTGCCTTTTGCTGGGTTGGTGAAGAAACTGACACTGGTTCCAGAGTTACAGCACTCTGAAGTTGTGAATTTTCCCATAGGATAACATTGTGACAGCTACAGTGTCCTTTGGCAGCTATATCTCAAAAACTATTTGAGAAACGGATTTTTTGCTAAGCACAGCTTAGGTATACTAAGCATGTGTGGAGGTGGCCAGGTCATGAGTACAACTGTGAAGGGATATTTTTCCAAAGTTGCTATGGTTACTGAGATATTACTACATTTGCAGTACAAAGTTACTTGGAATGTCTCTAAGCCTGCGCTATGTGTCTGTAATTATGAGTAGGTGGGAGCACAGGGCCCTCCTGCGCTATGCCCCCTACCTCACTTCCCAATCCAGAAAGTCCATCTCTACTGCAACCCTATTCCCAGGTCTCCTTTATGGTGCATCCTTACTTTCCACAGTGAAGCCATCTATTCTGAACAGACTTAGGCAAGCATATCATTGTATTGCCAGATTTACTGCTTCAGCCCCGGCCCGAACTCACTACTGTGCTGTGCTCAGTACCTTTAATTGGCCAGGTTTTGAGGTGAAGTTGGACTACCAATTGCTGTGTACACCCTTCAAATTAACTCACCTCCCCTCCCCTCTTCTCCAAGCCTGTCTAACCTGCTGACCCAGAAGCCATTCACCAGGTCCCTTAGAACATCTCGTCAACTATTACTAAGTTTACCTAAAACTCATTTAGCAGTTGGAAAGAGATCTTTCTTGTATGCAGCTGCACATAAATTGAACAATCTTCCAATAGGACTTCCATCCTGCACATCGCTCTCACAGTTTAAAAAAGAGTAAAAGGACCTATTCCTTGCCACTGGCACGTGTAACTGAATAGAGCCCCCTGCCTAGTAGGCAGGGCTTAATCCTATGTCATGCTCTCAAGGTTTCTCTGAACCCTGTGTAACCAATGAGTCTGAAAGCTGATTATGCCCTAAAGTGCATGATGTTTCTCTATCTTATGTATTTACTGCATCAAATTGTTGAATATTTCTGCTTCTTAATGTTACTACTCTTTGTACCACTGTTGGTACTATGTTTAATGTCTATCGTTTGTGGAATGCTTAGATTCTCCGGGCTGCCACTGAAAAAGGGAAAGTCTTGTCTCAGTGGGCATACCCAGTCATCAAAATTCAAATAAATAAATAAAAATGCCTCTACACTTATGGGTGGGTGGGAGCACAGAGACCAGAGGGCCTGCACTCCCACCTACAGATCCAATTATGCAAAACTGGGAGCACAGGGCCCTCCTGCACTATGGCTCTATACTTATAAGTAGGTGGGAGCGAAGGGCCCAGAGGGCCCATGCTGCCACCTGTGGATACCATCTTGCAATACTGGGAGCACAGGTCCCTCATGAGCTATGTCTCTACACTTATGGGTGGGTGGGAGCACAGGATCCAGAGGGCCCACACTCCCAACTATGGATCCCATTATGCAAAACTGGGAGCACAGGGCCATCATGAGCTACGCCTCTAAACTTATGGGTGGGTGGCAGTGCAGGGACTGGATGGCCAGCGTTCCCACCTATGAACACCATTTTGCAAACCTAGGAGCACAGGGTCCTCCTGTGCTATGTCTCTATACTTATGGGTGGGTAGAAACACAGGGCTCACAGGGCCTGTGCTCCCACATATGGATACTATTATGTAAGACTGGGAGCACAGGGCCCTACTGCGCTATGTCTGTAGGCTTATGGGTAGGTGGGTGGGAGCACAGAGCCCAGAGAGCCTATGCTCCATCCTATGGATATCATTTTGCAAAACTGGCAGCACAGGGCCCTCCTGCACTTTGTCCCTATGCTTATGGGTGGGTGGGAGTGCAGGGCCCAGAGGGCCTGCACTCCGGCATATGGATACCATTATGCAGAACTGAGAGCACAGGACCCTACTGTGCTATGTCTCTAGGTTTATGGGAAGGTGGGAGCACAGGGCCAAGCAGGCCCATACTCCCACCTATGGATACCATTTTGCAAAACTGGCACATGGCCCTCCTGTGTTATGTCTGTATGCTTATGGGTAGGTGAGAGCATACAGTATGGATATGAGTAACATTATACTTTCTCAAAAAGAAGGGAAATTTATTGCAAAAAACTCCATTAATGCATCAGTTAGAGTTGATTTCACACCAACAAAAGTCTGTAAATTCGATGTTGGTTACCAACCCCTACCCAGCCCCTCCACCCTCCACACACCAACGTTATCCGGGGTGTGCCTTAGTTGCGTCGGGGCCTAACTCTTACCCCATTCTCCTAAACTGAACCATTTCAGCTTGCTTACACATGGAATGGGGTGAGAGTTAGGCTGACAACTCCAAGGCACACCCCGATGCCTGTTGTTGTGTGGAGGGTGGGGTGGTAGGTTTGATAACCCTAACATCAAATTTTCAGACTTTTGTTGGTGTGAAATCAACCCTAACTGATGCATTAATGGATTTTTTGCAATGAATATATGTATATATGTATATATATACAGTTATATCACTGTTACTTTTAAATTACAATAAAACATTTTTAAGAAAACAAAATAAGAAAGCGTTAATGAGACTCTCGTTAACACCCAACCGTAGATCAATGGTAGAAGTCAATGTATGATATTTATACAGTGAAGAAATGAACTCATAAAATAAAAGGAACACTATCATGAGGGAATATGAGGCATTCTGGAGATGTTGGGTGCTCCATCAGCTGGACACTAATATTACATTTGTACCGTAAAACCTGAAGGAAGCCATAGCCCTTCTTATGTCACCTAACCTGGACTCTAATTTTTCAGTATTCAGGTGTACTGTGACCCTATTTATTATATGATCTATGTCAGTTGATCGACAGTTTCATTGTCGACCGACATTACAGTGACTCCTTTATGTCGACCGCATTTGCATTTGGCATAAAGGAAGTCACAACAAACTTTGTTTTCTTTGGGGGGCTTCACCCCTGAACCCCCCACTACTTAAATAATCAACTCTGAGTCACAGTTGTTTCAGGGAGGGAGTGCAATACCCCCAAAAGCAGTGCCAGGGTCCCACACTGACACTACAGCAACCTGGCACTGTTGTCGCTGTAGTGTCGGGTGAAGTAAAATTACCGAGGTAGCATTAGTATACCTTATTATATACCTGAAATAGTTTCACATACTGATCCAACTGTACAGTCTTAATGATATATGTTTTGTTTTTACTTGTATCCACTGTCTTTCAGACAGTAACAACAGTTTTGTTGTGCACACATGCACACACAAACATAATAATCAGAGACAACCAATGAAAATCAGGAACACATCTGGAAAAAACTAGCGATACCGGCTCCAGAAGCTGTGTGTAATATGCTACTTAGTAGAAACAGCATTTTAATGAGAACTAGCTGTAAAGCTGATGCCTGAGATTATTTTGGGATTACAATAGGTACAGTGACATAAAAGTAAGATTTAGTATGGAAGAGACAGAGGAAATTTCTAATCAGTGACATCCCTGAAAACCAGGAACAGTTTAGATGTATGTGTGGAATGCAGGAACCCACTCAAAATGTGCGCATTTTGGAGGGTTCCAGATGTTACCGATTGTGCAAGTTTCAGTATTTCAGCTGCTCTGGGGTCTACATCCCAATTTTTATGTTTGCTTACACGCATGTGCAAGAAACATAGTGCCATCATCCGAGATTTCAGAGGTGGGTCACCCCCTCTTCCAATTCAGTCAGCGTGTTGGCAGGCACGGCCCCTGTAAGCCAATGCATGCTGGAGCTGTCTATGACAAGCTCCAAAATGCAGTGGCATACAGTTGAAAGGGGGAGCTATGCTTCAGTGAGCAGCGATAAGATATCGTCTGCTCATGCGCAGCTCTCCTACACACACCACACACAGAGAAATGCTGCGCATACTGCGTGCTGCCCTCCTCCCTTTTACGTATAGCCGACGAGTGCCCAATCTCGATCCGCTTGTGCTGCGCTCCACCCCCAAAGTTTCCACATGCCACGCCGGTGCCCACCCAGTGTGGCAACTCGATAATAGCGCCGACAGGGGTGCCCAATCCCCGGCCGGCTCCACTGTCCTCACCCTCCCCCGAGTACTGGATGCCATGCTGGGAGCCCACCCCAGCATGGCAACTGATCATATGGCCGACAGGGTGCCCAATCTCGTCAGCTCCACGGCCCCCTGCCGCCCTTGTGCCATGCTGGGAGCCCACGTTGTCTTTTTTTTTTTAACCTACAAAAAAAAATGGTCCCACGGCGCTTCTCCCAGCCCCTCCCAAAATCCGCACCCACCCACTGCGCACCCTGCTCTCCCCACCCCTCACCCCATACTTACCTCTGGAGCTCAGCGCGATGATTTCGTGGACCAGGAACACGCCTGCACTCTTCAAAGCCGCATCGCAACTGAGGAAATGCCGGTAAGCTGTATAATGGGCTAGATAGGGGTTTTCAACTTTATTGCATATCTCAGGCATTTTTGAATTTTGCACCACTAATATGGTTTAGGACTTCTTCGATAAATACGGTTATGATAAGAGTTCAGTTCGGCGGGTGATTTCGCAGTCACTGGCGTGAAATCACCTTCGGCCAAAATAACGCCATGACAGTGACATCATTTATGAGAAGGGGACCTGAACCCCATGTTGAAAATTTGGTGCAAAAATTCAAAAATTACTGTTTTACGAGCAAGCGTTGCGCAGTTCCTACACAGGCTCGTAAGTTCACGAATTTTCAATATTTTCACTCCAGATTTTCAACATTGCCATTTTACCACACCTTTTTATGAGCAGTACAGCTGTCATTTTTCACATCTCATCCAAAACGTGTTTCCTCCCATGTAGCGAACAATGGCGCAGTCGGTGTACGAGATCAATGTACAGGACAAACTAAGAAAATCACAGTGACACTGTTCATGAGCTGAGGTCTTAAAATGGCTATGTTGAAAATTTAGTGAAAACATCCCAAAAAATGACTGTTTTACGAGCGTGCGTTGTACAGTTCCTACGCATGCTCGTAAGTACGGGAATTTTCAATATTTTCACTCCAGATTTTCAACATTGCCATTTTACCACACCTTCTTATGAGTAGTACAGTTGTCATTTTTCACATCTCACCCAAAACGTGTTTCCACCCATGTAGCACACAATGGCGCAGTCGTGGGCGAAATCAATGTATAGGACAAATTAAGAAAATCACAGTGACACTGTTCATGAGCAAAGGTCTTAAAATGGCTATGTTGAAAATTTGGTGAAAAAATGCCTTAAAATGACTGTTTTATGAGCGTGCATTGTGCAGTTCCTATGCATGCTCGTAAGTTCGCAAATTTTCAATATTTTCACTCCAGATTTTCAACATTGCCATTTTACCACACCTCCTTATGAGCAGTATAGCTGTCATTTTTCACGTTGCCCAAATGTGTTTCCACCCATGTAGCGCACAATGGCACAGTCGATGTGCAAAATCAATGTATGGGACACATTAAGAAAATCACAGTGACACTGTTCTTGTGCTGAGGTCTTAAAATGGCTATGTTGAAAATTTGGTGAAAAAATTTCAAAAAATGACTGTTTTACGAGCGTGCGTTGTACAGTTCCTACGCACGTTCGTAAGTTCGCGAATTTTCAATATTTTCACTCCAGATTTTCAACATTGCCATTTTACCACACCTTCTTATGAGTAGTACAGCTGTCATTTTTCACATCTCACCCAAAATGTGTTTCCCCCCATGTAGCGCACAATGGCGCAGTCGGTGTGCGAAATCAATGTACGGGACAAATTAAGAAAATCACAGTGACACTGTTCATGAGCAAAGGTCTTAAAATGGCTATGTTAAAAATTTGGTGAAAAAATTCCTAAAAATGACTGTTTTACGAGCGTGCATTGTGCAGTTCCTATGCATGCTCGTAAGTTCGTGAATTTTCAATATTTTCACTCCAGATTTTCAAAGTTGCCATTTTACCACACCTCCTTATGAACAGTACAGCTGCAATTTTTCATATGTCACCCAAAATGTGTTTTCGCACAGGTAGCGCACAATGGTGCTGTTGGTGTGCGAAAGCAATGTTTAGGACAGATTAAGAAAATCACAGTTACACTGTTCATGACCAGAGGCACCAAAATGCCTGAGTTAACAATCTTCTGTAAAAAATCCCCAACCTAATTATATTACGGGTGTGCGTTGCACAGTTTCTATGTATTCTCGTGACTTCACCATTTTTTTTATATTTTTACTGCAGATTTGCAACATTGCAGCATTGCTGTGATGTCATGTTGCCATTGCACCATCACTGTGACACCATGCTGCTGTTGTACCATTACTGTGATGTCATGCTGCTGTTGTATCATCACTGTGATGTCATGCTGCTGTTGTACCATCGATGTGACGTCATGCTGCTGTTGTACCATCGCTGTGACATCATGCTGCTGTTGTACCATCACTGCGACATCATGCTGCTGTTGTACCATTGCTGTGATGTCATGCTGCTGTTGTTTCATCGCTATGAGGTCATGCTGCTGCTGTACCATCGCTGTGACATCATGCTGCTGTTGTACCATCGTTGTGACATCATGCTGCTGTTGAACCATCGCTGTTTCATCATGCTGCTGTTTACCATCGCTGTGACATCATGCTGTTGTTGTACCATCACTGTGACATCATGCTGCTGTTGTACCATCGCTGTGACGTCATGCTGCTGTTGTACCATCCCTGTGACGTCATGCTGCTGTTGTATCATCGCTGTGATGTCATGCTGCTGTTGTACCATTACTGTGATATCATGCTGTTGTACCATCCCTGTGACATCATGCTGCTGTTGTACCATTGCTGTGATATCATGCTGTTGTACCATTGCTGTGATGTCATGCTGCTGTTGTACCATCATTGGTATGTCACAGCAATAGTACAACCAGCTGGAATGCCATCTCGTACAGGCTCCCTATGCTAGTGCTGAATGCTCATTCTTTTGTTATCGTTGTCACAGGTACCTGGATTCTATTTCTGGATGTAATGACCATTTTGACTTCACTGCTTCTTGATCTCCTGATAGAACTCCAGTTGACGTACAGTGCGTCTCTGACCCGTGAAGACACTCCTCACTTGCTTCACACAGCCTGCTCGCTTAAGTCATCTGAATCCTTTTTGTTTTTGTTGTTGTTTTTTGTGTTTGCTCTGCTTATATAAATGTGCTTTTAGCAGTTACAGTATCCCTCTTCTGTGTATGTGTTCAAATAAAGATTATGTCCTATTTCAAAGACAGCGACATCTCCCATCTCACTACATGGTAAGGTAAGGTAAAAGCAAATATTGTCTGGCTGGTTCCTGATTCTAATAATGTTTAACATAGTGGCAAATGTCTGTTTTTACGTGTTATGATTGTGATCACTGTAGCTGGAACCCCCACACTATACAAGATAATGGATGGGCATCAGTTTAACAACAATGCTGACATCCCTTCTTGAGGTTGCCATGACAACAGTAAACCTCTTGAGCTTCACTCTCAAGGTTTACTAGCTTGTCAAGGCAGCATCTCGAAGAGGAATACAGCGTTGTTAACTGGTGCTCATCCATTATCCTCTATCATGTTCACTTTGAGCACAAGTTATTAACTCAGAACATGCTACAGTATTTCACTTAGAATCTGGAACTCGAACACAGAGAACAATGGCCCAAACAGAGAGTTTACAATAGAAAAATAGTCTGTTTTAAAGGAGAACTGCGCTTAATCTGTAAGTCATTTTTCCCAGTAGAAGCTGTTTTTCAAAACACTGCTTCAAATTCTGTTATTGCTCTAGCTATCCAGGCTTTTCAGTTATCCAAAGGGTGTTTCTGATTCATGTGCTGCTGGTAAGGACCATTTTAGAACTGTATGATGTAGGGTATGTCCCTGTTCTGCTCTTCTATTGTTGGCACAATGCTTCCATCTTCTTCTATAGAACTGTGTAGCTGAGACAGATATAAACTGCATCATATAGTTCCTTTTTTTTATTATTCGCTATGTTTTTTCCCTCCCCGACTGATTGGCTCACATCGGCCTGACCTCCACCCGCAGTCCATCCCCCAGGACTTACCTCCCTGGCTTGACCCCCCAGGGTGGGGCCTTCTGGGGCAACCCCTTTCCCCATTGGACTTCTAGCTCAGTGTCCGTGGAGTGTCAAGGGACAAAGGTGCGAGCTCTGTGGGGCGGGCAACACACTGCACGGTTGGCGTATTTTCCATGTTCTGTCCCCAGGAAGCATGGCGTGTAATGACATCAATGGCAATCATGCCAATGTCTGCTCTGCCTCCCCAATCCAGCGAGCTCCAGCTGTCAGGTCATGGTCTCCACCAGGTGTCCATCGAACAGCGGCAGCTGACCCACCCTCCCCACGGGTGGGAGAAGAGCAGTCCCTAGGATGCCCAATCCACCCCCCCCAAGCTGTCCCTCTGACTCCTGAGCCCTCACCTGAACCCAGGTCATCAGTGTCACGGGCGGTAGCACTACCACTGCGCAGATGGGCTGACCATGCATTATACAGTTCTAAAATGGTGCTTACCAGCAGATTGTAATGCAGTAGCACCTACTGACGTTACTAAAAGGCCTGTATACATAAAAAAAAAATAACAGAATTGTAACCAATACTTAAAAAACAGCTTCTACTGGGAAAATGACTTATAGGTTCAGCACAGTTCTCCTTTAAGCTAATACAAGTTAGAACACCAAAAGCATTACAAATGGTGTGATATATATCTAATACAACCTGGGTTGCAGTGGAATAACTATTGTTGCAAGCACCACTTTGCTATTCTACATACTGCATAAATTGTGTTGTGTTTATTGTTGTTTTACATACTTTAATGTTAAGCGCTCCAAGTCCCTGGAAAGGGGCTCTATATAAATACAGTTTGTTTCTATCTATCTATCTATCTATCTATCTATCTATCTATCTATCTATCTATCTATCTATCTATCTATCTATCTATCTATCGACAGCATCTATCTACTGTATCTATCCGTCTATCTATCTACAGACAGTATCTATCTACAGACAGTATCTATCTATCTATCTGTCTAGTATCTATCTATCGATCTATCAACGTTATCTCTCTATCTGTCTATCTATCTATCTATCTATCTATCTATCTATCTATCTATCTATCTATCTATCTACCTAACACATTTACTATATCTACGGCCATTAGTGGTAAGACCTTCACAACTAACTCATGGCTTTGCCACTCATATATATTCCATATATGTAAGTGTTAAGCCATGACATGGTGTGCATTATAAGATTTTAATGCACGCCCCAGGGGTGTAATAAGCCGAAGGGCAAGTATCATTACACATCTGAGAAGTGCATTAACATCTGATGCACACCTTAGAGGGGCTTATTATGCTTATAAAGTGCTCTAGGTAGGTTTTTGGGGGAAGGAATATGAGATTCAGTACCTGACCATGCATTTATAAAGATTTAATGCACAGTCAGGTGATGTCTGTCAGCCAAAGAACTGATAGAGAAAGAAAGAGATATTATACTTGCATGATAGCACAAGTATAGCTAAGGATAAGTAGTGTTCAATGTTAAACCCCTGTCTTTGCACCTTAATAACTTTGGTGGTGTTCAACCAAATTGCCCCAAATTTGCCATGTGCTGTCCAGGTGGCATGATCTCAAGATGTGGGAAGTTTTGTGAAGGGTGCTTCTCCAGTTTCTGAGATCCGGATGTGTTGCAAATACAAAAAAGCATCACTTTTTGCCATTTTTATGCCATGTTTTTCTCTCACCTATAGCCAAGATGGTATGGAATTTTGTTCCAGAACTTCCAGGGTTGAAGGGACTTGTGTGAGGGGTATGGCTTTCGAAGGATTAATGAAAAAATATGAATTGGCTTTAGAGTTATAAGGTTCTGTAATTTTGCTTCTGAGCATTCCCAGTAGTATTTTAGGGTACCCCCCAACAAAAAAGTGCTGCTCTGAACTGGTGGTGCACACAGCACAATAAATCAGAAAGCAAAAAAAGCAGGGCTAAACATCACAGACCTCCATGAAGTAGCAAAGTCAGTTGATGCAGGTTAAAAACAAGCATTTGTCAATGCCGAATGTTTGCTTGCTGGCATTGGCAGTGGTAGTGTAGAAGTTACAGAGCTGCGTAATAGGAATGGCAGTAAAGTATTGAACTGAAGCCAACCCCACCACCACCCTGCAGAGAGTGACAGGCATTGGGGTGTGCGTTTGGGTCGTCAGGCATAACAGCCACGCCATTTCACCACACCCCACCCTGCAGACACTGACAAGTGTCACGGTGTTCTTTGGGGTCTTTGGCCCTTATGCGCACCCCATTTCATTAGGAAATATGGTGAGATGAGTGCGATATAGGAGAATGGGGTGAACTTTGGGGCCAAAGAGTCCAAGGCATACCTCGATGCCTCTCACTGACTGCAGGGTATAGAATGGTATGAGCATTACAGGCAAGAATCCCAAGTCACACTCCTGATGTCTGTCATTCTCTACAGGGTTGGGCGTTATGGTTGGAAACCCTAATACCTCAGGCATTCGTTGGTATTTTCACTCCAAATTTTCAACATGTTTTTTTAGACCCACCCATGAACAGGGGAATATCAGTTTGTTATACGAAAGCTGCTTATGTACAGTGACTACGGGCATTTAGCACCACAGGTGCAAAAACATTCGAACAGGATGTAAAAAATGACAGCTGTACTGTTCATGGGGAGGTGTAAAAAAATGGCAATGTTGCAAATCTGTAGTAAAAATATTTAAAAAAATGGTGAAGTCACAAGCGTACATAGAAACTGTGCAACGCACACCCATAATATAATTAGGTTGGGGATTTTTTACAGCAGATTGTCAAGTCAGGCATTGTGGTGCCTCCGATCATGAACAGTGTCACTGTGATTTTCTTTATCTGTGCCGAACAATGATTTCCCACAGCGACCACGCATCTCTGCGTTGAAAGTGTGAAAACACACTTCAGCCATGTTGTGAAAAATGACAGCTGTACTGTTCATAAGGAAGTGTGGAAAATTGCCACTGGTGAAAATCTGGACTGAAAATATTACAAAGTCATGAACTAACGAGGGTGCGTGGAAACTGTGCAATGCTCACTCGTAACACAGTCATTTTATGGACTTTTTTCACCAAATTTTCAACATAGCCATTTTAAGACCTCTGCTCATGAACAGTGTATCTGTGATTTTCTCAATCTGTCCTAAACATTGCTTTCGCACACCAACAGCACCATTGTGAGCTACATGTGCGAAAACACATTTTGGGTGACATATGAAAAATTGCAGCTGTACTGTTCATAAGGAAGTGTAATAAAATGGCAATGTTGAAAATCTGGAGTGAAAATATAAAATTTGCAAACTTACGAGCATGCATAGGGACTGCGCAACGCACGCTCGTAAAACAGTCATTTTTAGGAATTTTTACCAAATTTTCAACATAGCCATTTTAAGACCTCTGCTCATGAACAGTGTCACTGTGATTTTCTTAATTTATCCCATACATTGATTTCGCACACCGACTGCTCCATTGTGCGCTACATGGGCGGAAACACGTTTTGGGTGAGATGTGAAAAATGACAGCTGTACTACTCATAAGAAGGTGTGGCAAAATGGCAATGTTGGAAATCTGGAGTGAAAATATTGAAAATTCGCGAACTTATGAGCGTGCATAGCAACTGTACAACGCACGCTCGTAAAACAGTCATTTTTTGGAATTTTTTCACCAAATTTTCAACATAGCCATTTTAACACCTCACCTCATGAACAGTGTCACTGCAATTTTCTTAATTTGTCCCGTACATTGATCTCGCACACCGACTGCTCCATTGTGCGCTACATGGGCGGAAACACATTTTGGGTAAGATGTGAAAAATGGCAGCTGTATTATTCATAGAAGGTGTGGTAAAATGGCAATGTTGAAAATCTGGAGTGAAAATATTGAATACAATACACGAAAGGTATGAGAACTGTGTAATGCACGCCAGAAACAGTCATTTTAGAATTTTTCACCGAATTTTCAACATAGCCATTTTAAGACCTCTGCTCATGAACAGTGTCACTGTGATTTTCTTAATTTGTCCCATACATTGATTTCGACACCGACTGCGCCATTGTGCGCTACATGGGCGAAAACACATTTTGGGTGAGATGTGAAAAATGACAGCAGTACTACTCATAAGAAGGTATGGTAAAATGACAATGTTGAAAATCTGGAGTGAAAATATTGAAAATTCACGAACTTACGAGCCTGCGTAGGAACTGCGCAACGCACGCTCGTAAAACAGTCATTTTTTGGAAGTTTGGCACCAAATTTTCAACTTGGGGCTTTGGGACCCCTTCTCATGAATGATATCACTGTCATGGTGTTATTCAGGCCCAAAGAGTGATTTCACGCAGCGACTATGAGTGACTGCGAAATCACCCTTCGGGCCCGAATAATGCCATGACAGTGACATCATTCATGAGAAGGGGTCCCAAAAACCCCATGTTGAAAATTTGATGCAAAAATTCCAAAAAATGTCTGAGATATGCATCAAAGTTGAATAAAACCATATTTATTCCATTATACAGCTTCCCAGCATTTCCTCAGTTCGCGGTCAACTTTGAAGAGTGCAGACATGTTCCCGGTCCACCGAAGATCATCACGCTGGACTCCAGAGGTGAGTATGGGGTGAGGTGGGGGTGTGGGTAGGCAGGGTGCGTAGAGGGTGGGCGCAGGTATGGAGGGGGGAGAGAGACCGCCGAGAAACTTTTTGTTTACAGTGGTTTTTTTTTTTTTTAGGAAGACGATGCAGGATGTTTGCTATGTTAGATGGGCCCCAGCATGGCAGCTGGAAGGCTGTTAGGGGCTGGGGGGTCCATGGAGCCAACAGGGGATTGGGCACACCTGTCGGTATTAGAATTTTTGCCACACTGGTGTGGGTTCCCAGCAAGGCAGCTGGAAGGCTGTTGGGGGGGCATGGAGCTGAAGGGGGATTGGTCACCCCCATCGGCAATAAGAATTTTTGCCATGCTGGGGGTGGGATCCCAGCGTGGCACCTGGAAAGCTTTTTTTGGAGGGGGAGCATGGAACTGACAGGGGATTGGGCACTCCCATCAGCAGGATTGTTGCCACGCTGGGGTGGGCTCCCAGCTTGGCAGGAAGAGAAAGCAGAGATGTATGCATGCAGGATTGCCGGCAATATGCTAATAAGCACTATCTCATCACTGCTCACTGAAGCGGAGCTCTCCCTTTCAACTGTACGGCACTGCATTTTCAACTGCTGTCATAGACAGTTGCAGCATTCATTGGTGAACTGTGGCCATGCCTGCAAACACACTGACTGAATTGGAAGACAGGGTGCCACACCTCCAAAAACTCGAATGATGGCACTATGTTTCTTGCACACGCGTACAAGCAAACATAAAAAACGCATTTTATTTTTTTTATTTATTTATTATTTGCTAAGATTACAAATACCTTTGAACCAAAGGTTCTTTTACAGAGGTTATGCGTCAAATAGAATTAGTGAGCAATACAAATTGAATTGGACAATATACAAAAAATAATATCTGACATATGAAGAAGAGGTCAGAGACAGCTATGGGAATTTGCTGAGAAAGTCAGGGAGGCAAAGACAATTCAGTTTTCAAGTCAGAGTGAACACGGGGCAGGAGAAACAGATCTGGAAGGAGGAAAATAGACCAGAGAAAGGAGAAGACGAGGCAGAAGAGGCCGTCCTGTAGAATGACTTTGTCATTAAGATTCGTGAGATAAAACAGGAAGTGTTAGGTGGGGCAGGGTGTACAGAGATAAGGGGGTAAAGGAGCAAAAGAGAGGTAAAAAGAGATGGGATGTAGTGAGCGGGAAGGCATGAGCGGGCAGGGTAGGAGAGGATGGAGGCAGGAGGTGAAGTGGAGGAGTTGGTTGGGAGGGAAGGGGGAATGCAAGAGGAAGGGGACATGGAGCACAGGGGGAGGGAGAGCAAGAAATATTAGGGAGAGAATTGGGAGGAAGTGCAGGAGGGCATATTGCAGTGGTGTCCAACCTTTTTGGGGGCGGGAGCAACATTTTAATTTCTGTGGCAAGGCAAGAGCAACAACGACATGTGGCCCATGATGGTCCCCTCATGCACCACACACGATGTCCAATAATTACTATGATTATATACACATATACATATATATTTCAGCATGTATATTTATATATATATATGTGTGTGTGTGTTATATATATACATATATATATATATATATATATATATATATATATATATATATTCTTTCTTTTTGATAGGTGAACAGAAGCCATGACAGTAATGGGCAAGTCTGCCAAATAAAAAAATAGAAAAGCTTTTAACATTCAACGATGCCATAATATTCTGATAAACAGCCTGATTAAATGCCCCTTATTTTAGCAGCCAGCCAAGCATTGCATTTAATCAAAAAATATTTTTAACCTCAACATTACGTGTTATCTTTGATGCTGAAATGGGGAACTGCCACAGGGGTTTCATTCGATCCATGGATTGATGGACTCGGTGTGGCTGTCCTCCCCCAAGAAAGGTCACCAGAGAGGGAAACAGACAGTTTTCAGTGATGGAGACTACAACAGGGACTCCTCTGTCCAATCAGAGAAGTGTTCCCTCCTGGTGTCAAATTCAAACTAGCTGCACCACTCTTGCTACTGGTACCCTTCCCCTGCATTGAACTCCGAGTGGCTGTCCTCCCCCATGAAAGCTCATCATAGAGGGAAATGGACACTTTGCGGTCAATTTTTGTTGTAAGGCTGTGGTTTGCGCACAGAGAATCACTCCTGTTAATTACAGCACAAAAGTAGTATTTTTTTCTCGAACCTTCGCAAGCAACATAAAATGGTTTGGCAAGCCACATGTTGCTCGCAAGCCACGTGTTGGACAGCCCTGGCCTATTGGATACAATCGCAGCTGCAGATATTGGTAAGGTGGTGCAGTAGTTTGCATTTAAAGAGGACAAGCTTATTCTCTGCAGAGACAACTGGAGGGAGACCATTCCAAAGGGAAGGGGCCCTGGAGTAGAAGGAGTGCTGAGCTTGAGAGGTTCAGCAGAAGGGAACCAGGAAGGAGGTATTGTTAGAGCTGCGGGTGCTGCGGCTATGCAGGCGTGGCCACAATGTAGGACTTTTGAGGACAGTGGCGTGAGGCTGGGGCAGATTTTCTTAGCTAGGAGGCAAGTCTGGTAGGTCTGTATTTTGAACAATTTCATAACTGTGATCCTGTAAATTTCAAATTTATGGCATTGCTTGGCAGGCCCCAATGCGCTATGGTGGGTTTAGGGTTAATGATCTCCTTAAAAGGGAGAGTGAATGGATCTTCAGACTACAGAGCATCAAACCTCATGGTGTAAATGACCAGTGAAACCCGAAGCCCTTTCTGAAAAAATGAAGCAATGAGTTGTACTATTTCAGGCACATTAATGTTTGACCATTCTAAAAAAGGGCTTAACAGTAATGATGATCTCTTTTTGACATAGCTAAAGCTCTAATTAGCTTCTCTTCCTATTTTTTATCCTAGGTTTGACTGTACGGAGATTTTGCATCTCTGTAGATCCCCGTCAAAGAAAGTTGTAGCGAAAAAATGTTGTAAAAGTTATGGTGATCACAATCTAACATCACCTCTGTACTTCAGCTTTTTTACCTTTACTATATATTTCTGCTCACCTTAATTCACGTTTCTGAAGTTCCCCCCCTTTTTCTCTCTCTCTTCCCCCCAAAAATTCCCCTCCTTTTTCCTAATATAACAAAATGAAAAACAAAATATCACCTTCCAACACCCCCCACCCACCACCTATTCTCTCTCTTGCCTTCTGCTCTTTTTCTGCCCCCAAGTATACCTTTTGGGAATTACTTTATTCTGCCTTCAAATCTTTTTCTTCTGGGGCTTCCTTGCTATCACTTATAAGCCTACATTTGAGCGAGTTAAATTTAAATGTGCCACAATGAATTGAAATTTGTAGTTAATTGTAGCTACATTACTTTAAATAGCTTTTTCTACTTGGGCTTCTTGTATCCTGTTTATATGTATTTGAATGAATTTGTGTGTGTCTTTTATTACCTGTATATACTGGGCACTTTGCGATGATGTCATTATATTGAGGATATTTAAAAAAGACGTGATGTTCCTAGGCTACACCCCCTAATGAAGGCTTAACAGCCAAAGTGCAGGGGTCCTATATGTGGCTTGTTTTTGCCATTAAAATTGATTTGCACTAGCAGTCAACATCGTTTGCTGGTAATTTTTTCTGCCTGGAGTGTTGTTTCTTTGGCTTTATCTGGTAGGCAATCCGCCTTTGGAGGTAGAGTCAATTAGATAGTTTATAAAGATCACAGGTATGGGTTCTTTTCCCGGCTCCAGTGACAAGACGGCAGCACTTATTCAGAGCAGTTTTAATTCTTTTTAGGCTAGTAATAGTAGCAGACCCATAAAAGATGAGGCCATAATCAATGACCGAAAGGACTGAGCTGGTTATAGCCGTGCGCTTTGCTGCCGATGTGAGGCAGTAGCTATGGCGATAGAGAATCCCTATCCCGGAGTTTATGGTTTTGGAGATGTTATTAATGTGTGAGTTGTAGGTGAAAGAGTTGTCTAGCGTGACACCCAGGTATCGGAGCTCATGGACAAGTTCAAGCGGGACGTGGAGCATGTTAAGTATGATGAGGTTGAAGGTTTTATGTTTGCTGTGGGAGGTATACAACAACATGGCCTTGATTTTTTTGTAGCTCATCAGCAGTTTGTGTTGTTCAAACCCAGTTTCAACAAGGCTAATGTTGGTCTGGAGGTCCACTGAGAGGAGGGCAGGGTCAGTGTGAGAGCAAAAAAGGACTGCATCATCTGCATAGAGTATCATGTTGTTGTGACAGGCTGATGGGAGAGTATTGATAAACAGGCTAAAGAGCAGCGGCCCAAGGATAGACTCTTGTGGTACCCCTGATCTCACAGAGAGGCTATCGGTTAGGGAGTCACCAATCTTAACCCATTGACACCTACCTGTCAGGTATCTCACAAACCAGTTGGAGACCTCGGAGGAGAGGCCAAGACTGGGATGGGAGCTCACCAGGAAGTGGTGATTAATGGTGCCAAATGCCTTAGTCAAATCTACAAACACTACACCAAGAGTTTGTCCTTAGTCTAGGGCCTTCTGTATGTGGGTGGTATATTCAAGCAGGGCAGTGGTAGCACTGTGGGCTTTCCTAAAGCCATGCTGCTGTGGGCACTGGATATTATATTTGAGTAAGTAATCCAACAGTTGGTCTGCCACAATACATTCAAGTGCCTTTGAGAGTGGGGTGGGGGATTAAGATGGGGTGGTAATTGTTATGGAGAGACCTATCACCACTTTTGTGCACAGGTGTAACAACAGCAAATTTCCAGATCTGTGGGAACTGTCTGAGGGTGAGCGAGAGGTTTATGAGTTTGGTGAGGGGGGATAAGACAGCTTCTAGTGAGAGGGAGAGGACTTTTAGATCCAGGGTGTCACTACTAAATCATGATTTTCCTAGCACCGTCCGAGGTCTTTTCTAGATTCAGCCAAGGCCACTCATCTGAAGTAGAAGGGAGGTATGTTCATAGGCAGTGGAGGACTGGATGTGTTGCCAAACAGGGTGGAGCCATTTTGAGAAGTCAGGGGGCAGAGTGTTGCTAAGATCTGTGAATGAGATGTTGAAGGTACCAGCGATTAATTTAGGGTCCTGAATAACAGTACCGTTGACTTCAAGCATTAACGGGGAAGATTTATTTGGTTTCCTGGTGAGGTTCTTGATGTTT
Source organism: Neoceratodus forsteri (assembly GCA_016271365.2). Lineage (NCBI taxonomy): Eukaryota > Metazoa > Chordata > Ceratodontiformes > Ceratodontidae > Neoceratodus > Neoceratodus forsteri. The sequence goes on from CM057450.1 coordinate 140,442,919, forward strand.
TCCCAGAAGTTTTTACTGCCTCCCCAGGAATTCATGAGTTCTTGTTTGTAGTAGTCTTGTTTGGCTTTCTGAATTGCATGTATGCACTAGTTTTGGGCGGCTCTGTAGCGTTGCATGTCATTATGGTGACCTGACATATGAGCACAGTGCCAGAGGGTGTCCCGATCCTTCAACTTAGAAATTAGGGCAGGGGTGATCTAGGGGTTAGAGGCACCCCTTTGCTTTGATTTCTTATTGGGTGCGAACCTGTCATAGACTTCATTAAACTGCTTAATGAAGTCATTCTTACAGTGAGGGATTTCACATTCTGGCCAAGAAATACTTTGATGGCTAGCATTTGGGTGCTGCTGCTGTGGGGTGGTAACAGAAGGACCAGGCCTTTCATGGTATCCTTAAGGTAGATGGCACAGCCTCTGTCCCATTTACCAATACAGTCCAGAGAAAAAGAACATACCTGAGGATTGTTAATGCATTGTTGGGGACCTTAGCGGAGAGACGTTTCATTAAGGGTTAATATGTCAGGCTTATGCTATGCCATCCAAACTTGAAAATCATCCAGTTTGGGTAGCAGGCTCTGAGTATTGATGGAGGCTAAAGTAAGAGACTCGAATTTATTGCGTAGGGGGTTGGAAGTTGCTGGTGGAACGGGGCTGGGGTGTATATTCCCCAACAGAAGTAGTAGGAGAAGGGTAATCCACGATAAGTGAAAGGTAAGGAGCTTTGACATCTTATGTTGTCTTTGTTTGGAGGTTCTAAGCTGCTGGGTATTGCTAACTGGGGAGAGTAGTAACAGAAGGTGTGAGTACTCTGGAAGGGGACATAGGATTGCAAGCATATTAGGTGTCATGAAGGGTGTGCTTGTCCATGAGTGAGAGGCTAGAATGGGCATTGCACTTGAAGGTATGTACCGAGGTGGGTTAACATTAGCGTGGAGCAGGGCAGTGGTGGTGCAAGCACCATTGAGTGTTGGTAGAATGAGTATAAAAAGGAGCAGAGTTAGGTGGAAGGGGAACATCTTAGGTGCAGGAGGAGGGATAGTTGGAGGAAAAGAGAGTGAGGAGGCGTGAAGATATCACAGTGCAAGAGGAAGAGTAGGGGAAAGGGGGAACAGCTCTGGCAGAAAGGGACTGACTATGAGAAGAACAGGGGAGCATGTGCTGTAGGGAGCTGATTGGCTGTAATGTACTAGGAGTAGGTAGCATGTCACTTTATGCGAGGCTGTAACTGATTGGCAGAGCTTGGGGGGAAGGGCCAAAGGGCATTACTCTCTGTGGCTCAGAGGATTTAATAGAGGTTGGGGCTGGGAAAAAAAATGTAGGTTAAATAAATAATTGCAAAAGCTGAGCAGTCCGAGTTTAAACAAGGTGGCGAGGCACCACAGAAACTATGGATCATGGGTGCACCAATAAGAAAGGAGCTGGGAGTGTAGTTGGTCAATAAGGGGCCGGCTCAGATCACCAATCAGCAGGCTGCCTGGGTTCGGGGCTCCCAAGGAGATTCAGCTGTTTCTACCCGAGAGTCAGCAGGCTGGTAGATGTTTGAGCAGGGAGCGCAACTGATTGCCAACATTCAGTAAATATTGCTGATGTAGCTAATAGTTTGATTCTGACTCTTTTTTTTTTTTAAAGTGAAAAACAGACTGCCCACCATACTGGTGCTACCATATAAACACAGGTTTATTTACATTCCTTGATCAGCTCCAACTGCATCATTCCTGGACTTGGGAACACCCCGCAACACAGACTAGCCCCTCATGATGCTGAGGGAGTTTAGGAGACTGCCTTATGAGTGACTGCACTGCTTGGGTGTGTTTCTAATGCTGAGGAAACACACAGTAAGAACAGATCCAGGATTGTAAACAAAACAAGGTTGTTTATAAATATACATTGCCATGCATTTCAGTTCTACTAAACAAGGAGACAGACGAAACAAACAGCAACATCAATGAATTTTAGAGAAGGTAAGCAATCATAAAATGTGAGATTTTTACTAGAAATTATATGATGAAGAACAGGTTGACAGTGTCCCTTTAAAGTAACCGCAAAGTATAAATGTGACGATATTTATTTATTTCGTTTTTGGTACCCAGGTAGGTGCACTAGACAGAGACTGCCTATTTTCAGGCATGACCCAGAATAGTTATTACAAAGCAACAAGATACAAGAAAAATTCAACAACAGAAAATGACAGATGTGAAACATAGCATTAAACTCGCAAAGCAGAGAAATGTGAACATATATGAGGTACAGATATTCTCGCAGATTCCTAAGTACTTACAGCTTTAAGTGCAGGATAACATACATATAGTAGATTAGGAAGGGGATTCAGGGAACAGTGCAGGAGCATTTGTCTTTGGCTGAAAAGAGAGAAGATCCTTCCTAAAGGTCTCGTGTAACTGAGAGAATCTGATATACGCTGGAAGGGAATTCTGAGCCTCAGAGCAGCAGAGGCAATAGCATGTTCCCCCATTTTTGTTGCACTGCATGGAGTATATAGAAGCGTCCTCTAAGCAGATCTCAGTGGGTATGATGGAGAGTTGAGGAATAGCATGCTGGCAAGGGATTCAGGTGCTCCTGCACTGATAATGTTATCTATAAGGCAGCCAGCAGTGTATATATGAGTGGAAGAAAGGGACAGTCATCCAAGAATGGAGTAGAGCACACAGCGATGGGTAAGTTTAGGGACAGCCATCCAAGAGTGGAGTAGAGCACACAGCGACGGGTAAGTTTAGGGACAGCCATCCAAGAGTGGAGTAGAGCACACAGCAATGGGTAAGTTTAGGGACAGTCAGCCAAGAATGGAGTAGAGCACACAGTGATGGGTAAGTTTAGGGTCAGCCATCCAAGAGTGGAGCAGAGCACACAGCGACGGGTAAGTTTAGGGACAGCCATCCAAGAGTGGAATAGTGCACACAGTGACTGGTAAGTTTAGGGACAGCCAGGGTGAAGCGACAGACACTATTGTAGCAGGCGTCCCATCTCAGCAAAGCACTTTTATGAGATTCCATGAATGCTATAAGTCCATAGTTAAGATTTGACCTGAGGATACCATGGGCAATGGCGAGTCTAGCAGCAGCTGTTATTGAAGACCTGACTTTATACGCTAACACCAATTTAATGTTGACTGCTCTGCAGGTGTTATTTATATGAAGGCTGAACTCAAGCGACAGATCAAGAGAGACTCCCAAATACTTAAAGTGATCAACCACCTCCAGGAAGGCACCATCAGGACCCAGGATTGAGAGAGATATGGAACAAGACTTGATTCTGGGGGCAGAGCCAAACAGCATGGCAATAGTTTTCTTATTATTTAGCAAAAGCTTGTTGTGCATCAGCCAAGTGTTAAGACAGTCAAAGTCGGTCTTTAGAGAGGAGTTGATTGTTTCAGGGTCCTTGTGACTGGAGTAGAGAACCATATCATCTGTGAAGGGGATGATGGGGGAGAGAACAGGGAGTTCAGGCAGGTTGTTGATAAAAAGAGAGAACAATAACGGAGCAAGAACGGATCCTTGAGGAACGCCGAGACAGGTAGGAGCTGGATCTAGCTTGACTTTATTAATTTCAATGAACTGATAGTGCAAACGGATTCAAACAGCAAAGTGCTATGTATGTGAAAAGTGCAAATGCAAACATTAAACAAAACGCATTATGAAAATAAGATTTCCATAAATATCCAGATATAAGATAATTCATAACTATAATGCACTTCTGTCACTAAATATGGTCCCCAACTAGCTGTCTAGAGAAATAAACATTGCATGAACTAGCAACTATCCAAGAAACAGTTTAAGCTCAAATCTATCATTCAAACCCAGGGGTTTAAGCTCCCCAAAGTGTATAGATCCAAAAGGACTCCCTTCGCTAAAGTTTCCTTTCCAGACCTGCTTCCCTTGGGCCTATCTGTACTTTCTCTGAGCCCATGAAAGCAAATCTGTGAGGGGTGGGGGGCACCTTTCTGGATGTGTCCAGCCAACACATTATCCAAGCTGCATTTGTTGATATCACGTGGGTGCTCACCAATCAACACCTTCAATTTTCTGTTTTGCCAATGTAATAGCTACCGTAACAGTATAGCCCATGTACACCACAGACGTGACATTGCAATTAATGAATTTACAGAGAGAATATTGCTTATTAGTTGTAGAGTTGAAAAACGTATCTGTAACTTCAATAATATCACACAATTTACACTTGCCATACCTGTAACTCCTAGCAGGAAGCGACAGTAAACTTCTAACGCTCTGTGGTTGTTGATGACCATTAACCACTATGTGTTTAACATTCTCAGCCCATCTGTATACCAGCCTAGGAAAATGAACTGTACATTCCTGTAAAGAGGGTTCTGACCTCAAGATATACCAATTGCTTTGAAGAATATTGAAGATTTTCTGAGATTCCATGCTGTAAGTGGTCACACAGTTGATAGTTTTATCCCTACTATCAAGCCTACGCTCTTGTACCTGAAGGTTTTCCTTACATTTTTGATCTGCTGGCTCTCTGATCAGTGTTCACTGAATAACCCCTATTATGAAACCTTTCTCCTAAAACATCTGCTTGCATTTGATATTCCTCCACAGTAGGGCAAATCTGCGCAACTCTAAAAAAAAAACTGGCTGGTAGGAATATTATCTATGGTGCGGAGGATTCCAAAAACAGTTTGAAAGGCAGGTGTTTTAGGAGAACGGTTTCATAGTAGGGTTATTTGGTGAACACTAGGCCAGATGGATGTGTGCATCTATAGAGGCATGGAAGCCCACAGCCAGATAGATGTGTTCATGCAAGCACCTTCGGGACCTGCGCGAATGAGGATATGATTCCACTATCTCAAAAAGAAAGGAAATTCTTTGCAAAAAAAAATGTGTTAATGCACCAGTTGGGGTTCAGATTAAAGTAACAAAAGTAGGAAAATTGTTATTTTTTTTGTTAGTCCTTTTTCCTACCTGGCTCCCCAGTTGGCCTCTGTGTCCACGCATCCCCTATTCCAGCCACCTCCCAGTCTGCCCTGGCTCCCATAGGGCCCTCTCCATCTTACCCGCATGGCAGGGTGGTGGGGAGTCCTCTTCTCGCCCACAAAGTCCAGATCCAATTATCTGGTGATGCTCCCAAAGCCGGGCACCCCATTGGCAGACATCAAGCCACAACAACCGGGTCACCATTTTTCCTGTTTTTCTCCACTGCTGATTGGGACGTGCAAAGATGCCCATGGAAGGGAGCATGCACAAGTCCAACCATGCTCCTCCCTGCACCTGCCCCAACTCATCCCCCATGTACACAGTGTTGGTGCACCACCCCCAGTCTCCACTAGGGGCCACAAGTGCGTTGATGGCTGGAGTCCCCCCACCACGGAGAGGGAGAGCAGTCCTTCGGATGATTGATTCCTTTCCTCCCCTGCCGACCCCTGGTGGCCCAAGTCCATTCCCGAACCCGGGTCGCTGGCGTGGCTCAAGATAGGGCATCCAGCACCTCAGCCCTCAGCACCACCAGGCTGACTGAAGTAAGGAAATGTGGTGTTAGGGTTTCCAACCTAACTCCCCACAAGCAGCAAAAGGAAAAAACATTACAGTTTTGACAGTTCTAAGTCTTGGTGAATCAGGGGTGGGCTCTTTCTTGGGGTTCTCAATCCTAATACTCCCCCATTCTGATATAGTCTTAGATGTACAGAACTGTGTCTCCCCACATGCTGGCAACAATCTGTGGGCCATGCCTGAAGAAAACACATCACATCTGAACTTATTTGCTCAGGGAGCATTAGGGTTGAGAACCCCAAAGAAAGGCACAACCCCTGATTTGCCAAGACTCATGGAAACCAAAACTATTATTTCTTTTTCCTTTTGCTGCTTTGAGGGGTGGGGAGTTAGGGGTCAGAAACCCTAGTGCCACATTTCCCTAGTTTTGTTGCTTTAATCTGAACCCTAACTGGTACTTTAATGCAGCTTTTGCAAAGAATATTGATATAAATGGAATATGCAAATGCATGACTCAAAATATGCTATTTATGGTCATAGACCAGCCCATTGGTGCGGCGGTACTGCTACTGCCGATGCCAGTAACCCGGGTTCGAGAATGAGCCTGGGTCGCTGGGGGGAAGAGGGTCAAGCGTCCCACAGGGTGCCCTCCAAGGGGGGGAGGGCTATTGCACCACTCTGTTACCACCACCTGGGGAGGAAGACTCACAGTGTGGGGAAGGGAAGACACCATTGGGTGCTTGGCTGAGATGTGTTCGAGCACGTCTACAGCCTGGACTATAATCCTTCATGCCAGTGTCCTCAGGGGATGGGGTTTTGGGGATCCAAAATGCTATGAGAAAACTACAAAATAAACCTTACCCCCCCACTGCTATGCAGCATGATCTCCGACAATGTTGGGGGGGGGTGGAGCACGGATGGGCAGTACTACCTCAACTGATCCTTGCCAGCAGTGGGAGACACAAAAATGTGATATTAAAAAATCTGAGGGATCAGGACCGTGAGTGTCAGAACCTTGCATGAACTTTGATAATCCTGTCCCCTCTCAAGGGATGATAAACTGCGTATGTTAAGTCAGGCCAGTGCGTATTCAGTTTATACAGCATCAGTTTACTAGTTATAACTTTTCAAGGAAACTTCTCGATTTAATATCTAGGCTTCATTTCCCATTACCTTAGTGTTGCTGTTGCAGCCTTTCCTGATACAAAAACATTTTGTTAGTAAGCCCAGTTTGGAAGGGATCACAACTCTGCCCAAACCGATGGCCAGTCGATCCCTTTCATTTCCCCAGCCCCGGCCCCAGACTCAGACATTTTGTGATGTCTAAGTAGGGAGAGCACAGGGGCATGCCCCATAAAGGTCTATGGCAGATGTTTTAAAAATTATCTTATATCCATTTAAGGAATCTCTGATAAAAAGTGAGAGTCCGCACACACAGCTGTTAGCTAAACAGCAGCTTTCATTTTTTTGATCAAATGTTTCTTAAAAAGATATAACATTTTTTTTAAAATGTCTTTTGTATCACAAAAAACTGTTGTGGCAATAAGGTAATGGGCTATAAAGCCAAAATGATAAATACATTACCTGAAAAATTTACTTTAAATTGCCTGTTTGTTCAAACAGTCACCTGTTTCACTTTAAGCCCTCACCTAGGGCAACAAGAATCCTAACACACAAGCACCTTCTGTTTATATCGCCCTGCCGGACGAAACAAAACACCCTCCGAACATTCCAAGTACAGAAAAAAATGAAGAAAAACAAATAAGATAGTAATCGCTTCCCTGCAGTCCTCAGGTTCTCCTCTGCAGTCCACATTGGTTGTCGTCTCTGGGCCCGTCTCTGGGCCCTTCTCGCCCCAACAGTCCTGCAGTAGCCTGGCAGATCCCCCCTCCAAGAATACCCTCCCGGTCCCCTCGGCCTAGTACAGTACCCACCTCCCACGCTCCTGGTTTTACTCCGACTCTTTAAGTTCAACTACTGGCCATAGTATTACACATCCCAACTGTGATACATTCAGCAATGGAAAAGCTGCTCTCTGATTGGTTCTGAAATCCACTGTGATGAAACCATGAAGATGTAAATTACAACAAAACTAGGAACACAATTTTTATTTTATTGATTGCAACCAGGAAGAACACAGTTGAAGTTTTTGCAGTAAAAATGTTACTGAGTTCATTTAGAGTCACAGTACAGTAGCAGTAAAGGAGTCAGCAATCATAACAACATAAGAAATAACAGAAATATCAAGTCACAACAGGCAAACATTAACAAAAATTACATTAAAAATGTTTAAGATAAAAATAGACTACTCTCCAACAGATGATTAGAAAAGGCTTTGTTTTATGAAAAGTTAGTACGTTCGAGAGAAAAAGGAAGGTTATAGTACATAGTGAGTGTTAGAGTGTTCACATTTACTCTCAGAATTACACTCTCTGCTCAGGATATTAAAAAGGGCCCCATACTTTACTAAACAAGTCTGCTTTGTTTTGTAGCATATAACCACAGCTACCCATTTACTGCACGGTGATTAAAAATAATCAAATGAAAGGAGAACTGCGGTGCACCTGTAAGTCATTTTTCCCAGTAGACTTTTTTTCATCTATTTGATCAATTTCTGATCTAGTTCCATCTTTACTGGTCTTTTAGCGAACACAGTGAGTGTTTCTGATGTACACTCTACTAGCAAGTGCCATTTTAGAACTGTATGATGTAGTTTATGTCTCTTTTGGGTCACAGAGTTCCAGAAAAGAACATGACTGCATTGTGAAGATGTCCCTGGTATGGCCTTAAAAATGTCCTAACCTTCCCCATCCCCCCAAACAAAAATCGGTATTTCTATAACTGGAAGGTAGGGATCTGAATCATAAAATATTTCCAGACATTTGTGCTGCAGTCTACTTCTCCTTCAGAACATACTTTTCAAGGTAAACCACACAATATAGTAGGCTTCTTTAGCTTGTAAGTGTTCCTGATTCTGGTCATTTGTCTCTAATTTTTGAAGCCTTGTCCATCATTTGAAAGGCAGGAGGTTGGAGAAATGTCAGCACTCAGGAGCAGCAGTTGAAGAGTGGGGGGACCATGATGTACCAGAATGATGCCATTGCTGGAGCGCCACACAGGCGGAGTCAGAGGGTATTAAAGGGGGTGAATCGATAGCCCATTTTTGTAATGTTTGCCATAAAATTTGTCAATGAGGGACAAAGCAATTCTGAGGAGAAAATGAGGGAATTCAGCTCCTATTAATCAGGGTCAGCTGAGAGGTATGTGGCCCTTGCCCCATATTATGCTTCAAAGGGCCAAACCTGACTCTTGGTCTGGGGGAGAGGAGGGGTATCAGCTCACTTACTGGAAGAGTCATCACTGGAGCAGTTCTTGGAGCCCTCAGGTATGCAGCCACAGTGCACTTCCCTCACGGAGAGTCTGGAGGAGGAGAGTGAGACACAAATTAAACAACTGTTACATGTGCACTGTCCAGGCCCACCCCCACCACCATAGAACAGTTTTTACTTTTTTAATTTTCTCTTCCAATCACCAGCACTACAACCCAACAGTTCCCCAGACCACTATCCCAGCAGCAGTCTAGTATCCGCACTCATCCGTGGTCAGTGTCCCATGAGCACTGATCCGGGGCCCATCAGTGCTTGTTTCAAAGACATGATGGCTTCAGGTTTTATTGTTATCCGGCACTCATCTAGAAATCAGAGCAGTCTACACTTCAGACACAGCAAAATAAATCAATAAATAAAAACAATTAATGCAATAACACAATACAAGAAATAAATTCAAAAAATGAATACAATAAATGTAGTAAATGCATACATATAATAAACTGATAGATAAAATACACTAAATAAATAATACAATAGATGAATGAGTACAGTAACTAAATACAATACATTAAACAATACAAGCAAATCATACATATAATAAGTACAATTAACAAATACAATACGTGCAACAATCACATTGAAGAAATACAATAAATTGAATAAATATGTAAGTACAGTAAACTACTACAGTAACTACAACAAATCAACACAAAAAATTAAATTACAGTAACAAAATAACTGCGATCAATAAATACAGTATATAAAGTCAGGAAATAAATACAAGAAATAAAATTATAACATACAAGAAGTATGTGAGTTGTGGGTATTGATGGAGTCCAACACTGTGTCAGAATGCAAATAAAAATCCAAAATTTATTTCTGCAGCAGTATAAACATAAGCAGACTTCAGACGACAAAATAATAAACTCATAAAGTAACTTATAGCAACAGCAAAAATTCCACCATTTACATCACTGGGCAAAGTTAAGTACCACCTAGAAACAAGCTAGGGGACTGATAGGTTTAGCACCCTACCACCAACTGACTGAGAACTGCACTCAGTGTTCTTTTATACAAGCAGAAAGCATGTGATAGGCTAAACTCTGCCCTTTCTGGCATCATAGCACTTAAAGAAGCTTAAAACGCTATTTATTTTTATCAAACTATACTTAAACAACTATTACATTACATACTTAGTGTGCACACATCATAAGGATGCAGTATTAATGCAAAATAAACACATTTTCATTGTTACCAAGGAAGACATGCTCCTCTCATCAGTTTCTGTCCATAAATAAGGGCTTGGAAGGGCAGGCCTGCTCTATAGGAAAACAGAAAGCTAGTGGAGGGTCCTGCAACCTTGATTAGTGAAGGCACCAAAAACCGTAGACAACAGAGAGGTCAAACTTTATTTTAATCGTTTTCCCCCTATTTCTCTTTCTTTCCTATTCATTGCCTTATTTTTGCTTAAGGAAATAAATAGTTTTCTTGAATGGGAACAGCTCTCTTGAATTCAGTGCTTCTGCTACAGGAGACAAAGGAAACACTCTCCTAAGACTGCCTTACAAGGAGCTAGGCATTGCGGAAAACAGCAAAGGCAGGGGAACAAACACTCAGTGAGTGAGTCAGGCAGTAATTCCCGATTGAACAACTTTACGCTTCCTTACAAGGTTTCCTGATTTGACTACAAGAATGAACCTGTGAGCTTGCAGGTAGTGTAACTACAACATTGCCCCTCTTCTGGGGTATTTACAACAATATATTGAGAAATACAAGGTTATTTACCAACGAGCTGCAAAGGCTTGTTGCAGGCAAAGTGCGCACAATCGAGGAGCAATATCTGCACATTCGTGCAGATGAACGCGTGCACTATCAAGCGGCTGTCTGCCTGTAACTCGGACTGTACCACTGGAGTGTGTGTACATGGAGATGAGGGGGTTAAAGAAGATGAGGGATAATAAGAACAACCCCAGGTGGCCTTTCCTATGTGTTGGGGAAGAAAAAGAGCATCATCACGGAAGAGAGGAAAAAGAAAGTCGAGGTACCATTGCAACAGTTTTCTCTAGGAAAGGAAAGAGCCCAGTCAATGGTACACACAGCCCCTACCACAAAGTACAACAAATGTAATAAATAAATACAATAGCTAAATAAATGCAAGAACAAAATAAACACAAAAAACACATACCATCAGTACAGAACATACAACAAGGTGTGCAGATAGACGCAAATAATGAATACTCACTCGTCAAACACTACAAGACTTAAATTATAAAAACGATATACACCTGTAACACAGTAGCATAGTAATTTAAGGTCAGACAGGACTCTAAGTCCACCAGGTCCAACCCCAACCCTCACAGCCACTTAACATACTATTTATTTTTAATATTCAGTAACAAACAGGGGGGACATGATATAAACTTTCAAGTACCTCAAGGGAATGAACAACGTCCAGGAGCGTAGCATCTTTCAGAAAAAGAGATGTGTAAGAACAAGGGGGCACAATTTAAAGATAGAGGAGGGACGACTCAGGGGTAATGTGAGGAATTTTTTTTTCACGAAGAGAGTGGTGGACGCATGGAACCGCCTTCCTGGAGAGGTTGTGGGGTCGAAAACAGTGGGAAAATTCAAACATGCATGGGACAGACATAAGGCAATTATAGTGGGGGGTTGCAGGAAGTAGGCTGTTGGTTAACTAGAATCTGCAGCTTATCCAATAGGTAGGGAAATGGGCAGACTGGGTGGGCCAAGTGGTCCTTATCTGCCATCAAAGTCTATGTTTCTATGTAACCTTTGAGCACAAATTGCTCGTTTGCAAAGGATCCATGTCATTTGGGGACAATACAGGAGACAATTCAGTTGTAGTCGACTCAAATGGAGCCTTGTCGCAGGTGCTACAGGTTATGGGCAACTACATGGGAGTAAACATGATAAAGTATGATTCAATATAGTTAACACATTTTTAAAAGGTTCAGCTAATTACATAGTACAGAGTATTCACTAGTATATGTTAATACATCCCCCGGAGCCACTCATTACTGTGTAAGAGTTTTTTTACGCACCTTCAGCTAGAGTGAGAACAGCAAAGTGAAGCTGAGCTGTTCTGGCTCAAGCCGAATGCAAGTGAAACCTCTTTTATACAGTAATGAGTGGCTTTGAGGACATATTCACATATTATTGATCAAGAGTGATCAATAATATTAAATAAAAAAAAAAATTCCCTGAACGTGCCCATTTCCAGGGCATCTGCGCCTGAGATGGTTGTCAAAGAATAAGAGTGTCTCTCACACACAGGGAAAAGGAGTGCTCCAATTGCTTGGGAGTGCTCTCTCAATCTATAATAGTGCAAACAACTAGCAACATTAAATATGGTAGAGTACAGTACATAGTGATAGATGCAAATTGTATAGAGACCCAGTGTGGTCTTAGTTGGTAGGCAACAAGCGGTAGTACAGCTCGTTTGAGCAACCTAAGGACATGCGCACTATAGTGACTGCAGTATTGGGGTACTAAAGTGTTATACAATAACTTAAAGAGCTTGCAGCACAAAAGATAATGGGCAGAACATTTTAGTAAATTTGTAAAAGCAGTTCTTCATTACTTTTTATTTCTGATGTGTGATGTGGGGCAGGACAGGGAATTGTATGCAAAGAAGTCCAAGGAGGTAACCAGATTGGTCAGGGCAGCCAAGGCTTCCAGGGAGCTGAGGCTTACACAGGGCATCAGGGAAGGGAAGAAAGACATTTTCAGATACATAAGGGAGAGAAGGAGCTGCAGGGACCAGATAATGAGGATTAGGAATGACGGGGAGTGGGTGGAGAAGGGGTGGAACAGGCAGAAGCACTAAATGAGTACTTCTGTTCTGTGTTCACGAAGGAGAAGAATGGGCAGCTACCTCAGGGGATGGGGAAGGTGGGCAAGGGGGGGAAGGGGTGACAGATGGGGTAATTATGAAGGGCAGGATGCTAAAGGGTCTGAAGGCACTAAGGGTGGATAAGGCACCAGGTCTGGATGGCATTCATCCCAGGGTGCTGAGAGAACTGGCGGGGCCACTGGTGGACCTGTTCAATACCTCCTTGGACACAGGTTGCACACCACAGGATTGGAGGATGGCTCACATGGTACCCCTCCACAAGAGTGACCCAAAGGATGAACCAGGCAATTACAGACCTGTAAGCCTCACATCCATTGTAGGAAAACTTGTGGAAGCAATCCTGAAAGAGAGGCTGGTGACCTTTTCAGAGAAAAATGGACTCCGGGACAATCAGCAGCATAGATTCATCTCTGGATGATCCTACCAGACCAACCTAATTGAATACTATGACTGGGTAACAAGGGAACTGGATAAAGGTCATGCAGTGGATGTGCTGTATTTAGACTTCAGCAAGGCTGATTCAGTGCCTCATGGGAGGCTGGGTGGTAAGATGCAATATGTGGGGGCAGGGACAAAGATGGTAAACTGGACTGTGAACTGGCTGAAGGGGAGGCAGCAACAGGTGGTGGTGGTGGGGGGCACTCTCTTCCCCAAAGGTGGTGACAAGCAGGGTGCCACAGGGCTGAGTCCTGGGTGTGGTGTTGTTTGGGTTATTCATATCGGATATCTCACATGGTGTTAGGAGCAAGATCAGTCTGTTCACAGATGATACCAAGATAGGAGCAATGATGGATAACATAGAGGGGTGGCAGGGGCTACAGGAGGACCTGATCAATTGGAGGAGTGGTCGGAAAAGTGGCAATTGAGCTTCAATGTGAAGAAGTGCAAGGTTTTGCACTTCCGAGCAAGGAACCCAGGGAGGAGCTACCAGTTGGGGCTGGTTCAGATCGAGGTCACAGAGGAGGAGAAGGACCTCAGGGTTATCATAACAGGAAACATGAACAACTTAGCTCAGTGCAGGAAGGTGGCAGCTAAGGCCAACAAGATGCTGGGGTGTACTGCGAGAGGAATCTCATCCAGAAATAAGGATGTGATCCTGCCACTGTACAGGTCACTAGTCAGGTCACATTTGGAGTACTGCATGCAGTTCTGGCGTTCCTTTCTGAAGAAGTATATCAGATTGCTGGAGGGGGTGCAGTGTAGGGCAACTAAGATGATTCAGTGGATGGAGGGAAAAACCTATGAGGACAGGCTGACTGAATTGAATATGTACACCCTGGAGGAGAGGAGAGATCAGGGGGATAATCATATGATTGGGACCTTCAGATATTTGAAGGGGATTAACAAAACGGGCACAGAAGGGATATTTAAGCTGAGGAGAGGAAGGGACACCAGAGGGCATGGTCTCCAGTTGGAGGGTGGAAGTTATCGGAGAGAGATGAGGAGGCTTTTTTTCACAGAGGGTGGTGGAGAAATGGAACACTCTACCCAAGGAGGTGGTATCCTGTAGCACAGTGGGCAGTTTTAAAAGGGCATGGGACAGGGTGTGACGGGTGTAAAGGTGGGGGGGGGGACAGCTGCAATATAAAAGTGCTTGCTGAGCATTTGAACAGACTAACTTGATAGACCATAAGGTCTGTTTCCGCTGGCAGATTCATATGTTCGTATTTGGTCATCAGGTGTCTTACTACCCAGCAGTACTGGCTGTGATGGGAAAAGCAGTGCTTTACCTGGATGCAGACATATCTAGTTCTGTTCCTCTCACTACATCATCAGCATGTGACCTTACCCCTTGTTACATCACAAGCCCTGCTGTCTGATTGGAGACATGTGCCACAAGTTACCATCCAAGCAGCTAGAGATTGGCTCTTCTTGGAGGGTGACTAGTGATGTTACAGTCAGTGAGGTCACAATGTTGATGATTTATAGGGAGGAACAGAACTGACTATGTTAATTTCCAGATAAGGTGCTATTCCACACATGACACCTAGTACTGTCAGGTAGAAAATCTGATAATTAGCAAGGCAGAAAGGAAAAAATACTTCAGTATATAGTAATCATTTTGTACTTCCTGTGGTCGCTGCTGCAGTTTTAATGATTTTGAGTTCTTTGCTGTTTTACACGCGTATCAAAATGGGGCCTGCCACATAGCCAAGGGACATTTCTTTCCCCTGCTGGCAGGGAAATGAGCAGACTAGGTGGGCCAAGCGGTCTTTATCTGCTGGCAAATTATATGTTTCTATGCTTAAGGTCTGTGGATTTCGTTTGAAAAGACTTTACTAATTTTTGGTCTATGTCAGATTTCACCACTAGAGGGAGCAAGACTATCATTTTATCGACTACATGATAGCTAAGCCAGTTCTGGTTTTACCATACAGTAGAATTAATTGCTTTGCTGCCTAGTTTTAAGTTTTTGACAAAAACAAACAAGTATTTGTCAATGCCGAATCTTTGCTTGCTGGTATGAGCATTAGAAATGCAGGAGTTAGACAGACACAGATTAGGAATGGCAGTGAAGTATTGAAGTTGACATGAACTCCACCTCCATCCTGTAGAGATGGATAGGATTTGGGGTAAGCATTTTAGTCATCGCCCATGACGGTCAAGCCATGTCTCCTCACCCTATTCTGCAGACACCGACATGTGTTGAGCTGTGCGTTAGGGTGTTTGGCTTTACAGACACCCCATTCCATAAGGACATATGGTGAAATGGGTGCAGCACAGGAGAATGGGGTGAAGCCTTGGACTGAAGAGTCCAAGGTACATCTCAATGCCTGTCAGTGGGTGGGGATGGGGGTGGGATGGCATGAGCAGTACAGGCAGCAATCCAAAGGCACACCCCGATGCCTGTCTGTCTGTACAGGGTAGTACTTTATGGTTAGAAACTGTAATGCCTCGGGCATTTGTTGGCATTTACAGTGCAAATTTTGAACATGGCCTTTTTGTGACCCCACCTCATGAAAACATTTGGGACCTCTTGTCATGAACAGTGACAGTGTGATTTTGTCAATGTGTCCCAAAAACTGACTTCCAACTGCGACAGTGCCATTCTGCACCACATGTATAAAAAGACAGATCGGGCAGGATATGAAGAATGACAGTTGCACCATCCATAGGGAGGTGTGAAGAGATGGCAATGTTGGAAATGTGTAGTGGGAATATTAAAAATGCTCGCAGTTCTGAGCATACGTGGAAACCATGCAATGCATGCATGTAACACAGTCATTTTATGGAGTTTCATCACCAGATTTTCAACATAGGCATTGTACAACCTGTGCTCATAAACAGTGTCACTGTGATTTTGATAATGTGTCCTGAACACTGATTTCCCACAGCAACCACAGTATTCTGCGCTGGAATGGCAAAAACACATTTCGACCAGGATGTGAAAAATGACACCTATACTTTCATAAGGAGATGCAGAAAAATGGCAATGTTGAAAATCTGGAGTGAAAAAAAAAATATTACAAATGTGCAAAGTTATAAGCGTGTGTGGAAATTGCGCAACGCACACTCATAACACACAACCACAGTATTCTGCTCCGGAATGGCAAAGACACATTTCGACCAGGATGTGAAAAATGACACCTGTACTTTCATAAGGAGATGCAGAAAAATGGCAATGTTGAAAATCTGGAGTGAAAATGTTACAAATGACTGTGAGGAAGAATTTCTTCACAGAAAGGGTGGTGGACAAGTGGAACACCCTGCCTAAGGAAGTGGTGGGGGCTGAAACAATCACGGGATTTAAGAATGCATGGGATAGACATAAAGGAAATCTGGAGGTCAGGGGTAAGGGGCAACAGAGTTCTAGGAAAACATAAACTGAAGTTACAAATTCAAATGGGCAGACTAGGTGTGCCATAGGCCCTTATCTGCTGACACTGTCTATGTATTTATGTATCTATGTAACACAGTCATTTTATGGACTTTCATCACCAAATTTTCAAAATATGCATTTTAGCACCTCTGCTAATGAACAGTGTCAGTGTCATTTTTGTAATGTGCCCCGAACAGTGATTTCCGACGCGACCGTGCTATTCTGCCTTGGAAGTGCGAAAACATATTTTGGCCAGGTTATGAAAAATTACAGCTGTACTGTTCATAAGGAGGTGCGGACAAATGGCAGTGCTGACAATCTGGAGTGTAAATATTGCTAATGTGCGAAGGCACTAGCATGCGTGGAAAGTGTGCAATGCATGCTCGTAACACAGTCATTTTATGGACTTTTGTCACCAAATTTTCAACACAGCCATTTTAGGACCTCTGCTAATGAACAGTGTCAATATGATTTTCCTAATGTGTCCTGAACATTGATTTCCCACAACGACCGTGCTAGTCTGCGGCCGAAGTGCAAAAACACATTTGGGCTGGGATGTGAAAAATGACAGCTGTACTGTTCATAAGGAGGTGCGGACAAATGGCAGTGCTGATATCTGGAGTGTAAATATTGCTAATGTGCGAAGGCACGAGTATGCATGGAACCTGCGCAATGCACGCTTGTAACACAGTCATTTCATGGACTTTTCTCACCAAATTTTCAACATAGGCATTTTAGGACCTCTGCTGCTGAACAGTGTCACTGTAATTTTCCTAATGCGCCCCAAACATGGATTTCCCACAGTGACAGAGTTATTCTGCGTCGGAAGTGCAAAATCACATTTCGACCGGGATGTGAAAAATGACAGCTGCACTGTTCATAAGGAGATGTGGACAAATGGCAGTGTTGACAATCTGGAGTGAAAATATTGCAAATGTGCGAAGGTACAAGTGTGCGTGGAAACTGCGCAATGCACACTCATAACACAGTCATTTTATGGACTTTTCTCACCAAATTTTCAACATAGGCATTTTAGGACCTCTGCTAATGAACAGTGTCACTGTGATTTTCTTAATCTGTCCCAAACATTGATTTCACACACCGAATGCGCCATTGTGCACTACATGCGCGGAAACACATTTTGGGTGAGATGTGAAACATGACAGCTGTACTGCTCATAAGTAGATGTGGTAAAATGGTATTGTTGAAAATCTGGAGTGCAAATATTAAAAATTTGTGAACTTACGAGTATGAGTAGGAACTGCGCAACGCATGCTCGTAAAAAAGTCATTTTTAGGAATTTTTTCACCAAATTTGCAACATAGGCTTTTGGAAAGCCCACCTCATGAACACTGTCACTGTCATTTCGTTAATCAGTCCCAAAAGGAGATTCCGTGCAGTGACGGCGAAACCACCCTTCGGGTCCGATTAACGCCATGACAGTGACAGAATTCATGAGGGGGGTCCCATAAACCCCATGTTGGAAAATTTGGTGCCAAAATTCCAAAACATGCCCGAGATATGCAGCAAAGTTGAAAAAAACCTATTTGTTCCATTATACAGCTTACCAGCATTTCCTCAGTTCGCGGTCGGCTTTGAAGATTGCAGATGTGTTCCCGGTCCACCAAAGATCATCGTGCGGACTCCGGTAAGTATGGGGTGATGGGGTGTGTGGGGAGGAAGGGTGCGCAGTGGGTGGGTGCGGGTTGCGGCAGGAGAGCGACGGAGACTACGAGGACCGTTTTCTTGTTTACAGGAAAAATTGGGATTGGGCACCCCGTTGTACACAAGAAAAGGGGTGACATTGCCGATGGGGATTGGGCACCCCGCTGGCACACAACTAAAGCAGGGCGTTATGCCATCGGGATTGGGCACCAGTTGGCAGACAAGAAAAATGGGTGGGGGTTACATCATGCTGACGAGTGGGCTCCCATCGGCAAAATAGCAGGCCACTGCAGCCTGCGAGATTGGGGCCCCGTCAGCAAACAAAGATTGTTTGGGGGCACATGCTGCCGAGGGGGATTGGACACCCCCTCGGCAAGGGGGCTCCTTAATACTGTTTGTGAACGCAGCTGAAAGCCGTCCACCATATTCACAAACAGTATTAGGCTAGCTAACGTTCCGCCCTGTAATGACGGGTAGCTCCCTCATTGCATCAGAATGACTGATGCTGCAATGATGAGGCGGCCCCTGATTGCAGCGGTGAAAACGTTTCTACTTGGTGCACTTTTGGAGACCAGTGTCATCAGCACACTGTGCCAAGCTCCCAAATGCAGTGCCTCCCTTGGCTGTAACAGTGCCACGCCTCCACAACCCGCTTCTCTTCTAAGCTGTCACATAATGTTTCTTGCACATGCGCACAAGCAAATATAAAAAAGTTAGTAGGGTTTAATGCGGGTTTATATAAGTATGTTGTTTTCTGCTTATAGGTGCTTAAAGGGACACTGTCAGCTTTTGCTGACTATTTTTCTAAGTTCTGTAACCTGGTGCCTCTTGCCATCTATATGCAAGCTGATGGCATATCTGGTCCGTGATTTACATACAGTTAACAGTAATGCGGTATTTTATTCATCCCAGCCATTTAATGTATGAGGCTTGCTGCCCATATGTGGCTTGTAATGAATATGGTGCCGAAGCGCCAGTAAACTCATTTATGAGCAAGTCGAGTTTTTCAAGACATCTGAATTTATTTATTTATTTAAGAGTTTGACCAGAGGGTCACACTGAGCAGAGTACTGCTCGATTCCAGGTGTGCCCTGGGGGGAGAAGGACATTGGATACAACTGACAAAATTTTAGAAAACAATGGGAGACATTTTACATAACAGTGCAAGCTAGGCAAATACTAGCAGACATTTTGCATTTTACATTTTATATTTACATTGACAGGCATAGCAGAGCAGTAGTGAACAAAATTTTTCATCACTAACAGAGCTGCTAGTATATACAATTGATATATATATATATATATATATATATATATATATATATATGTGCAGTGATGTTACTATTCAGGATGTGTAGGACATCGGTCCATGTTCAAGGGATCAGGGAGCCCTAGAGATGGAACCTCCCATGCAAGGGAGCCTGTGTAGGAAACAGCATCAGTTTCTGCAGGAGCAGGTGGAAGAGAACTGTGCTCACAAAAGGGAGTTGAGGTGCTGAGGAGAATGCATTTGTCTGGTGTCGACCAGCAGGGAGTTCCACAGTTCAGGCATGAGTGCCTGAAAGCTGCCTGACTGGACGAGGAGGCCAAGTGGGGCACTACAAAATGCCAGGCATCGGGGGGGGGCACTGTGGAGCCCGAGCAGCGCGCAGCAAACTTTTAAAGCTCCTAAAAACTAGAAGAAGATCTGCCTTAAAACTCCATTTGGAAGCCTCATTTAACTTTTTTGACCTCACTACTGAAAAGAACAACCCAGAAATAGCTAAGATGGGTAACCCTAAAAAAGAAAAAGGATCAGGAGGAGCCGGGAAAGGCAAGGGAACCAGAGGACTTGGGAGAGTAGAGGAAGCCACAACATCCAAAGAGAGGCCTGATCTGGGGGAAACCATTTCTACCCTGGGTCACAAACTCCAGACTTTGATTAAATCTATGTCCACCCTTAATCAAACGGTGGATGATTTTTATGGCTGTGTTATTATCGCAGAGTCTGCAGTGGATGGCCTGAAAGTTGACCTCCGTGATGTGCGTAAACAGGCTGATGCTTCCACAGGGGCGACCGCGTTAATGATTAAAGAAAACCAGCATCTTAGGGCAAGGCTGGAGGTACTTGAAAACCAAGCCCGAGTGGCAAATATCAGGATCATAGGTCTTCCTGAAGACTCGGAAGGGGTTCATCCACTTTTAAATATGCAAGAGTGGCTTACTGGAAAATTATCTCTGGAAGCCTTGGATAATACTTGGGAAGTGCAAAAAGTCTATAGAATAACTCCACGTGGCTACCCATAGAATATGGAGGAACCAGGTACCTTGATGTTGGTGACATCGGGTGTCGCAGCTCGAGACAAGATTCTCCGGTGTGCCCGTAGAGTGGCTTCCTTGTTCCAAGGTGACCATCGGGTTCACATATTCCCAGATGTTAGCTACGCGACAAGACAGCGACACAAGGAGTTCGAGGTAGTGAGACGAGTCCTACGGGAGTTGGGCATACCGCATACCATTATTTTTCCAGCCAGGCTTCGGATCATCCATCAGAGTAAGGTATTTCTGTTCTCGGATCCAATTGAGTCCGGTAAGTGGGCTGATCAGAGAGCTGCAGAAACACGTAGAAGAACCAGCGGATCGGATGATGAAGACGATGAGGCCACAACTTGAAGTTTTCTTTTTTGAGACATTGTTTACTACCTAGTGGTAACATTAATCTGAATTACCTCAGTTTAATTTGACTTTAAATAATTAAGAATTCTGTTCATTTCTCTACCTAGAGAAACAAGGCTTTTAGTCTTATCTTTAACTAAGGTTACCACTTTGGACCTGATTTTGAACAGGATGTGTTTATCTAGTTTTAACTGAGGGCTGTTAACTCAGGATTTTAATGTCCTGATATGTTTTGAACTGGGGGAGTGAAAGGCATTGTTTTCCTTATAATGGTGAGCTTTATCAGGCTGCAAATATATTTAAAAGAGGTGTTTTCTCTCTTACATTAAGGTATTAACATGGCACCAATAGCCTCTTTTTTAGGGGCACTGCTTGTTTTCGGATTAGAATTGCTGGACAATTAAATTACATTAGTTAATGCCATGTGGCTCATGGGCTCGTATTGCAGCATATATTAAGTATAGTTATTAATCATGCTTATTAAGTCAATAGGATCCCCCTTATGTTGTAACAATACATAGTAGATGCATAGATGTACTTTGATTAAGGGGATGGTTTGTGTTCCCAATGGTGATATTTTTTTTTTGTGATGGTCTATCTACTTTATGATCTATGTTTGTCATGTAGTTGATAAAAAATAAAAATAGAGTTAAAAAATAAAAATGCCAGGTGTCAAAACTTCTAAGAGGATACTCAGGAGGCGGTTGTTGGGTTAGGGCAGAGGCAAGGTATGGAGGTAAGGAAAGTGACCAGAACTTGGCCAAGTGTTTTACACAGTGGATGAATCTGCATTCCTGGAGTGAGGGCAGATTGAGGGACTGGTAGAGAACACAGTGATGTGTAGAGGGTAGGCAGTCAAGGGTGAAATGGCAGAAGGAATGGTAAAGGGGGTCCAGTCTGGCTAGAGTGGACTTGGGAGCGGCACTGTAGACTACATCACCATACTTGAATATGAGGAGGATCATTTTCTGCCCAAGTGTGCAGCATGCTGGCAGTGGGATGCATCCACGGTGATGGTACAGAGCACCCAATTTGGGGTGAAGCTTTTTATGGATGGCATTGATGTGCACAGAAAAGTTGAGGTGTTGGTCTAGCCAGACCCCAAAGTAACAGAAGGAGGTGTAGGCCTCCAGAGTGGTCCCATCCAGAGTGTGAAAGGTGGGGGGAGAGGGAAGCTGAGAGAGTCTCTGCCTAGTATTAAAGGTCATGGAGACAGTCTTCCTGGCATTAAGAAAAAAATGTTTTTGCAAAACCAGAGCTGAACCATGTTGAAGTCCTGCTGTAACCTGGTTGCCACATCAGTGGGTGAAGGGGCAGAAGTAAACAGAACTGTGTCATCTGCATACATATGAATGAACGTGAGTGGGCAGGTGGTGGGCAGGTTGCTGAGGAAGATGGAGAAGAGGAGTGGACCGAGGACAGAGCCTTGTGGTACTCCAGAGGTGACTGGGAGAGAAGATGAAGTGGAGGGGCCAATTTTCACAGATTGTGATCTGCCTACCAAGTAGGAGTGGAACCAACTGATGGCCACAGAGGATAGACCTGCCAATGTGAGCCTATCTAAGAGTAGGGCATGGGAGATGGTGTCAAACGCTTTGGCCAGGTCGACAAAGATTGCTGAGGTGGTATGTCCTTTGTCCATGTCAACAAGGATGGAGTCAGTGACACGTAGTAGGGAGGTGGCAGTGGAGTGGGCCATCCTGAAGCCAAACTAGTAAGAAAAGGAAAAGGAGGAGGAGTTGAGGAAGGTGATGAGTTCAATAAGGACCAAGTGCTCCTGAAGTTTAGCCAGGATGGGGAGGAGGGAGATTGGATGGTCATTTCCGGGGGCACAGGGGTCACCACCCTTGGGAAGAGGGATGACCAAGGCATGCTTCCATTCTGAAGGTATTGAGGCTAGGGAAAAGGAGAGGTTGAAAAGATCAGGAAGTGGGTAAGTGATGGCAGGGTCAGCTAGGTACAGCAATTTGGCATCCATTTATTGCATAAAGTGAAAATCTTGTTCACCGTGTTGATGATGATGTGTTCCACATTTTGAGGGACTGTTTCCCATATTCTCCCACATTCTGAGGGTCAGTGTGCCACACTTTCCCACATTTCAGGTTGAGATCTATGCTACGGTCACTGAAATGTGGGACAGTATAGGACAGTGACCCTCAAAATGTGGGACAACGTGGGACACAGGCCCTCATAATGTGGAACATATCATCAAACATGGAGATACAGTCTCAGAACAAATTTCAACATTGCAGCAAGTTCCACTTGGAAATCCCCCCAAAAGTAAGTTGCCATGTGCAGTATGAGAAACTTATGTTGCACAGGGAGGTCCTGCGATGGATTTTCCATGAAGGCTGTAATCCACTGACATGGAGTTTGGAGGCGGATGACACCAGTATAGCTGAACCCACGGTGAAGTGCGTGCACTTACATGCTGCCTCTTACTTGCACCTTCCCCAGGACTGAATTTGGTGGACCACTGCTGAAATGGCTGCATCCTTAACTGGAGGAGCCTCCCTTTGCTTAAGGAAGGACTCCTGATTTGGAAATTTATGTAAATCGTCCCATTTTTTTAAACTCGGCTTTTCTTGTCCCCCAGTTCACCTCTCCTCCTGACAGTACCCCCAGGCCCATCACCTCCCAGTTATTCACCACTTGCCCAGGGCCACAAGGGTGACAAATTGCCTCTCATGTCAGTCATGCATGGGTCTGCAGCAGGGATGCAAGCGTCACCATTGGCAGACTGGGCCTCTTTCCTCCTCCTTCTATGGCAGGAGATTTTGCTCGGGCATACATGGACAACATCACCATCTACAGGCAGGCATGGGAAGTTCATGTCAGGCATGTGACCGAGGTGTTCTGCTGACTGAAGGCTGTAGGGCTGGCAGTCAATGTGGAAAAGTGCCAAATAGGTATTGCAGAGGTGTTCTACCTTACACACAGGTTGGGGTGTGGGTACATCTGGCCTGATCCAGTAAAAACTGAGACCATATAGCAATGGGCCATACCCACAACTAAGAAAAAAGTATGGGCTTTCCTAAGGATGACAGGGTATAATCAAAGGTCTGTGCCAAACTTCATCAGCATGGCCAATCCCCTGTTCTATCTCATAAGGAAGAAAATGCCAAGGTTCAGTGGATGGATCACTGTGAGGCAGCGTTCCACCAGCTGAAGGAGTCTTTGTGTCAGGCACCTGGGCTTGTGAGCCCTGACTAGTCTCTAAAATTCATTGTGGATGTTGATGTATCAGATCATGGGCTAGGCGCAGTTCTGAGTCAGGTTATGCACACGGGGGAGGAACACTCAGTCATGTACCTGAGCAGGACGTTGCTGCCCGGAGAGAAAGCCTATGCCACAGCTGAGAAAGACTGTCTGCATATCATCTGGGCTCTGCAGAAGCAGCGATAATATTTGTATGAGAGGGAGTTCACACTGGTCACCGACCACAACCTCCTCACATGGCTCCATGGGACCAGCGGGCAAAACCCCAAATTGTTAAGATGTAGCCTGATGCTGCCACCCTATAACATGGACATCAGGAACCACAGTGGGTCACAGCATGGCAGTGCAGATGGCTTGCCTAGGCAATAACCAGAGGCCCAATAAAGAAAGGAAGGTGCTTTCAAGAATTAACAAATTGTAAAACTGTGTGGGAGGGTGGACAGTGAGGAGGGAATAAGAGAAGTGCAGAGAGACCTACAAAAGCTAGAGGGGTGATCAAAGGTCTGGCAGTTAAAATTCAGTGCTAGAAAGTGCAAGGTAATGCACCTAGGGAAAAAGAACCCCAAGACAGAGTACTGGATGGGAGGAGAGAGACTTAGCACTACAGCGGAGTAATGGGATCTGGAAATTATTAGCAACTCACTTAAGCAACTGAGTCAGTGCAACATGGCATATAGCAAGGCTAACAGAATGCTGGGATGTATTGGGAGGGGTATTGATAGTAAAAGAAAGGAGGTAATACTTCCCTTCTACAGAACTCTGGTGAGGCTTCACCTAGAGACCTAGAGTACTGCACCCAGTTCTGGAGTCCTCACCTCAGAAAGGATAAGGATAGGTTGGAGGCAGTGCAGAGTAACAAAAATGATTGAGGGCCAGCAGGGCAGATCCTATGAGGAGTGCCTCACGGCACTAAATATGTACTCACTGGAGACCAGAAGGGAGAGGGAGAGTGAGATATGATAGAGACCTTCAAGTTCCTTAACAGAATTAACAAAGTGGACTGTGGGGGACAATTTAGTCTGAATACCAATTCCCGGCCACATGGACTTGAGTGGAAAATAACAGGAGGTAGATTCAGGAGAGATGTGAGGAAGTATTACTTTATGGAAAGGGTGGTGGAACCTTAGAACAGTCTGTCAGCTGAAGTGGTGGCTGTGAAAACAGTCAGGGGATTCAAGCAGGGGCACCACTTGGGGGGCAGTCGCTTCCCCCCCCAAATTGCTGGCCATTCTTGTTTTTTTTTGTTTTTCAGGCCCTGGCTCCATCCCTACAGCCCCTCTGACCAGTTGTTACCCCTCCCTTTGAAAGCCGAAATGGCCCCCCGGATTCAAGCAGGGCTGGGACATTGTGAAGGGAATAGTTGTTACAGAGGGCGGCAAGACAAAGGAAGAGAATACAGGGAGGATGAGGAGGGTTAGTACCATGAAGGAACAGTAGGTTCCAGGGATTATAGGGAACTTGGGCAGACTGGATGGACCTCTGGTCTTTTTCTGCCATCATTGTCTATGTTTTTAAGTTAAAACAGACAGAAAACTGGGGGTCCTGCAGGTAGACCAACCTACCAACATGAAAAACAAACATCATTTTGGGTCGTCAAAGGATTTATTTTTCATTTTTCCAGGGATTGGAAGAGTAACAGATGTAACAACCAGGATGTTTTTTTAAGCTCACTAGTTACGTTGCCTGTAAATTATTTTAGTTGGAGATGTACGGGAAGAACTGAAAATGGCCATATTATTGCAGTCCCTTGCCTGGGGGATCTCAACTGTGAGTGGCCTTTGGTGTAAAAAGTTCTTTATACTCACAGTACAAACAAGTGGAGTCGGCAGAAGTCTTCTGATATGTAAGACTTTTTTTTCGTTAAACTTCAAAGGGCTTCAGGATATCAAGCAGCATGGGTTCGTGGCAGGAAAATCTCATCAGAGCAGCCTGACAGTTTTCGCTGACTGGGTGATGAGAGTATTGGATAAGGGCTGCCTCACTGTGGATTTATTGATTATTTATTTCCAACGTTTCGCCAGATAGACATAACTGAGTTGATGATAGCTCATTTCCAGATGCTTCCAAGAGGGAGGGGGGAATAGGAGGATAAGAACAAAACAGAACAATAAGTTATACAATACAAAAATAACCGAGCTTCATCAAACAGCCAAAATTCTACAGGATAGGGTGGGGGCCTGCTCGTTGGGTTCTTGGGAGTTTATTGAAGGTGCAGGCACTAAGGGGTAGGCTGCTGAGCAAAGGAAAAGGAACAAAGGAGAGGGAAAACAAGTGCAGATTGGGGGATAGAAAGGGCAAAGTGCAGATGGGGAGAAAAGGGGAAAGAGGGGAAAGAGAGGAAGGAGGGTAACTGAGGGGAAGGGCAGAGGAAGGAGGAAAAGAGGGGAAAAGGATAGTTTAAAAGGTGGGGCAGGGAGAGGTCTCAAGGGCAAGTGCAGGAGGGTGCATTGAAATCATGGAGAAGAGAGGGGAGAGAGAGCATTTTGAAAAGTAGGAGCAAATGTTTAGGGGGACAGAGTTCCAAAGTTTAGGAACGAGGTAGGAGAAGGCAGCCTGGCCAGCGAGGGATTTCCTTGAGGGGAGCATGAAGGAACAATAGCAAGAGTTATGAAGGGTGTATAAGAAGGGAGGAGGGGAGAAAGGCCAGTCAGAATTTGGAAATAAAGGAATCACAGTGGGCTAGGCGATTAGCTTCTGGGGAGGGAGGAGTATAAGGAGTAGTGGGTCTTATAGTAATTCCCGTAGTCACTCTGGCCAGCTCTCCCTATCCTGACAGCGGGTGCCCGAAACACGGGTGCCTGACATCGGGATTTTCCCCGCAGCAGAGTTTATTTTATGTTTTGGGGCCCCCCCCACTTTAAGATTCCAACTCCACTACAGGCAAATCCTGATGTCGGGCACCCATGTTTCGGACCCCCAGTGTTGGGATAGTGAGCATCAGGCAGAGCGATCATGGGAAGTGAAAAGGATACTGGAACAGTGGTGAGTGAGAGGTGGACAGACTGAGGCAAAGTGGCAGGAGTGAAAGAGTGAGTTCAGCGGCAGGAATGAAAGAGTGGGTCCAGTCTGGCAAGGGTGGACTTAGGTGCAGCACTGTCGACAATGTGACCACAGTCGAAAATGGGAAGAATCATTGTAGTGATAGTATCTCAGCAAGCAGGAAGTGAAATACAGCTTTTGTTCCTATAAAACGTGCCAAGTTTAGGACAGAGTTTTTTATGGATGTCATCCATGTGCTGCGAAATGTCACGGTGCTGGTCTAGCCAGACCCCAAGGTACTTAAATGAGGACACTTCACTGACTGTAACCCCATCTAAGGTGTGGAAAGCGGGAAAGGAGAGGAACTTGGATTTACTCCAACTTTATCAAGGCTTTTGGCTCGGTGCCTCTTAGAGGGCTTCTGAGAAGACAGAAGATCCATGTAGTGCAAGGCACATAGTAGAATGGCTAGGAAACTGGCTGAAGTAAAGGCAGCAGAAGGTTGTGACTAAAGGGTTAAATCAGAAGGGTGGGAGGGAGGTCACGAGTGGGGTGCCACAGGGATCTATCCTGGGTCCTGTTCTCTTCAATGTGTTCATCAGTGACATCAGAGGAGGAATCCAGAGCAAGCTGCGCCGCTTTGCAGATAACACTAAGTCCTGTAGGAGGGTAGATAGTGATGAGGGAATTTGGGCAAAGACCACATAGCTGGTCTGAGGTTTGGCAGTTGGGGGGAAGGGAGAGAAGGGGAGGGGGAGAGAAGAGGAGAGGAGGGAAGGGGAGTAGATGATAAGAGTCCATGGCAAGGTAACAGGAGGGAAACTATACCCTAGTTAGGGAGAGGGAAAGGGAAGGAGGGAGAGGAGGAGGGAAGGGGAGGGAAAAAGAGGGGAGGGGAGGGAAGGGAGGAGTAGGATGATAAAGAGTCCATGGCAAGGTAACAGGAGGGAAACTATACCCCCTAGAGTCCTTCAGTGATGCTGCCTTTTCAAACCCAAAGTCATGTTGAGGCCCACTGGCAAACCACACACACAATTTTATTGCAGAATCAGCAGTTTTTTACCTTTCTTTGCAAAAACTGGCATTTTCCACAATTTCATGCAATAGTTTTACTTTCTACCTCAAACTGTGTAAAAAATATTACAATTTTCAAAGAAAGATGTACAAATATACTAATAATTTGGCATGCAGGCTCAGGTTTGGACAAAACAATACCACTGTGGGAAAGGGAGGGGTTCTCTGAGGGGTCTGAGTTGACAGTGCTTATATCTGTATGAATGCCAGTGGATTTTGAAATCAACCCAAACCAGGCAGTGAAAAACATTAAGTATGTCATGCTTGTGTTGAAGCAGTGGATTAGAAAATGTTTTGTAGCAAGTTGTGAGTAATGGTGCAAAGTATCCCTTTCACCCAAACAGAGCGCTGACCACAAAGCCTCCTTGTGAGTGCTGATGCACGTTGTTCCTTTCATAAATGATTTCATTAAAGCATCTGTGGATAGCCGGCCCAGTGGTGCAGAGGGTTGAGGTGGTGGACGCCACACCTCGAACCATGCCAGCGACCCGGGTTCAGGAACGGACTCGGGTGCCGGGGTCTGGCAGGGAGAAGGAGAGGATTGAGCATCCGAAGGACTGCTTTCCTCTCCTGGGGAGGGCTGGTAGCTCCGCTCTGCAGTGGCCCCTGGTGGAGACCAGGGATACTGCACATAGTGGCGCAGGAGGGACTACAGAAAGCTGGAAAAACTGCTTCGGTGCCACTGGATGATGGCAGCCATTCTCCATGCTCCCTGGAACCTCTGGGAGCCTCCTCCAACACAGCAGCACCCCTGGACCGAGAAAATAGTGTGCTGGGCTTCCCTGCCACCCGGTGCCTTCCCCTCAAAGGAGGGGGACCCACCCGGTGATGGGATACGCCAGGGCAACTCGGAGCATAGGTTGCAATGTGTGTGTGTGGGAGAGCTCCTGAAGAGGATTGCCCGGGGCATGGAGCAGTAGGCGGCCCGAAGGAGAGGTGGACACCAGAGTAGATAGGAGAAAGTTAAAAAGATAACAAAAAAAAAATCTGTGGATTTTGGATGGCTCTGCTGTTCATAAACTTGAATAATATTGAAATATATATTATATATTGAATCATCAATGTTTACAAAATCGAATCCAGTTCCCAGCCTGCACCTAAAAAGGACAGGGACAGGCCACTAATGACCCAATGTAGGATGACCAACATAATTCAGGTCCAGAAGAGCACCGCCTGCGAAGATCTGCTAAACAAGCGGAACATGCAGTCACTCAAGGCAAGAAGGGAGAGGGGGATATGATACTTTCAAGTTCCTAAAATGAACAGACAAGGAGAACTGTGAGGAGTTATTTGCCAGGAACAGAGAAGCTCGAACATGGGATCACAAGTACTGGTTAAGTTGGGGGGGGGTTAAAAAAGATGCGAGGAAGAGTTATTTTACCAAAAGAGTGGCTGAGCCATGGAATGATGTGTCAGGAGAAGTGCAGGTGCCAAAACCATAAATGGCTGTAACCAGTGGAGTACCACAGGGCTCGATACTGGGTCTGGTGTTGTTTGGCATTTTTATTGCCGACATCACATGGGATTAAAAACAAGATCAGCCTTTTTGCGGATGACATGAAGATCAGGGCAGTGGTGTATGATGCAGATGGGTGGTAAGGACTTCAGAGTGATCTGGCTATACTTGAGCTCCGGCCACAGACATGGCAGCTGGAGTTTAATCCAAGGAAGGGCAAAGTAATGCACTTGGGAGGAAGAAACCCAAGGAACAGTTATCGGTTGGGGGGTACAGTTGTCCCCTACAGTGGAGGAAAAGGATCTTGAGGTGCTAATCACAGGGAAAATGAACCACTCAGCTCAGCGCAGAAAAGCAGCAGCTAAGGCCAATAAGATGCTGGGGTGTATTGTGAGAAGAATCACCTCCGGGAGAGGGGCGGTCATCCTGCCACTGTATAGGTCATTGGTGAGGCTGCACCTGGAGTACTGCATGCAGTTCTGGCATGCCTACTTAAAGAAGGATGTCAAATTGCTAGAGGAAGTCCCACACAGAGCAACCAGGAAGATCCTTGGTTTGGAGGACAAACTCTATGAGGAGAGACTGAAGGAAGTCAGCACGTATGCCCTGGAGCAATGGAGGGCTGGGGGGATATAACAGAAACCATCAAATACATGAAGGGCTTAAATAAGGTTGGTACAGAGGGTATTTTTAGACTGAAGGGAGGGTGGTATACCAGGGGGCATAGTCTGAAACTGGAAGGTGGTAGATTCAGGAGGGGAAATAAGAAGGCATTATTTTACAATGAGAGTGGTGACAGGGTGGAACACACAGCCGGAGGAGGTGGCATCCTTAAAGTCGGTGTGCAGTTTTAAGAGGGGGTAGGACAAAGTCGGGGGGGCCCAAGAGGACCATCGAGGAAGGGGTGTCAGCAAGCAGGGGCATGATGTCGAAAGAGTGGGTAGGGGAGGGAGGGGCCGTTGCTGTGTAATGGACTCGAGCAGACTTGATAGACTGCATGGCCTGTATCTGCTGCCATTTTTCGTATGTTCATAAATTAATCCATGGCGGTGATTTAGAGCGATTCTGTTTATTTTTTTAATTTGAAAAGTTAAAATTCTTTGATCGTGACCCTGCAAATTCTTTGATTGCGAGCCTGCAAATTCTTTGATCGCGAGATTCTTTGATCGCAATTGTGCATCTTGAGCGAGGGACGAGATGGCCCAATTAAAAAATCAATTTTCTCAGCCCAGGGGTGTTGTAGGAAGTCAAATGAGGGTGGGTTTTACTCAAGGGGCTTCATTCTGTTGAACCATGGTGGTGGTTTACCACAATTCTGTTACCATTCGCATCACCGTTCCCGTCTATGCCACCGTGTGCGTTACAGTTTTCGTTTTCGTTTGCACTTGCGTTTCCATTTGTTTCACGTTATTGTTGCTGTTACTGCTACCATTTGCATTTGTACTGCGGTATCGCGTCTGTGTGCGTTACGGCTCATGCTTTCACATGCGCTATGCTTCGTTTCTGTTGGCTTTATTGTTGCTGTTACTGTTACCATTTACGTCTACAATTGC
Source organism: Neoceratodus forsteri (assembly GCA_016271365.2). Classification (NCBI taxonomy): domain Eukaryota; kingdom Metazoa; phylum Chordata; order Ceratodontiformes; family Ceratodontidae; genus Neoceratodus; species Neoceratodus forsteri. The sequence continues at coordinate 140,474,007 of CM057450.1, forward strand.
GGTACCATGACCTTGCTTGTAATGGTTTGCGTTTCCATACGCTCTTGAGTTTCTGTTTGTGTTGGCTTTATTGTTGCTGTTACCATAACCATTTGCATTTACAATTTTGGTTCCATGAATGTGTGTGTTACCAGATGCGTTCTGTATGCACTTCTGTTTGATGTCTCCGTTTATGTAACTGTTTGATTTGGTGTCACTTTGTGCTTGCATTTCTATTACTGTTTGTGTTACCGTTTACATTTGCTTCACCATGTGAGCAAGCCTTTGAGCTTGCATTTCCGTTGCACTTACTGTTACTATAGTCACACAAAATCACGTGGTGGGAGCGCAGGGGCCCGAAGGTCCCCATGCTCCCACCAACTTGAGCAACTTTCTACTTTTCTATTCTTTCTTAAAAAGTATGGAAATCCTATACAAAAACTTTGTTAATGCATCAGTTAGGGTTCTTCTACAGCGAAAAAAGTGAGGAAATTCGACATTAGGGTTCCCACCCCTTGCAGCCCACTTCCTCATTTGCACCAACAGGCATCGGGGTGTGTGTTGGGGTCATCGGCCCAACTCCCAACCCATTCTCCTACACTGCACTACCTCAACTTGTTTACACATGGGATGGGGTGAGAGTTAGACTGATGACCCCAACGCACACCCCGATGCCTGTTGGTGGGGCAGGTGGGGTTGGGTCCAAGGTGGGAACCCAATGTCGAATTTCCTCACTTGTGCCGCTGTAGAAGAACCCTAACTGATGCATTAACAAAGTTTTTTGCATAGAATATATATATATATACATTGTATATATCTATCTATATATATCTATCTATATCTATAGACAAATAGATATATATATATATATAGTTAGGGTTCCACGTAATGCCATAAAAGTAGTGAAATGAGGCATTAGGGTTTCCAACCCTAACTCCCCACTTCCACCCCCCAAGCAGCAAAAGGACAAGACCACACAAGCAACCACAGACAGCAATCATCAGGTAAGACAAACAACATATAACTGTTTCCAGATGACACAAATGCAGTAGAAGTGATGTGCTACCTTTGAGGATTTTTATCTGTGGCTGCAGAAGGAGAGGCTCTTCAGTGGCATTTGCTTTTGCAGCCATAACTGTGTGTGCATGTAGTACAGCACCTATGAGTGCCTCTATCTGCAGACTGACATAAGTGACAGAAGCACTGTTATAATGTGGGCATCATGGGTTCAGCAGCAGATCTAGAAAAGTTGCAGGTGGGTAGCAGTTTTGTATATGGGATGTCAGCTTCCCTGAAAAAAATAAACGGTTACCTTTTAGATTAGATTTCAGATCAGGTTATGACAGCTACTTTTTGCTGTCCTAAGGTGGTTCCCCCTTTGCACAGCTGAATTTGTTACTAGGTGGTTTTCTATGTGCGCCTGCATGAGTGCAGGTACCACATGGATGTGCACTTCTGCAGACAGACGTCAGTGTGTTTGTCTTACACCTGTGGCTAAAGAGGCACAGGCCCCCTCACAGGCCTGCATTTCTGCAGGCAGAACTGTATATATGTTTTAGAGTGTGGATGAGTATCTGTGGCTACAGAAGTGCTGGTTCCATGGGGGTCTGTACTGTTCCAATTTTGGTATCATGGATTTCATTGTGCCTGCACTTGTACAGCCAGAGGTCAGTGTGCAAGTTTTGCATCTGCGGCTGCTGAAGCACAGATCTGCCAGGGCAGAACTGTGTGTACATTTTACAGTGTGCATGAATACCTGTAGCTACATAGGGGCCTGCATTTCTGCAGGCAAAATTGCGCTTGTTAATTTTGGTACAGTGGATTTTTATCTATGGCTGTAGAGGCATGCGCTTGTACACATAGAAGTAATGTTGCAATTTGAGGACTGTGGATTTCTATCTGCAGCTAGAACTGAGTGAGTTTGTGATGCAGAGAGCATGTCACAGATACAAATCCACAAAGGTAGCACATCACTTCTACTGCATTTGTATAATCTGGAAACAGTTGTATGTTATTTGTCTTACCTGATGATGGCTGTCTGTGGTTACTTGAGTGGTCTTGTCCTTTTGCTGCTTGATGGGAGCAGTGGGAAGTTAGGGTTAGAAACCCTAATGCGATATTTCCCTACTTTTGTGTCATTAAGTGGAACCCTAACTGGTGCATTAACGCAATTTTTTGTGAAGAATTTCCTTTCTGAGATAGTGGAATCCTATCCTCATTCATTCAGGTATTGGGCCTTGAGGCAAGGAAAGCCTAATGCCAAGGGAAGAGTCCATCAGTCTCTGGACCCTGCACTTCCAAGTGGCAATGGTTGTTAAGAATTTGTGAGGCTGTTTGGTGGACCATGGTAGTGCAGCACCCTGTGGGCCCTGCACTTCAATGTGGCTACAGATACAGACCGCGGGGACAGAACCTAAAGGTTGTGGTAGTAAACTTAAGTGGTAATGTTAGGAGGCACTTTTCACTCAGATGGTGCATGTGCATACCATTCAAACATAATGCCTCAGTTCAATGAAAGTCATACATGCAAGAACGTTGAATTTTTACAACATGTTGCATGCAAAGTGATGTCTAAATGGGAAGAGTTCTCTGAACATTGCAAAACAAGTATGTTGCTGAAATGAGCACTGTAACCTGTTATAAACAAAGGGGGGTTATTCACTAATGGGCATAAAGTACATGCCAAAGGTGCATACCCCACTCACATAGTACTGCACCCACGGACAGGTGCACACAGGCTAGTATTCAAAAATAGCCACTACCTGTCTGCAGCCCCGCCCCCCCTGCACACAGGACTCAGACCCCACCCCCCACTGACACAAGTATTCCCATTCCCCATCAAGATCAATCATAGCCCCCATCCCTGGCACGTGGCAGTCCATTCTCCTTGTAGATCATGCCAACCACCCCCACACTGAACACACAAAGGTGCCCCAGTTTTGGTGTAGTATACAACCTGCCTCCCTCACACACAGGAGCCCCGGTCCAAAACATCCCGAGTTCCAACCTTGGTTCCCCCACATTGGTGTTCAGTGGTTCCCCCCGTGGCACCGACAACAACACCACCCTCTAGCCCCCATACTTGCATATAAGTGCCATGGCTGCAGATGGCCAATAGCGTGGCCTTCCTCACACCACCTTGGCCACCAGCCATCCAACTGATGTTGCGAGCACGCTGCCTATATATAGGCAGTGTGCTCCCAGCTTCAGTTGGACAGCCAGCAGCTGAGATGGTGTGAGGAGGGCTGTACCACCAGCCTTCCTGAGTTGCAGCACTGACATGCAGGTACAGGGCTGGGGGTAGTGTTGTTGGTGCTGCAGTGGGACCGCTGAACACCAATATGAGGGCAGGGGTACCGGGGTCAGGACTTGGGATGTTGCAGTCCTGGGCACCAATGTGTGTGGGAGAGAATTTGTATACTACACTGGGACTGGGGCACCTCTGTGTGTTTGGGTGGCTTGGCATTCACTGCATGGGGAATGGACTGCCACTTGTCAAGGGTGGAGGGGCATGATCAGTACTGATGAGGAACAGGTATACATGTGTAGTGATAGTATAATATGTTGATTATTGTCACTCCATTTTGTATGCTATTTCATGTAATGTATGTCATTTTATACTCCTTTTTGTATTGTGTGACTCCATTTTACATGCTGCTTCATTTAATTGGTGTTTTGCTCTTTAGATAGCCTCATTATTATGTTTTGCTTCAGACAGTGTATTTTGCTGACTTGAAGGTCGCATATTATAATGCAACCTGTTTTTGTAGGGAATCCTGAGCAGTCCTTATGGTGTGAACTTGCAGCATCCTGGGAGCCCGGCCAGCTTCTAGAATGTGGTAAAACAACACTATGAAGGCTGCACGGTTATTTGTTAGCATAGAATAAGATATAAATGTAGCTTTCTCAATGCCTGGTTGGAAGCCTCTCCTGCAGGGTGGACGCATCGCTGTGGGGCCAATTCCTGGTTCGTGAGACTCCTAGCCAGGCTGACAAGGGGGCTTCCCAGCCATTGGAACAGGCTTGGATGTAGCTTTTGGAATCGGTGATGTATAACCTTTTGTATTATATTTTGCTATAATAAAGCTTTGGCTTGCTATACTTATTGTAACCTTTTGTATTATATTTTGCTATAATAAAGCTTTGGCTTGCTATACTTATTGTACTGTTATTGTGTGTATGTGAGTGTGAATGGCAAATAGCTGCTTGGTTTGAGTTGGCAGAACATTTTTGGCGTAGTCGGCAGGATTCGAAAATAAAATGTCTATTTTTAGGAAAAAGGATGAGTTCTTTCTTTTAAAGGTGTATTAAGGCTAAAACAAGCAAGGGCAACTGCCCTTGTACTTGTAATTTGTGTTGTTGCAAGTATATACTGTTAGAGCCAATGATGGCTTTCATAGTTCAGGCTGCTTTTTAGGAGAAAAGCAGCGGCTGGTTAAGTAAAGTTAGATAAGCAACATCTAGAAAATAAAAATAAACTACTGTGGATGTACGCACAGTAGGTGATTACAGACGGATGATTTGAAAATCCTCCCTCCATGTTGCCTATCTGTGTAGTTTCAAGTTTTTCTGTATCAATTTCAAGTTCCCTTGCCTCCTATAGAGGCTGAAACATTTGATCCCAAACCCAAGTACTGGGACCTCACCAGATGGGTCTCAACTAGTACTGTTAGAGATTTTGTTTGTTTTGTTTTTAAACTGCAAACCAGAGCTCTGAAAAGACTTGGTTTGGCAGGTTACTAAAATGGCCAAAAGAAAGCCTTTGAAAGGGTTAAAACCTTTGAAAGAGTTAATAGCTGCAGCGTTTGAAATTATCACAAGGTCCTGCAGTCAGTTTTCTACTTAGACTAGTGTATCGGAAAGAAGAAGAAAATACCTTGGCACCGGTAAGTCTGAATTTTTTTATTCAAAGTTGTTTTATGTCTGTCTGTTTTATTTCTGTAACACGATACTAAACAAGGTAATGCTCTGCCTTTCTCATGCATATTTTCTAGCTTATATCTGTGTTCTGTAATTATGTTCTATTGTCAAGGTTAGTAGATAGGATTGACTGCCTTCAGTGCACAACATGTTACAGAAAAAAAAAAGAAAGATGAAGCTTTTGCCTCATAGCTGACTGTTTTAATTGGCTTTATTTGTAATGGAACATTTGTGCTGCCTAGATAGGGTCAGTGAAAACTTTTGTTTGTAGTTGTTTCTGGAGCAGGTAGTGTTGATGGTGAAGAATTATGACGCTATATAGATTGCAATGTGCAGAAAGAGTTGTAGTTTGCAAGCAACGTGCCAAGCCACTGCTAGGTGAAATGTAATGTGTTAACAGCTATAAATGGCTTTATCATACTTCTAGTTAAAACCAGAAACTTTTTGCAAATGGCAGAGTGCCATTTTTAGTTATGTGCCAAAAGGTGTAATCATGTTATACGAGATGTGTTCACTTACAGATGATGTGTTTAAACAGTGTTTTGTTCTGGAAAGATTTGGCATGGCAATATGTATAAATGTGTCGGTTTAAAATTGTCAGTGTTACAAGACAGGCAGGAGGCAGCACATATCTAAACCACGCACAGTTTAATAATGGAACTATGGGCATTACCTCAGCAAATTGGTGTGAAACAATGTCAGTCTTATTTTGTGTTAAGTATTTCTTTTGTGTATGTGTATGTGTGTACTGTCTTGGCCAGCAGTTTCATTGTGTGCTCTATTGTTATTTAAAGATATTTTAATATTGGTGGTGTTCAAGGACACTACAGGAATGGCTGGGTTTGAATGACCCTTGCATGCACACTGTGACCTTTCGCACGTTATTTGACCTTCTTGTGTTTCAACATTTTATGTTACTACCAGTTCAAACTTGATGTGTATTCCATGCCTAAAGCACAACTTTCCACACAAAATGTATGTTTTCATGAAAGCATACCAAGAGTGAACCATGTAATTTGACTTTTTATTGCAAAACTAGTATTCTAAGTGAAGAGGAACAAACTTTTACAATTTTGAAAAAAGGACTATTACAGCTGTTTTAGAGTTTACCATCTACAGAGATACGTATGTACGGTATTACCATCAATCTGGACATTTTGTCATGCTTAGGATAAGGAACCCAGGGACGCTTGGCTTCTTTATCCAATGGAAATAATCTTTGTTTTATTTTTAAACTGATGTGTGTTTGTTTTGTTGTTTGTCTGTGTGTCTTCTCTTTCTTCTAGAGAAAAGAAGTTCCCATCTTTATAGTATTGTAATATTATCTGTTATAATTTAAAGTGTAGTAGGTGGGATCATGTCACCATCCACAGTTAACCTTTTATTGCTACAGTGTTCGAGCTGTCTCTTGCACTTTGAGCTGTCTCTTCCACCAGTAGGAGCTTGGGGAGGGTGTTACCTTCCTCCATCCCTTCCAGTGTAATACCCACAAAGGTTGCAAGGTACATCACTGTTCCCCAAAGGGGTATAAAAAAAATGTGTATTTGCCAATAATTGTTTCTTATTTACAGGTTTTAGAAAGACCCAAGGTATTTTAACAGCATAACCCAGCCCAAGCCCTTCTGTTTTCTAGTGCAAACAGTTGAATCTCACAACTATTATTGGTACAAGGATTTCTGCCCTCAGCAAGTAATCAGTTATGCTGGAGGGTAGAGTTGTGTATGTATGTTATAATGTTTTTGATACCTCAGGGATATGTACATAGCCCCACCATCTGCCACCGGATGGTGGCAGAACACTTGGATGAGTTGAAGCTGCCGGATGGCATGCAGATTTCTCATTACATTGATGATATCTTGATCCAGGGGGCTGATCAAGATAAAGTACAGCAGTTACTAGATGAGACCATTGATCATTTGAGGAAGAAAGGATGGGAAATTAATCCAGACAAGGTACAGGGTCCTTCCCAAACAGTAAAATTTTTGGGAATTCAATGGAACAGGGGGCATAGAGAAATATTGCCCAAGGCACGACAGAAAATACTGGACTTTTCGACTCCACAAGACAAAACTGAAACACAAAGATTTGTGGGTTTGTTTGGATTTTGGCAACAGCATATACCCCATTTAGGGCAAATACTAGCTCCCCTTATTAAAGTGACCAGAAAGAAATACGAGTTTGAATGGGGGGATGAGCAACAAAAAGCATTTGATAAGGCTAAGGAAGCAGTGCAGCAAGCCTTAGACCTTGGCCCTGCAGGAGGGGAGGTAGAATTAAATGTGTCCGGAATTGGGCAGTATGCAAACTGGAGTTTGTGGCAGAAGCAAGGGAGACAGAAAGTGCTACTAGGTTTTGGAATAGGAAATTCCCGAGGTAGGTAGCAGATACTCACTTTTGAGAGACAACTACTAGCATGCTACTGGGCTCTGATAGAGACAGAACAAATGACAGTGGGTCATGAGGTAGCATTGGGACCAGAGATACCCATTATGCAATGGGTAAAAGCTCCCCTAGAACTCACAAAATAGGACATGCTCAGGAAGCTAGCATTATCAAATGGAAATGGTATATTCAGGATCGAGCAAAGGTAGGAATTGGGGAATAGCAGCCTCCATGAGAAGGTAGCTGAAATTCCTCAGAGGGAGAACAGGTTGAGGGAAAATGCCTGAAATTCAAGAATCACCTGTGAAATGGGGCAAGTCTTTGATGACTGCCCGCTTCGACCGAGCACATGTATGGTTTACAGACGGCTCAGCCAAATATGTGGGAAATAGGAGATACTGGAAAGCAGTAGCTTATTGTCCACACACTGAAAAGTTTTGGTAACATCAGGAGAAGGAAAAGCAGTCAATATGCTGAGTTGTATGCAGTATATCAGGCTTTGAGACAAGAAAACCCAGGTACATGTCATATTTATACTGATTCATGATCTGTAGCCATGGTTTAACAACCTGGCTGCCCACTTGGGCTAAGGATGAGTGGAAAATTTATTCAAAAGAAATATGGGGAAAAGAACTGTGGCAGGAAATATGGACTATGGTGCAAAATACTCAGACCACTGTATTTCATGTTGATGCTCATTGTGCTTCAGATACACTAGAACGATGGTATAATTCTATTGCAGATGAAAAGCTAAGATTCTTCCAGTGGATATTGAAGAAACTCAAAGTCAGCAGTTATCAGGGCTGGCAAATGGGCGCATCAAAATGTGGACATTTGGGAGAGAAGCCACTTACAGGTTCTTCAATGGATTCTGGAATAACACTTCTCATGGTCCATTCTGGCAAAGCCTATTATCCCAGGTGGAAGAATATTGAAGCTTGATGACCCACTTGTACAATGGGGTTGAAATCTTCCACTAGCTTACGGGTAAGACAACTTTACTTGCCCTGAAAACCAAGGATGTCCTATAGTGAACATTACTTTTCACCAGATGTGAACATTTGGAAACCAGTTGAGACAATGGCAGGACGATTATATGTCCAACCTATGCAGGACACAAATTGGATTAAATTACAGAACCAGACTGTTATTAGATGCTGCAACTTACTGAATAGTTGCATGGTGACTGTACAACATAGACTTGATTGCTGCATGAATCAAACAGACATTTTCAATGCAAGTATTACTTTGATTGACATAGACACGTTATTCTGCATGAATGCTACTGCAATAACTAACAGAACTATTTGGCAGATCACATTACAGTGTTGAAAAATCATCCTGTAATTAGCAATGATAGTATAGTTAAGGTTCCATCCACATGTACATCAGTAGCGCAGCGGTATCAGAGAAATGTAATCCATTTTAACATAACGCTTATGTTTAGTAGAAAATGCAAATATAAAAGAGCTTGGTATGATACGCTATTAGGTGGAGCAGGGCAGGTATGGGAATTTAAATAGTGTTGATATAGAAACACTGACTAACAAGCTTCAGGCAGTAGGAATTGATGTATTTAGCTTAACTAACTTACAAGCTCAATGGATGCCAACTGTTTTCTTACCCCAAAGATTAACTTTGAATTATGATTTTGAGTTCTTGCAGTTATTTAATGCTTCACAGGTATGGGGAATGGGAGTAGCAGAAAATATTTCGCGATTTATTGATTGGACAGAATGCACAATGCGACATATGTATTCTATATTGCAAAGAAATAAGGCCCAGAGTGATTTAATGAGTAATAATGAATATGTGGAGGACCCGGTTCAAGTCATGGATTCCTAGTAATCATTGGATTGTAATGTCATCCACCACAGTAAAATGCACAGATCCCTGATAATGAGCAGAAGCTTATTTTGTATTGAGCCCAATATTTTAGATCAATCAAGATTGAGTATCTCATTAAATAAAATTAAACAGATAATTCAGGAAACAGATGTAATGTAGGCTCATTTGGCAATAAGAAATAAATCATTAGTGCAAAGTCAGGTGCAAACTACGTAGTTAAAAATAAATGATTGATTTAAGTTCCAAGATTCAACAAGAGACTACCATTATTGGTGGATATTTTACAGGATGGTCTCCATCAGCTAAAAGTGTTAAATATTCTGATACATCCTATCATAATCATTGCTGTAGTGACAATTATCTTGCTTATTTGGACTTGTTACTTATCATGTTATATTCGTAGTAATTTTGCTATGGTACCAATATCATACAAATCGTATTCACAATAATCAAAAGACCGAATGTAGTGATAGTATAATATGTTGATTATTGTCACCCATTTTGTATGTTATTTCATGTAATGTATGTCATTTTATACTCCATTTTGTATTGTGTGACCCATTTTACATGCTGCTTCATTTAATTGGTGTTTTGCTCTTTAGATAGCCTCATTATTATGTTTTGCTTTCAGACATGTATTTTGCTGACTTGAAGGTCGACATTATCAGGCAACCTGTTTTGTAGGGAATCCTGAGCAGTCCTTATGGTGTGAACTTGCAGCATCCTGGGAGCCCGCCAGCTTCTAGAATGGTAAAACAACACTATGAAGGCTGCACGGTTATTTGTTAGCATAGAATAAGATATAAATGTAGCCGATGCCTGGTTGGAAGCCTCCTGCAGGGTGGACGACGCTGTGGGGCCAATTCCTGGTTCGTGAGACTCCCAGCCAGGCTGACAAGGGGGCTTCCCAGCCATTGGAACAGGCTTGGATGTAGCTTTTGGAATCGGTGATGATAACCTTTGTATTATATTTTGCTATAATAAAGCTTTTTGTATATACTTATTGTAACCTTTTGTATTATATTTTGCTATAATAAAGCTTTGGCTGCTATACTTATTGTACTGTTATTGTGTGTATGTGGAGTGTGAATGGCAACAGCTGCTTGGTTTGAGTTGACAGAACATTTTGGGCGAGTCGGCAGGATCTCGAAATAAAATGTCTATTTTAGGAAAAAGGATGAGTTTTCTTTAAAGGTGTATTAAGGTTAAAACAAGCAAGGGCAACTGCCCTTTGTACTTGTAATTTGTGCTTGTTGCAAGTATATACTGTTAGAGCCAATGATGGCTTTACAGTTCAGGCTGCTTTTAGGAGAAAAGCAGCCTGGTTACAAAGTTAGATAAGCAACATCTAGAAAAATAAAATAAACTACTGTGGATGTACGTACAGTAGGTGATCACAGACGGATGATTTGAAAATCCTCCTCCATGTTGCCTATCTGTGTAGTTTCAAGTTTTCTGTATCAATTTAGTTCTTGCCTCCTATAGAGGCTGAAACATTTGATCCCAAACCCAGTACTGGGGACCTCTACCAGATGGGTCTCAACCTAGTACTGTTAGAGATTTTTGTTTGTTTTGTTTTAAACTGCAAACCAGAGCTCTGAAAAGACTTGGTTTGGCAGGTTACTAAAATGGCCAAAAGAAAGCCTTTTGAAAGGGTTAAAACCTTGAAAGAGTTAATAGCTGCAGTGTTTGGAATTATCACGAAGGTCCTGCAGTCAGTTTTCTTACTTAGACTAGTGTATCGGAAAAGAAGAAGAAAATACCTTGGCACCGGGTAAGTCTGAATTTTTTATTCAAAGTTGTTTTATGTCTGTCTGTTTTATTTCTGTAATACGATACTAAACAAGGTAATGCTCCGCCTTTCTCATGCATATTTTCTAGCTTATATCTGTGTTCTGTAATTATGTTCTATTGTCAAGGTTGCGTAGATAGGATTGATGCCTTCAGTGCACAACATGTTACAGAAAAAAAAGAAAGATGAAGCTTTTGCCTCATAGCTGACTGTTTTAATTGGCTTTATTTGTAATGGAACATTTGTGCTGCCTAGATAGGGTCAGTGAAAAACTTTGTTTGTAGTTGTTGCTTGGAGCAGGTAGTGTTGATGGTGAAGAATTATGACGCTATATAGATTGCAATGTGCAGAAAGAGTTGTAGTTTGCAAGCAACGTGCAAGCCACTGCTAGGTGAAATGTAATGTGTTAACAGCTATAAATGGCTTTATCATACTTCTAGTTAAAACCAGAAACTTTTGCAAAATGGCAGAGTGCCATATTTTAGTTATGTGCCAAAAGGTGTAATCATGTTATACGAGATGTGTTCACTTACAGATGATGTGTTTAAACGGTGTTTTGTTCTGGAAAGATTTGGCATGGCAATATGTATAAATGTGTCGGTTTAAAAATTGTCAGTGTTACAAGACAGGCAGGAGGCAGCACATATATCTAAACCACGTACAGTTTAATAATGGAACTATGGGCATTACTTCAGCAAATTGGTGAAACAATGTCAGTCTTATTTTGTGTTAGTATTTCTTTTGTGTATGTGTATGTGTGTGTACTGTCTTGGCCAGCAGTTTCATTGTGTGCTCTATTGTTATTTAAAGATATTTATTATTGGTGGTGTTCATGACACTACAGGAATGGCTGGGTTTGAATGACCCTTGCATGCACACTGTGACCTTTCGAGACGTTATTTGACCTTCTTGTGTTTCAACATTTATGTTACTACCAGTTCAAACTTGATGTGTATTCCATGCCTAAAGCACAACTTTCCACACAAAATGTATGTTTTCATGAAAGCATACCAAGAGTGAACCATGTAATTTGACTTTTTATTGCAAAACTAGTATTCTAGTGAAGAGGAACAAACTTTTACAATTTTGAAAAAAGGACTATTACAGCTGTTTTTGAGAGTTTACCATCTACAGAGATACGTATGTACGGTATTACCATCAATCTGGACATTTTGTCATGCTTAGGATAAGGGAACCCAGGGACGCTTGGCTTCTTTTATCCAATGGAAATAATCTTGTTTTATTTTTAAACTGATGTGTGTTTGTTTTTGTTGTTTGTCTGTGTGTCTTCTCTTTCTTCTAGAGAAAAAGAAGTTCCCCATCTTTATAGTATTGTAATATTATCTTGTTATAATTTAAAGTGTAGTAGGTGGGGATCATGTCACCATCCACAGTTAACCTTTTTATTGCTACAGTGTTCGAGCTGTCTCTTGCACTTTGAGCTGTCTCTTCCACCAGTAGGAGCTTGGGGAGAGGCTGCTACCTTCCTCCATCCTTCCAGTGTAATACCCACAAAGGTTGCAAGGTACATCACTGTTCTCCAAAGGGTATAAAAAAATGTGTATTTGCCAATAATTGTTTCTTATTTACAGGTTTTAGAAAAGACCCAAGGTATTTTAACAGCATAACCCAGCCCAAGCCCTTCTGTTTCTCTAGTGCAAACAGTTGAATCTCACAACTATTATTGGTTTGGGATTTCTGCCCTCAGCAAGTAATCAGTTATGCTGGAGGGTAGAGTTGTGTATGTATGTTATAATGTTTTTGATACCTCAGGGATATGTACATAGTCCCACCATCTGCCACCGGATGGTGGCAGAACACTTGGATGAGTTGAAGCTGCCGGATGGCATGCAGATTTCTCATTACATTGATGATATCTTGATCCAGGGGGCTGATCAAGATAAAGTACAGCAGTTACTAGATGAGACCATTGATCATATGAGGAAGAAAGGATGGGAAATTAATCCAGACAAGGTACAGGGTCCTTCCCAAACAGTAAAATTTTTGGGAATTCAATGGAACAGGGGGCATAGAGAAATATTGCCCAAGGCACGATAGAAAATACTGGACTTTTCGACTCCACAAGACAAAACTGAAACACAAAGATTTGTGGGTTTGTTTGGATTTTGGCAACAGCATATACCCCATTTAGGGCAAATACTAGCTCCCCTTATTAAAGTGACCAGAAAGAAATAGAGTTTGAATGGGGGATGAGCAACAAAGCATTTGATAAGGCTAAGGAAGCAGTGCAGCAAGCCTTTAGACCTTTGGGCCCCTGCAGGAGGGGGAGGTAGAATTAAATGTGTCCAGAATTGCAGTATGCAAACTGGAGTTTGTGGCAGAAGCAGGGAGACAGAAAGTGCCACTAGGTTTTGGAATAGGAAATTCCCAGAGGTAGGTAGCAGATACTCACTTTTGAGAGACAACTACTAGCATGCTACTGGGCTCTGATAGAGACAGAACAAATGACAGTGGGTCATGAGGTAGCATTGAGACCAGAGATACCCATTATGCAATGGGTAAAAGCTCCCTAGAACTCACAAAATAGGACATGCTCAGGAAGCTAGCATTATCAAATGGAAATGGTATATTCAGGATCGAGCAAAGGTAGGAATTGGGGAATAGCAGCCTCCATGAGAAGGTAGCTGAAATTCCTCTAGAGGAGAACAGGTTGAGGGAAAATGCCTGAAATTCAAGAATCACCTGTGAAATGGGGCAAGCCTTTTGATGAGCTGCCTGTTTCTGACCGAGCACATGTATGGTTTACAGACGGCTCAGCCAAATATGTGGGAAATAGGAGATACTGGAAAGCAGTAGCTTATTGTCCACACACTGAAAAGTTTTTGGTAACATCAGGAGAAGGGAAAAGCAGTCAATATGCTGAGTTGTATGCAGTATATCAGGCTTTGAGACAAGAAAACCCAGGTACATGTCATATTTATACTGATTCATGATCTGTAGCCAATGGTTTAACAACCTGGCTGCCCACTTGGGCTAAGGATGAGTGGAAAATTTATTCAAAAGAAATATGGGGAAAAGAACTGTGGCAGGAAATATGGACTATGGTGCAAAATACTCAGACCACTGTATTTCATGTTGATGCTCATTGTGCTTCAGATACACTAGAACGATGGTATAATTCTATTGCAGATGAAAAAGCTAAGATTCTTCCAGTGGATATTGAAGAAACTCAAAGTCAGCAGTTATCAGGGCTGGCAAAATGGGCGCATCAAAAATGTGGACATTTGGGAGAGAAAGCCACTTACAGGTTCTTCAATGGATTCTAAAAGGAATAACACTCTCTCTCATGGTCCATTCGGTAAAGCCTTATTATCCCAGGTGGAAGAATATTGAAGCTTGACGACCCACTTGTACAATGGGGTTGGAAATCTTCCACCAGCTTATGGGTGCAAGACAACTTTACTTGCCCTGAAAACCAAGGATGTCCTATAGTGAACATTACTTTTTCACCAGATGTGAACATTTGGAAACCAGTTGAGACAATGGCAGGACGATTATATGTCCAACCTATGCAGGACACAAATTGGATTAAATTACAGAACCAGACTGCTATTAGATGCTGCAACTTACCGAATAGTTGCATGGTGACTGTACAACATAGACTTGATTGCTGCATGAATCAAACAGACATTTTCAATGCAAGTATTACTTTGATTGACATAGACACGTTATTCTGCATGAATGCTACTGCAATAACTAACAGAACTACTTGGGGCAGATCACATTACAGTGTTGAAAAATCATCCTGTAATTAGCAATGATAGTATAGTTAAGGTTCCATCCACATGTACATCAGTAGCGCAGCGGTATCAGAGAAATGTAATCCATTTTAACATAACGTTTATGTTTAGTAGAAAATGCAAATATAAAAGAGCTTGGTATGATACGCTATTAGGTGGAGCAGGGGCAGGCATGGGAATTTTAAATAGTGTTGATATAGAAACACTGACTAACAAGCTTCAGGCAGTAGGAATTGATGTATTTAGCTTAACTAACTTACAAGCTCAATGGATGCCAACTGTTTTTCTTACCCCAAAGATTAACTTTGAATTATGATTTTGAGTTCTTGCAGTTATTTAATGCTTCACAGGTATGGGGAATGGGAGTAGCAGAAAATATTTCGCGATTTATTGATTGGACAGAATGCACAATGCGACATATGTATTCTATAATGCAAAGAAATAAGGCCCAGAGTGATTTAATGAGTAATAATGAATATGTGTGGAGGACCGTGTTCAAATCATGGATTCCTAGTAATCATTGGATTGTAATGTCATCCACCACAGTAAAATGCACAGATCCTTGATAATGAGCAGAAGCTTATTTTGTATTAGCAGCCCAATATTTTAGATCAATCAAGATTGAGTATCTCATTAAATAAAATTAAACAGATAATTCAGGAAACAGATGTAATGCAGGCTCATTTGGCAATAAGAAATAAATCATTAGTGCAAAGTCAGGTGCAAACTACGATAGTTAAAAATAAAATGATTGATTTAAGTTCCAAGATTCAACAAGAGACTACTCATTATTGGTGGATATTTTTACAGGATGGTCTCCATCAGCTACAAAAGTGTTAAATATTCTGATACATCCTATCATAATCATTGCTGTAGTGACAATTATCTTGCTTATTTGGACTTGTTACTTATCATGTTATATTCGTAGTAATTTTGCTATGGTACCAATATCATACAAATCGTATTCACAATAATCAAAAGACCGAATGTAGTGATAGTATAATATGTTGATTATTGTCACTCCATTTTGTATGCTATTTCATGTAATGTATGTCATTTTATACTCCATTTTGTATTGTGTGACTCCATTTTACATGCTGCTTCATTTAATTGGTGTTTTGCTCTTTAGATAGCCTCATTATTATGTTTTGCTTCAGACAGTGTATTTTGCTGACTTGAAGGTCGCATATTATCAGGCAACCTGTTTTTGTAGGGAATTCTGAGCAGTCCTTATGGTGTGAACTTGCAGCATCCTGGGAGCCCGGCCAGCTTCTAGAATGTGGTAAAACAACACTATGAAGGCTGCACGGTTATTTTTAGCATAGAATAAGATATAAATGTAGCTTTCTCAATGCCTGGTTGGAAGCCTCTCCTGCAGGGTGGACGCATCGCTGTGGGGCCAATTCCCTGTTCGTGAGACTCCTAGCCAGGCTGACAAGGGGCTTCCAGCCATTGAACAGGCTTGGATGTAGCTTTTGGAATCGGTGATGTATAACCTTTTGTATTATATTTTGCTATAATAAAGCTTTGGCTTGCTATACTTATTGTAACCTTTTGTATTATATTTTGCTATAATAAAGCTTTGGCTTGCTATACTTATTGTACTGTTATTGTGTGTATGTGAGTGTGAATGGCAAATAGCTGCTTGGTTTGAGTTGGCAGAACAACATGGCACATAGTGCTGGCATGCCCCCAGCATGCTCCCTGCACATTCTCAGCACACCCCTGGTGTATTGCTGTCCACTCAGCTGGGGGATTGGGTGCATATGGCATGCATGCCTCTTTTGTGCATCCTGCATAGGGGGTGCAGTGGGTGTGGGGTGGCTATGCACTGCAGATACATGTCACATAGACACTGTGCACAATCATGCATAGGGCCCAATGGTTTGAAATGTAAAGCCATGACTCTGAGTACATGCATTAGCAGCAATGGTAATGCGCATAGTCAGAGTCAATGTTTACATTTCAAAGACTGATTTTAGCAGGTTACAGTGTTCCTTTTAGCACTGCACTTTGTTGTCATATTCAGGGAACTGTTCTCCATTTAAAAATATCTTTGTCTGTGGTTGGGGTATAACAGAGCACACCTGAGTGCAGCCACCGTCAGTTGGGATTCCTACACACAACTTAGCAAAGCATGCCGAAGTGACAGTAACTCGAGCCCTTCCTACTCTGCATGGGGTAAAGGAGCAGCAGTGGGGCAATGCCTAGCTTGGATTTGTTAATTTATTACAGCAATCTGCATATTATGGGTTGATGAGGAAGGTCAGTACCGGGGCCTCCGGGGGGGGTGTCTGGGATTCTGGCTGATCACCCAGCAACTATGAGGAAGTGTGGGAAATAACAGGAAGGGGATCTACAGGGTTGAGGCTATCAGTCCAGCAGTAGAAGCAGCTTAGACAGATGGTTCATCCAGGTGATTGAGAGAGTGGTTGGAGCAGCAGGCACTTCTGGTTCAGCTAATGTCTACCAGATGCTCAGTGTTTCTCTCAGAACTTGTGAATCAGCTGCCTTTTCAACTCACTGTTCACACTGCCAAGCAAAAGCCCAAGGTCTCTGCATCCATGAAGTCATATGATGGTTAGTTGCTGTTGGCCTCTCCACATGATCAAGTAGCAAACTGGAAAACAACTCCCACCATCGCAGCTGTGGCCCCGCCACCATCTTTTCCATGAACCACCAAAGTAGGTTACAGTTTTCTATAGATAGAAGCATTAAATCTGCATGTGATATAATATGTTCACATAAAAGCAGATCTGTGCCATAGAGCTTGAAGCAGGCAGTAGAGTCAGCAGCAAGAAAATAGTGTAGCGGTGGGGGAGGGTGGCAGTACTGAATGCAGATAGCAGAGTGCTTCAGGTAGTGGTCAAGTGGTGGATTGACCGTGCTTCAACTCCAAAATGTTGTGCTTCATCTGGAAGTTGGTGATGTGTTTCCAGAACTCCCTTCTCTATCTACTTACTGTAATAGCAAGATGTCATGTGTAGCACAGCTATGCAGCCAAAAAAATGTGTCACTTGAAACATCAGTGTATACTAATGGTGAAATTTTTGGTCTACACTTTTTAATTCTATTTTAGATTGCCCCTCAAATCCTGTTTTGTTAAATATACTGTTTCCCCAGTTTTGAGTCTGCATTAGCATTTTGTTTGCAATAATACAGAGGGCACCTTTTTATATGACATTCCTTGAGTTTGTATCAGTATTTTTAGTTGAACACCTATCATTTAACATCACTGGTCATGTGAATAAAATAAACTAGAATTCAATAGACACTGCTCACTGACTTTATGGGATGATGAGAGTTCAACTACAATAGAGAATAATTATGACAATGTGGGGACAGCCAAACTAAAAGGAGTGCTCCTTTTATTATGTTAAATGCTACAGCAGACAAAGTGAAAAAAAATGTATCTTACAAGCCGGTCTAAAATAGAATATAAAAGGTTATGTCTTGTATCACTAGAGAATTGACTCATATCTCCCTGTTTCATTATTTACTGTAAGCTATGTGTGGATTGCTGTCATCTGCTATAATTATGTAATATCTTTCAACAGTAAAGCAATAAAAAACATAGGTCAATTTTGTCACTATAACATGCTCTGCTGCTACAAGTTTGAACCATTTATGTTTTCTTTTACACTGTTAATGGTGTTTGCCCTGTGGTATACATGTGTTGTACTCTTTGGTTCAAAATGTAACAATTTTCACTGCTTACTTTTTTCTGTATTACATTTCCTTCAAACATTTGCTAGTCATGACAGTGTTTTACTTTTCTGCACAACTTTGGAGAATATGGTCTTCAAAAGTTTCCATTATAACACAATGGTCACGCAGATTACTGTAATAAATCATCCAGGTGACACAAAGTGTCAGTGGCTCAGTAGGTGGCACACTCCCCTCTGAGAACGGGAGATCAGAGGGCTGTGGGTTCAGTTCCCACATCAGGCACTTGGGTTAGTATCCCAGTACTGACACTGTAGTGCAGCATGAGAGGGGTGCTGCACTTCTGAGGTGCCATCTTTCAGATGAGATGTTAAACCGAGGTCCCATCTGCCTGGATTGGTGGTAGTTCAGGTTGATGTTAAAGATCCCATGGCACTTATCGAAAAGACTAGGGGAATATTTTATTCAAAAACTTGAAACAAAACATACACAATGTGAATTACAATATACAAATTCATAAAAAAGGAATAGAAAAAAACCAAAGTAAATAGTACAGTATACTTGAACAGCAAACAAAAAAAAAACACAAACGTATAGAACCCCTTTCCAAATCCTTCTATAAAGAGTAGGGAAATGCTATAAGAAAATGAAAAGGCAAAAAAAAATTTATGCATAGTGAATATACATCACACAAAATCATACTACAAGACAAGAAATAAAACAGAAATAAGTATTTATGACATACAGTCAGAACAAAGATCAATGTCTGAGATACCTGAAAAAAAAGGAAACCCCTACAAAACCATTCCCTCAACTGGAAAAAAAAAACAAAACCTAAGGAAAAAAAATAGCAAAAAAAATAAAAAGTTAGAACAAAAAAGGAAATATAGCACAGCATCAACCCGTATCCAACCAGTGAATTGCCTTCCACTTCCTGCGAAAAGCTGAAGTTGGCAACGTCTGATGGTCTTTAGTCCAAACCTCTAGCAACCAGCCATGGACCTTCCAGAATAATTGTTCAGGAGAAATAAATAATGATCGCAAGGACCACATACATCTCGTGAGCCATATGTAAAATTTTAGCCCTCCCAAAATTAGTCTAATAGTGTCAGAATTAAAGGGCCCCCAATCTGAAGATAAAATATCAAAAAATAAACAATCCCTATTAATAATAGGGAATCGAAAATGTGCCCACTGAGCATAAAAAAATGACCAAAATTGCACAATATAGGGACATTCAAAAAATAAATGGGTCATCGTTTCAGTATAAAGTTGACAAGAATCTTGTCTAGGACAATATCTTTCTTCCAGACTCTTATGCTTTAAATTACCTTTAACATTAAGTTTTCCATGAACTGTGAGCCAAGTGACATCCCACATATAGGGCGGAAGACTGAGAGATTGAAGCATTAAAGAAATCTGAGATATAGCAGAAGCTGACACATCAGGAAACACAGGACAAACTGAAAAATATTTATCTAATAAAAAATAATACATACTCTTACAGGAAGAGTAAGTAAGCATAGAGTAAGAAACTTGCCAAGTTTTCAATTTCCCAAAACAAGAATGTAAATAGTGTGGCAAAGTATGAATACGTGTTTGCTTATGAATAATTCCAGAGGAGGACCAATCGGTCACCCACCTGTAAGTTAAATCCAATAACCAAATAGACCATATTGTAGAACGACCTGAGAGAAGAGGAACCAAATTCTTATATAAAAAAACACTGAAAAAGAATAATACAGGATTAATCATATGTATCCCACCATCTTTAATAGGTAAATATGAAATATTCCTTTTAATAGGATTTAACCGGCTGCACCAAATAGTTTGAAAAAAAAGACCAAATATAGCAGTTTCATGGGCAGCAGGCAGCGCATAGACAGCGCTCAGATGTAAAAACAAACCAAGAAGATATGTTTTGACCATACAGACCCTCTTTTGCTTAAACATAGACCATCGATTCCAAGAGGCAATCCTCCACTTGGCAGATTTAATAAGGAAATCCCAATTATAAAGTGCCGTGTCCGGGCCACAAAAAAATAGATCCCCAAAATTTTGAGGACTGTAGAAGTCATAGGGATTCCCAAAAGGTATGAGTGGGTAGTATCAGTAACACCAAAAAAACTACACCTACTTTTCAACAAATTAAATGAGGCTCCAGTGCCCTTAGAATGAGCCTCAAGTAAAAGACCAGTAGCAGTGCAGGAAGTGACATCTGCTAGAAAAAAACATGAATTATCTGCATAGGCAACCACTTTAATTTCAGCATCATCAACACCCAGCGAAAGACCATGAATGTGGTCAGATGCATAAAGAGCAGAAAGGAGCGGGTTCAGAGAAAGAAAATATAAAATGGGGCTTAAAGGACACCCTTGTCGTACACCTCTATGACAAGGCTGTTTAACACCTATCCAACCATTAACATAGGGAATAATATCCGCTTGAAGATAATAACTACAAAGCCAAGAAATAAAGGTGGAAGGAAATCCCATCTGTAACATACATTTCCAGAGATACAAATGAGACACAGAGTCAAAAGCCCTTGCTTGGTCTAGAGTGACACAAATACCAACCAATTCCTCCCTATTACCCCTCTCAAGGATCTCCTGAATAAGAATGAGAGCATCAGTAATAGTGCGACCGGGAACAAAACAAAATTGAGTAGAGTGTATAACATGGTGCAAAATACAAGAAAGTCTGAGACTCAGAATTTTAGTAAGCAGCTTACAGTCTGAATTTAAGAGAGTAATTGGTCTCCAATTACTGAGACATTCCCTGTCGCCGCCTGATTTGAACAAAAAGATTATAAGCCCTTCATTCATACTAACTGGAAAATTACCACTAGAAAGACAGTTATTGAACATATCTATCAATTGAGTACCTAAATGTTCACCAATAAGGCAATAAAGCTCATTTGGAAGACCATCTTTACCTGGAGTTTTCCCTTTACCAAGACCCCGAATAACAGAGCGCAATTCCACTAATGAAATCTGCACTAGAAGGGAGAGAAAAAAACTTTTCAGGTACTTGTGGCAAAGAAATAGAATGAAGCCACTGAGAAATAGAGTCTTGCGTAACAAGAGGATCGACCTGAAAAAGAGAGGAGATATGGGAGTCAAGAACCTGAAACAGATCAAATTTGGAAGAAACTACACGACCGTGTAAATCAGATAGGCGATACATATCCTTGTGGTCTTGAAGCATTTTCCTATATTCATATGGGTTCATATGCTCCGAAGGACCAGCCGTATTAAATTTTTGTTCTCTTTCTAAGTGGAGATGTTTGGCATTATAAAGCTGCGCCAGCTGAGCCTTAACTGACTGTAAATCATGTGCCGCAATCTCCACACCTAGATTAATCTGGGAATAGAAATGTATCAATAAATTTTGTAAAGATCTGTGGGTGTTTTTACGAGAAGTCCCTAACAAATGTCCAATATGTAAAAAATATTGTTTAAAGTTAACTTTAGAATCTTCCCACCAATCCTGAGGTTGATCATAAAGAACATAAACAGAAAAACGAGCTTTCAAAACATCAACAAAACCCTCTACAACTTCGGGAATCTCTAACAAAGATAAGTTTAATTTCCAATATCCTGGACCTTTGGAAGTGTTTTTATAAGCAGATAGGGAAAAACTCAACAGTCTATTGTCTGAGGAAGCTACCAATTTGACTTGTGGAGAGAAAAACTACAGAGAGGGGGAAATAAACCAATAATCAATCCTAGATTTCCTGGTACCCTGGGTGTAAGTAAAAGAAGGAGTATGTTCAAAAACATCTCTTTAACCTGAAAGTGATAACAAATCATTCAAACAATGGGAATCACAATAAATTTTGGGGTTAGCAGACATAGTAGGCCCCCGAGATATATTAAAGTCACCACCAAATAAAACATTCTTATTAGTGTACAAAAATGGCCTAATAAGATGTAATAGTTGGATGCGGTCCCATTTATTTTGAGGGGCATAAATATTAATAAGACGGAAAGGGGTGCCATCAATAAGAACATCCAACAATAAAGCCCTACCTGGAGCAATATGGATTTCATCAAGGATTTTAAATCTAAGAGACGTAAAACAAATACCTAGGCCAGAACACACATCAGTGCCTCCAGACCAAAAACAAGGACCCCAACCCCACAAATCAGTTGCAGCAAGGAAGTCCTGAGTCATATATAGTCTAGTGTCCTGAAAAAAAAAATCACATCATAAAGTAATTCAGAGAAAAGAGCAAATGTTATCCTATGTTTATAAAGGGAGCGAATACTGTTAACACATTGAGGCAGTATAGCGAAGTGGTCTAAGGCTCTGAGCTGCAAATCTGGTGACATCCAGCAGACCAGACCAGGGTTTGAATCCCACAGCTTCCACTTGCATACTGTGTGACCCTGAGCAAGTCACTTAACCTCCTTGTGCTCCCAGGTCGCTCCTGTAAAAAAGCTTTCAGCTTAGTGTGCTATACCTGGTTAAACAACTAAATAAAAAAAACATTTAAACTAGCTAAAGAAATGTCATACCCAGGGGTTGTTAAACCAGGAGTGAATTAAGTATTAGTGGGTAATTTTCTATTGCTCTTACGTATACCAATCTTGGACACAGTTTTTTTTGATTTACCCTTAACTCCTACCCTAGGATCTGAAACTGAATCTAAATCAGAGACAAAATCCATATGGGAAGTGTCTTGAGAGGCTACATCTGAATCGTGGTCATCCGTACCCAAGGAAGCTAGAACGCCATAGGAATTGGAGACCGGCACAGGTTCTGGGGACTGAGCCCAGTCCAACACCGGGGTACAGGAAAGACGAGGCTCAGCAGGGGAAAAGGGAACAGAACTATTTGACTCAATCAGTACCGAAGAAGAATCTGTCACCTTAGGTTTAGAAACATCTGCCGGTTTACACCCAGGAACACCATGACCGAGAGAGGTCTGGGGTTTAGCAGGGGAAGAGGACGTGGGGGGAGCCATCTTAGATTGGGCAGAGGAAGCTGCAGAAGGCCTAGAAGATAAAGCAACTGAATAAGACATCGGGTCTATGGGAGTACTAGAGGCAACACCAGACAATAAATTTCTAGCAGCTTTAAAAATTAACAAATCTTGTAACGCATAATCAGATTCTTCAGTGTGATGTGCAGCACTCGGAAAGTCAGAAAAAACATGCCCCTCTTCCTCACAAAAGGTACATTTAACAAGGTTTTTGCATTGATAACCTGAGTGACCCAGTTCCCCGCATTGAAAGCAAAGAATCTTCTCACATGCTGTACTAATATGGCGGGGAGAACCACATCTATGACATCTCCTGGGCTGACCAGGGTAGAACAGGAAACCCTTGTCCTGTCGAATAAAAAAACAATTCGGGAGGTGAACAAATTCATCCTGAGCACTATGTAGTTTCAATTTTACCTTCCATCCCCCATTCCAAAAGCCCTCACCATCCAAAATTGGATCAGGTAAACCCTGGACATCACAGCGTTTATTTAACCAAAAAAGAATGTCAGCCAAATTAACCCCCTCATTTCGAAACAATACTGTCACAACCAAGAAAGGTTGTTTAGTTAAAGGCGTAACCTGAAAATGAGACCATAAGGGATTAGTCTTTAAAGAAGTATACTTCAACCAAAGAGTGTCCAAAATAGCAGAAGTCCTGAAGCTGACATCAAAAGAATGTTTACCAGGGGCGTGAATGAGAGCATAGATATCTGAAGGTAAAAAACCTAAAGATTGTTTAATCAGTACTTTCCCCACATAAAACCTGTCAGGCAACTCCTCCATACCTCCCAAATATCTTAGCCGAATGGCGTTCCTACGTATAGCCTGCTCCAAGGGTTTAGAAAACAAAGTTGAAAAAGAAGATTTAGGTGGTGCACTAGGTACATCAAGGGGAGTCACCGGAGGAATTGTAGCGCTGGAAATGACTGAAGGAGTTAAATCATCCTAAAGTGGGGCTGAAATGACAGTACCTTGTGTTCCAGGTCGTAAAACCGCTGATTCTGAAGAATGAGAAGTATGCACTGCAGGAGAAGCAAAACTGGCAGCACCAGAATCCGTAGAGTGTACCACAACTTCCTGTGGCTTGTCAGGGTCCGAAATCCACGATCCATCAATCTCCCTAGTCCAACCTGCAGCCAAAAGAGCTAATTCCGGGGACCAAGTGTCAGGGAGAAGCAAAGCATCCGGAGCGTTAGTGTGTAGCACTGAGGAAGTCTGTTCCTTCGCAGAAGGAACTGCGTCATCCATAGAACCAGGATCCAGCTTATAGTTCCTCCACAGAGATTCAGGAGAGACACCAAGAAGATGTTTTCGTTTTTTATCCAGCAAATCTACCTGAGCTGAGGTAAGTGCTTGTTCAGTTTGTAGCAATTGTGCTTGCAACTGCTCCCGGCGTTCAGTCATGGCTGCAACTGCAGCAATATCTTGATCTAGAAGCACCATCCCTTCACAATGAGCAACTGCATCAGTAATAGGTTCCAGTACAGGCTGAGATTGTGAAAATGAGGATACAATTGAGACACTTGCTTCGCCTTCTCACGGCAGACCTCTGTCCTTGTCCGTTGCTACCAGCATACTGTCGTCTGCATCCATAGCGGTGGCGTGTGGGATACTGCCCCCTCACAGAGTAGGGGAATTTCCCCGGTGTCCTGGCCAAGTTTCCCTCATTCACTAAAAATACCACCAACAGCTTAATCTGGTTCAAGGTCAGTTGGCATTCATCTGTATCCCCCTCCCCCGGGTCATGCCTGAAAATAGGCAGGATTTGTCTAGTGCACTTACCCGGGTCAACAAAAACTAAAATAGAAATAAATAAATATATTTGCCTTCAAAAACTGCAGTGCAGGTTATTCGTTAAACTGCTGCTCAAATATTGATCCATTGTTGAATGACCGTGAAAACATACTTTCAGTCATGTACCTATGTTGTTTAAGAAGTCAATTCTATCACCCATTCCAATGGCAGTTATTGCACATCAATTACAACAGAATAAATTAGATTCATCCTCCAATGGGGTCCTTCAACCTCATCCCGAGATGTGCATTGAAACAAGAAATTACAGTTGTGCACAGTTTCTCCAGCTGCCACCCCGAACACATACATGTTAAAAAATCAAATTACCAGTGTCTCAGTTTCTCACCCAAACTCTGAACAGATTCTACACCTATATCTCTGTTCTCAATAACAGAAGTTTAAAAAAGATACACAGGCTGCTTAGTTACCTACACTAAATCAAATGCTTCATATTAGAATAATGAGAACAAAAAGACACACTGTTTCCCCAAGTTACTGTACACAAATGTGTACAGTGTGTATACCACCAGCCTACACCTGTGCTTCTGGAGACAGCCGAGGCCCAACATCTACGAATACAACAATTTTTTTTTTTCTGCAGCTACTGCTATTATCTTGTCGGAAGACAACTCATCCCACTTACAAGGGTCCTGAGTGGCATCAAAGACAACAACAATTTACTGACACTCACCTAGGTCCTATCTGAGAAATGTGCTCAAGACCTATAATTTCCACAGTTTTAAACAATTACCTACTTTTGACTTCCCAGATGGGGTTCAGTTCTATCCTGTATATACACTCCAGTTGTGCGAACCCCTGGCAAATGAGATGGTGCATCTGTATGGATACCTGACTGCAGGGAGCTGAACAACTAAATTACTGTGCATAGAACCTATAAAAGAATCCCATAAGTCATCGACAAAATAAATAAATAAAATAGTCTGAGTTATTTGCACACAAACTTGGTAAAAAGAAACAAAAATAAGACAAATGGGGCCAGCTCCATGGTGCTAGGCGATAGGGATTCACCTGGCATGCTGACGATCCAGGTTCACACCTGAGCCTGGGACACCAGGAGTGGAGACCAGCAGGGATGGATCAAGAGCGTCCTTTGGACACTTTTCTCCCGGGGGGAGTGTCCCAGAAGGCATCACCTTGGAGCGTCTCCTTGTGGCCACATTTGGCCTTTCATGTTGCGGCAAGGTTGACCATGCTTTGCCAGTTCAGGCTTGCAAGGACATCGTAGAATGCCTTCTAAAAGGGGTGGGGCAACAGAAAAAGGAAAAAGGCCACCCATGCCAGCAGGATGACAGCAGCCCACCTCCCCAGCCGCAAAGCCAGGAATCCCCCAAATCTACCTCTGCACCACCTAAGACGTGAAGAGGTGCCGGAAAAAGGCACCTTAATCTCCCCTCCTGGTCCCATGCCACTGGAAGGGGGCCTCCCTGATGAAGGGATACATCGGGACAGGCATCAGTGGAAGAGACTGATGGCAGAGTGGGGGAGTGGCAGTAGGGTTAGACCTGGCTGCCAGAAGTAGAGGGTGGCTGGGTTGAAAAGTAAGGAGGCATAAATAGATAATGCGAAAAAAAAAGGAGACAAATGGAAACAAAGACCCATGTGACTGGCCAGTTTACAGACAAAGGCAGAGAGGGAGCCAACAGCAGCCCAGCAGTTATCTATACCTCAAACCAAAGTGAATACAACCAGGGAACTAAGGGGTAACCTGAACTTCTGCTGCACAAGAAATTAGCACTTCATGGCAACTCAGAGCCCCAAGATCTGCCAAGGTACCCAACCATATCTAAATCTATGCAACAATGAAGTCGAAGTGTTTGAGAAGGGAAGCAAGTAAGGATATGGATGAGCCCCTCGAGTGTCAAGTAAGCGAGACTTGGGAGGGGGGGTCTTGTCTGACAGTGACAAGAGGTGGTGGACAACCCTGGGAGGTTGGGTTGGGGGATAAGGATTGCTGTCAATAGGGCTGTTGTCAGTAATGAGCAAACAATGTTGGGGCCAGAATGTGTGTTGAAGAGAGCCATGCAGATTTGGCCACATGCCTTGATTTTTTTAATAATTACTTGGTAAGCCATTATTGTTTCTGCTACCAGACAAAAAAAGTCTGAAATCCACTCGCACAGTGCATATCAGTTTGAATTAGTTCAAGTTACCTGAACTGTTTGGACCCACTCCCCAATACAAAAAAAAAAAAAAAACTTCCTCAACCAGCAATACAGACTGGATCCTTGAAGTTCTTACTAACCTCCCAGACTGAGCCCCTGTAACAAAGTAAACCACAGCTATCACAAATAACACAAATATCATATGTGTCAGCAGTAGGCAAGAGCCTGACATCGAGTTGATAAAAACAAGACAATAAGTCCATGGTTCTAGCAGTATCTAAATTTTAGAGGAATTATTTAACATGTAGTTTTTAATTGTTCGATTTAGTTCATTTTAGTCAGTTCTCTTTCTAACAAACAGCTTCTCAGCTTCCGAACCCCTCTGCTTCATTCGCTTCATTCTAGTTGCTCTACCGTTTAGTTCCTTCTGTGCTGGGCTTGTCTTGGCTGGAGCCTCCATCTACTTCCAGTTCAACTCAGCTTGACTCCGATCTCTGTTTCCCATTCCCCCAACTCTGGAGCTATACAGGGACCATAACACCTCAGCCCCTGTCCAGAGTCCTCCTATAATCCTGTGTTCTGGGGTCCTGGGTAACACGCACTGCTCTGCTCCCATGCAGTCTTCTTGATTCTGTTTAGAGATGAAGCTGAAGCATCATGTCCTGATTATGTCATTATCAAGCACTGTTCTTAAAATAACATTTTTATTATACAAGTCAATTAATATATTTTGGGTACAGTTTCAGGCATTAAAAAAAGATGAATTATTTAACTACTGAAAACTAGAAATGCTTGATTTGTTTGCCAACATGGCAATAGATGACAAGCAATCAAACACTTTCTCTAACTTTGTGTAACTTATCCCTTTCATCAGAATTTTCAAGTTCATTAATCCCAATTGTAGACAAGAGGAATGTAATAAGCAACTTTAAAAAAACAAAACAATTGGCAACCCATGGATAGAGTAATGCATCTGTATGACGGCCACTATCAAATGTGAGATCTTGGGTGTGGTGGTAACCCACTGGATAGCATCAATGTGGTTATGCAGTTGCTGCCCCAGCTAAACTAACTTAAACTGTCACTGTATCATGTGGTAGAACCACAATAATTCAGAATAAGGGGAAAAGCAGTACTGACTCAGACATATCAGGTCACAGTTGAGAAGAGGTTTTCCTCCAGCCTTTCATAAACACTCAATGGGTTTATCCAGGGTGTCCCATTGTGCTGAGCTGACTGATGCACCTGCATTTTCTCACAGTACATCGAGCCAGCCTTGATGACAGAAAGATAGTGAAAGGATGCTGTTGTGATGTGCAGATTCACTCACCCTCCCCACAGTTCAAGTGCTTCACCACCGACATGCTGCTTCAGCATGATTCACAAGGAAGAGATTGAGCCAGGTCCCCCAAATGCCAGGGATGATCAGCTATTAAGATTTATTCCTCATTTTTTTTATCCTCTTTAGGTTTCCAAAAATGGACTAAACTAGTTAAGAAAGTATCAATAGTAGAGGCTATTAATACCTTAATGGCATCTTTGTTTAAAAAAAAAATATGTACAGCCATAAGTTCCTCATGCAACAGTTTGATTGCCTTTATGTGTATATCAAACTATTATTTTAGTAAAGGCATAGGCACATAAAGTATTACTGCATAAAGCTCTTGAACTCTTACTTTAGTTGTCCGAAGATGTCATCCAGTGCTTTAAAATTCACACTTTGTGGTGCCTGAGTTCTTTCACTTTCAACTTATGTTTCCTATCCCAAACTCCACACTGAAAGCAATTTAATGAGTTACAATAGTGTATTGTAATCTTGTACATTATAATTGCAGACAGTCAATCACAGGGTACAGCAGGAGAGAATGGTCTTGACATCACACTCTGAATTTACAGCTGTCAACAGCAAAATCTAATACCCAATTCAGGCTGACTACATTTTAATATTTTTATATGAGCTTTGTCAGATACAGGACTTTCATAATGAGAAAATAATAATAAGGAGTCACGCCAGTAGTAGGAAATTGTGATTTAATAGCAAGTTCACATTTATTTCACTGAATTTTAAACAGAATTCAGTTCATATGAAAAACTTGAGTAGTGTGAAGATAAAAAACATTTTAAATGGCAATAAGCTAAGCACAAAAAAATAGTCCGGTGTCGGAGCAGTCATTACAGAAATAATATATGAAATGTTTTCATGCTGTACACATAAAACTGCCCAAGTGATATATGTGCTGTAAGTATGATTTAAATGTTAAATTGGAACCAACTGCATGCATATAACATGCATGCAGCAAGCAAGTGTACAAACCATGATTTTTATGTTAAATTGGGAAAGGCTGCATGCATGCGGCATGCGTGCAAAAAGCAAGTGGTCACTGATAACTGCACATGTAAAAGTTAAGTGACTGGCTCAGGATCGCACCACACACAGGTGGTGGTTGATGAGATTCAAACCCAAGTCTTCTTGCCTCCAAGTCTTCTGACTTGCAGTTTAGTGCCTTTAACCACTAAGTCATACTGTCTGCACACATAGGACTCACTTATACTTCAATATATACTGTATCTGACTAAACTTGCATGCATGTGACATGCTTGTAGCCACTGTTATGCTTTTCAATTTTCTTTTTCCTTTCTTACTTATCTCATTTTCACAGTTGAACTATAGCACACATACCAATGGAAACACACATGGTATATCCCACCCCCAATACACAAACTTACCCACAAAATCCCTTAATTACTTCTGTCTGGCCTGTACTTCTACTATTTTATCTCCATAGTTTTGAATGCTTCCACACAAACAGACTTTAAGGTGCAAATACAAAAGTAGCAATAACTTGACACATGCACGTGCACACACACACACACACACACACACACACACACAAACACACACATGGCCAGTCACCCCCCTCAAGCACACACACTGTAACGGGTATGGCCATGCTGCCACAGACAACCCACCAAGTACAGATATAAGTAAAATGTTTCTTACTTGAGTACTAGGGAGTCATAAGCAGGAGTCTTGAAGAGATGATGTCCATAGGTCAGAATGCTGGGACGTACCCCCTTGAAATGAATGAAGTTATTATTTACTACTGGTTTGTATGTTATGATGGTGCATGAGAAAATAGTGAAGGCCACTCTTTTACTAACAAGGCCCTTGTTAGTTGAGTGGCTGCCTTCATTAATCTCCAACTCTCCATCAATAATGTATAAAATAGTAACAAAAAATACCCCCATTCATTTCAATGGTGCACTCTCCTGCAGTCTCCTTTGCCCTTTGTCACAATGTGCCTGAGCGTGGGGATGTGGAGGTCAGCTTCACTGGGGGAGAGGGCGTAAGCCTGAATATAGTTGGCCTCCAATAGCCTGTGCATACCATACCACTCAACTGTCCATGAATGCAAGGGACAGCTCTAGAATGTCTGTATAACCTATAAAATGTAAAATGTATTTGTTTTGTTTTTTATAACTTTCTTTATTTATAATTTTAATGTCACATAGACACAAAACATACAGATTGCAATCAACCTTCTGACAAAGATAGTCACAAAAGGATTCACATAGGCCATTTCATCTAAGCAAAGTACTTGATCAAAGGAAACAGCGGGGATGATTAGAAGCCCCCATATTTCATCAGGTTGTCTACATATACAAATCACCTCGCCTTCAAATATTTATTACTAGATGCTATTCCTTCTTTTTTTTTGTTTCAGTCACTAGAACCGTAATGGTCTGGAGTAGACTCTCTGTGATGAGTTTGCACAGATCCAACAAGAATTCTAATAATTAAGGGACAAAGTCAGGTCTTGCCCCTGCTATGTATAATACCCAATGTCTCCATAGGATTTCAAACTGAGATAATCTCTTATTCAAAGAGGCTGTCAATGCCTCCATCCTATATATATTTATCATAATTTCCTGTCATTTATTTAATGTGATAGGGATATGAGACAACCAGTTTTTGGTTATGACCTTTTGGGCTGCTATAAAAGTTATTTTCAGAAACTTAATTGTAAGAGGGTCTCTATATTCCTTCATTAATTCCAGAAACAGAAAGCATGTGGGGGACAATGTCAGATCTGGAGCAATTATTATCCTCAGGGCTTGTTGCAAATCCAACAGAAAGGTGGATAGTGTTGGGCAACTCCATAGCAAGTGTAAATATGTTGCCCGCACTTGACCACAATTCCTCTAACAATCTGCTGGGTTGCCATTTAAGAACAGCCTCATGATCTTTGGGGAGTGGAAATACCTAATAAAGATTTTCCAGGAAAAATCCTGCCACCTAGTGGCTGATAATCCCCAATGTATTTTAGTTTGTGCCCATGTCCACACCTCCTCTGAAATCTGACTCCCCAAATCCTTTTCCCAGGCTTTTTTTATGGATTCTGTGGTGTCCCCTCTCCATGCCAATAGATCTTTGTAAAGGTTGGACATGATATGTGTCCTGGTGGGTGTCCCCTCTATCGCTCTTTTGAAGGTGAAGGCAAGCCGGGAGGTAATGAAGTCCCCCACCTATACTCCATGGCCAAGTTTCTCACATAGTTCCTGATTTGGAAATATCTAAATCTATCTTGCCAGGGGATTTCATATCTATTAACAAGTGTTTCAAAGGGAACAATCTCTCCTTCTTCTATGAAGTGC
Source organism: Neoceratodus forsteri (assembly GCA_016271365.2). Taxonomy (NCBI): domain Eukaryota; kingdom Metazoa; phylum Chordata; order Ceratodontiformes; family Ceratodontidae; genus Neoceratodus; species Neoceratodus forsteri. The sequence goes on from CM057450.1 coordinate 140,505,918, forward strand.
CAAACTAAATGCAGTCCCCTTGCCTCCCACCTCTTAAATCTATTATCCCACAAACCAGGTACAAAGGTGTCCAAATATGGAATAGACATCAGTAAGAATTTCCAGTTATTGGCCTTCTTGTCTTTCAGGATGTTCTACCACGACTCGAGTGTGTGGGCTGTGAAGGGATTCTCCGTTTGATCTATATAAGGCCTCTTCCCCTGTCTGAGGAGCAGACTATTCATATTAAGCAGGGCCCCTTCTTTAAGCTCTAGGTTTTTCCATTTAAAAATGTATAGGTTGTCTAGCCAGTACATAATCGTCCGCAACTGTGCAGTCTGATAGTACAGCTTAAAATTGGGTAATGAAAGGCCTCCTGCCTTTTTCGGGATCTGAAGTACTGAGATCCTAATCCTAGGCTTGTGTGGCCCCCATAGAAAACGAGAGACTACCCTGCTTAATACATTAAAATAAGAGCCTGGAATTCTGATAGGTATTGTTTGTACTAGGTATAATAATTTGGGGGGGATTATCACTTTTATGGCCTCCACTCTCTGGGTCAATGAGATGGGGATAATTACCCATTGTTCTAATTCTGATCTAATGTTTTCCATGATTGGGGAGAAATTAAGTGAGAATAAATTATTTACCTGAAATCCCAGTTGAACCCCCAAGTACTTAATATGTGATAGGTCCCACTTGAAAGTGTACCTCTGCTTAATTTGCTCTGTTGGTTCATAGTGCATTTTTAAGACCTCTGTCTTAGATACATTTATCTTATATCCAGCCAAGGAACTAAATTCTGTTAGGGCAGCCCACAATTTATCTAAGGAGTGTTCTGGATCTCGAAGATAAACCAAAAGATCGTCTGCATAAAGGGCAAGTTTATCGTTCCCCCCAATTCCACCCCGTATCCCCGTCCTGTGCAGCACCTGGGCTAAGCGGTTCTAGGTATAAGGCAAAGAGAAGGGGGAAGAGGGGGCAGCCCTGCCTGGTGCCTCGCTGCAAAGGTATCGGGTGAGAGACTCTACCATTTATTTTTACATAGGCCCTGGGGCTAGTATATATCTTATTTATGATCTTTACGAAGGCCTCAGAGAATCCAAACCTACCAAGAGCCAGCTCCAGAAATTTCCATGCCACCCAGTTGAAGGCCTTCTCAGTGTCCAAACTCAGAATCATACAAGGGGCCCCTGACCGGGCTGCATGGAACATCACATGTAACGTTCTTTTAATATTGTCTTGGGTTTGTCTACCAGGGATGAACCCTGTTTGATCATAGTTGATTAACCTGGGTAGGATCTCCTCTAACCGTTTCGCTAAAATCGAAGCATATAGCTTATAGTCGATATTCAATACCGATATAGGGCGATAAGACCCACATTGGGTAGTATCTTTTCCTGGTTTGGGGATACTCGATATAACTGCATAGTTCCAGGTATCCGGGATATGTCCTCCCAGCTGTGCCAGTCTGCAAGCCCTCAGTAGTGGATTGTCTATCTCCTTTCTGAAAAATTTAAAAAATTCAGCAGTGTATCCGTCCGGGCCCGGAGATTTCCTAGTTTTTAATCTTTTAATTGCCGCTGCTAATTCTGTTGGGGAAATAGGGGAATCTAAGGATTCTCTAAGTTCTTGGGACAACTCTGGTAGCCTCAGTTTGTTTAAATAGGTTTTAATTCGGTCACTATCCAGGGAGTGATCCGCCCCATAAAGGTTTGTGTAAAATTCCCTGAAACCTGCAAGAATTGTTTCCGAGGACTTTACTAAGCCTCCAGTCTTGGGGTCCCTAATCTGTGTGATTGTATTTTCTGCAGATTGCCGTCTAAGCCTGTGTGCCAGGAGGCAGGATGCCCGGGGGCCAGACTCGTAATACCTCTGTCTTAAGCGCTGCAGAGCCTGCTCTGTTCTAATGTCAATAATTCTCTGGATCTGTTGCTTAACTTTTAAAATTTCTGATTGTACCGAAGCCTTTCCCATTGCAGCTTGGTCCACCAGGGCCTGCAGTTGCCCCTGAAGCTGCTCCAGCTGCTTATTTTGTTGTTGTTTAAACTGCGCAGCAAATTTGATACATTCCCCCTGAACACCGCCTTGATAGTGTCCCAGAGCACAGTGTCAGATATCTCTCCTGACTCATTATCTGGCTGGATTTGTGATAGTCTATTTTTGGCCATATCCATAAACTCCTTCAAGTTTAAGAAGTAATTGTTAAATCTCCAGAAGGACTGACCTCTTTTGGCCTTCCAACTCAGGGTTAATAACACCTGGACATGATCCGAAAGGACAGAGGGGATATGCCTACATTCTACAACCTGTCCCTGATGTTCTCCCGATACTAAAATGTAATCAATCCTGGCATATGAACCATGCGGGTATGAGTAGTGGGTATACTCTCTTTTGTTAGAGTTCAAAATGTATTTGTTTTGACTAAAAAGTGATATGCAAATCAGGAAAAATTGAAATGTATAAGATTCATCTGTATATAACCTGGAGTAGTGCATCAAATTTGGGCTTAAACCCACACAGTTACTAACCTGGCTGAATTTCTGCCCCCAAAAAAAGAACTTTGTCCTGATTATTCTCCCTGACTCATTCCATTCAATATCCATCTTCAATGAGTCATGAAGTTGCCCAAAGATGAAGAAACATGAAAAACACATCAATATTTCAGTCCTTCCTCTTCCCCAATTCCACTGTAAAAAATTATTTACTTTTACTTACCCAGACATGTGACCAGAACCTGCAGCCTGGCACAGTGTGCCACCAGCCCAGTTTTCATTCTGCTCTGCCTCTCTCCTTCTGCCAGAAGCTGCATGCAAGAAACAACCATCACGGATCCCCAACGTGGTCCAGGACCAAGTCTCCTCACCAACTGAACCCACCCAACCTGGATTGCTTGCTTCTTGCTTGGTTGCTGCTATAGCTGCTGCTGCACTGCACTGATCAAGGCCTATGAAGGCCACCCACACTGTTGTCACCACTGCTGCTAAGCCTAGCTTCCTGTCGTGGGAGTCTTTGTTGTTTTTTTTTTGCATGGCAAGCCTAGTAGAGTAAGTAGGTAACCTAGTCTTGAATTAGCTTCTAGCTCACCCTCTGCCAATTCAGCCACCAGGGGAGATGGAGACTTACTAAGAGTAGACCAACAAAAATATGCTGCCACAACACTGCTATTGAGAGGTCAGTGCTCACTGACTCCTCCAAGCTGTAGTGTGCAGTCTTTCTACTCTGTGACGGGAAAGACAGTGTCACACTTGCAAAACTCATGTGCTCTTTCTTGACTGGAGCTCATCCACATCACATGTGATTGTGTCACCACTAATAGGTGGAGAGAGTGGACAACACAATACAGACACAGTCGAATCTGGAGAGTACCTGCAGCATGAGCACACACAGGCCAGGTGGGCACTTACTGTGCAAAAGATTAAATCCAAATTAAATGCCATTATTACCACACCATAAGAACAACCTAGGCACAAATATGGTGGTGGAGGGGCACAACTGATTCTGCTCTATAGCTAAATGGCACCACTGTGAAATAGCAGAAATTTATTCTCAGGTGCTAATGCAATAGTTTCCACTGTGTTCTGAGGTACAATACTGTATCTTCATGTTTCATGATGCATCCTGATCATCATGCGGGTTAGTGTTCCTCATTTTTAGTATCCATGTCCCTTATTTCAGTGACAAAATGTGAGGTATAGTACATGCTTCCAAGACCCTACTCAGCATAAAGAGAACTGAGCATGGCCATAGTGTATATGCTCAATACAGAATGACAAAGGGAAAGTAAGTGAGATGAAACAGTCATGGAGAAACACATTTGTAGCACTAAATATGCATTAGGGATTTGCATGGTCCAAAACAAAAAGGATAGGCATCACAATACAGAGGCCCCTCTTTGTACATCTGGAATGGGGGATGTTGACTGGCTATATCCTAGCATTAATTTATTTTATTTAGTGTTTGTTGACTGGGTAAGTGCACTAGACAAATCCTGCCTAATTTCAGGCATGACCCGGAGGAGGGGGATACAGATGAATGCCAACTGACCTTGAACCAGATTAAACTGTTGGTGGTATTGTTAGTGAATGAGGGAAATTTGGCCAGAACACTGGGGAAATTCCCCTACTCTTTTTTTGATAAATGCCATGGGATCTTTAACATCCACCTGAACTACCACCAATCCAGGCAGATGGGACCTCGGTTTAACGTCTCATCCGAAAGACGTGCAGTAAACAAACAATACTTTACAAATTAATGACAATTTAATGACAAAAATCAAAAGCCATTAAACAACTTGCAAAAGGATCAGGATTAACGAATTTACCTAATTTTTATGGGAATCCAAATAAAAATGTATTTCAAAGACTCTAATTGCTAGTAGTAATATAAAAAATAAAAACTGATGTGTTTTTTAGATGAGATTTGTACCAGGTTAGCTGCTGCACTCATGTCAAGCATGCAGCATGTGAGTCTGATGTAATTTTTAGCAGATGATCACAACAGCTTACCTACTGCATACATGTCAAGCTTGCAGCAAGCAAACCTGATTTGCTTTTTAGACCTGGTTCTCTTACTATGCGAACCACATGCAAACATTGCACAATTAAGCATGTGGCATGCATTCTGCATGTACACCGGACACCTATATTTCTGTAAGGGGAGAGACTTGTGCAGTTCACAAATGTTTTATTTAAATATTTATTCAGTTCAATTTATATGTGACCAGGTAATGTTTTGAAGATCATTCACATTTATGTGTGCTCATTTACAAATTTTGTAACACACAGACAATAAATTCAGGATTCAGCAACTAACTGTCAAACAGCAGTGCTAGACTACAGCGCCAATCTGTTCCCCAACTTGATGTCACTCACAAGTGCAAATGGTCATTTACCATTTGAATAGTAAAGTTCAATCAGTAAATAACAAACCAAAGGTTAATTACTTAGTGAGTGATGGGGGGGCATGATTTTCAGTAGAAAAACACACAGTTTCCCTGCAGATATATTAATTTCAACACAAACAACAAACTAAGCAAATCATTGAGACCTAAATACAAGCACAGATCTGTCCTTCCCAGGTAGTAGTTGTGTGCAGCACTATTTTGCAAATTATTAGAAAAACAAGCTGGCAGACAGCACAAACAGTATCTTCTCTGAGCAAGACCATTTAATTTACAGTTCAAACAGTAAATTTACAGTTTGAATTCTTTTCATTTACCTGCCTGTCTTGCAGCTATAACACAAATCGTGTGGACGTGGAGCCTTCGCAAAAGAGTCTGTGACTCAAAGGATTGTAATTCCAATTGTATCCAATAAATAAATAAATAAATAAAATCATTATAATTCAAAAATGGCAAAATATTTTTTCACTAAACCATCGAAAGTGACACCCTTGGCACACATCCCATCATTCCTAGCAATTTCTGACAAAACTTTTATTCTGTGTGGGCTGTAGCTGATGGCAAAAAAATCCCATGTTAACTTATGAGAAAAAATGTAATTTGTACTTCTTTTCACCACTACATCTGAAGAACCACCAAAGGTTGATCAGGAAGTTGGCAGATCTCAGGGTTGAGGATAAGATGTCCGGATGGGTAGAAATCTGACTGAGGGACAGAACCCAGAGGGTGGTTGTGGGAGGACAGTTATCTGGCACCAGAGAGGTCACCAGTGGGGTCCCATTGGGCTTGGTGCTGGGACAGGTGTTATTCAGTGTCTTCATCAGTGACATTGGGGGATAGCATTAAGAGCAAAATGTGCCTATTTGCGGAAGACACCAAGCTCTGCGGGAGAGTGGACACAGCTGAAGGAATACAGGACCTACAGTATGATCTGGAAAAGCTAGTAAGATGGTCCTGGATCTGGAAGCTTGGCTTCAATGTCAAGAAATGCAAAGTTATGCACATTGGAGCCAAGAATCCCAGAGTACTACCTGGGTGGAGTTCAGGTATCAGCATCAGAGGTGGAGAAGGACCTAGGAGTGATGGTCACTAGTGACCGGAAGCACTCCATGCAGCACAGGAAAGCAACAACAAGGGCAATCAAGATGCTGGGATGCATAGCTATGGGGATCAGTAGTAGGACTGATGAGGTTATACTACCCTTTTACAGGTCACTGATGAGGCCACATCTAGAGTATGGAGTTCAGCACTGGTGCCCACACCTCAAAAAGGACATTAACTTGCTGGAGAAAGTCCAGAGGAGGGCTACAAACAAGACAGCAGGTCAGCAGGGTAAGGCATACAAGGAAAGGTTGAGGGCACTGAACATGTACTCCCTGGTGGAAAGGAGAGACAGACAGAGAGAGAGAGACAGAGAGGGGGGAGAGAGAGAGAGAGAGAGAGAGAGAGAGAGAGAGAACTTGATTGGGACCTTTAAGTACTTGAAAGAGATAAATAAGGTGGATAAGGAGGGTCTCTTTAAGCTGAGTGGCAACTATAAAATGAGAAGGCACAGTCTTAAACTGGAGGGTGGAGGTTTAGGAGGGAGATCAGGAAGCATTTCTTCACAGAGGGGGTGGTGGACACTTGGAATGCACTGCCAGAAAAGGTGGTCTCATTGAAAACAGTGGGCTGTTTCAAGAGAGGCAGGGCTAAGCAAAGAGGAAAGGTAAGGATCATTGGTAGGGAGGATAGGAGAAGTGGAGAGGTGCGGTCTAGGAAGTTGCTTAAGCTGTTTATCCTGCAACATGAGCAGACTAGGCAGACCAAATGGTCTTCTTCTGCTGACTTCTTCATACATTTGTATTTCGTATGTTTTTTAACATTTTTACACCAAATTTTCAACATAGCCTTTTTATGACCCCACCTCATGAACTATGGTGGAGAAAATTTTCGACTCCTGCCCAAAAAGTGATTTCATGCAGTGACCATGAAATTGCCTTTCAGGACAGATTTGCCTATTGACAGTTCAGTTGGTCATGAGGTGTGATCCCAAAAAATGCATTTTGAAAATTTGGGCCAAAAATATGCAAAAATGCCCACGCTATGCCACTAACTTCAAAATCCCAATTGAAATACATTGAACCACATACCTGTTTGGTTTGTGGTCCCGTTTTGAAGAGTGAAGACATGTCACTGGCCTACAGAAGATGATTGCATTGCAGTCCCAGTGGGTAAGGGAGGACTTGGGGTTGTGTGTGAAGGGGTTGGGTACAGAGTGAGAGGATCAGATCAGGGGACAGTAACAGCGTAAAAGACATCAATGGACACTTTTCTTTTGACAGGAAAAAAAGGAATTGCCATTGTGACACCGGGGGATTGTGCACCCCAAGTATCAATGTTATGTTTCTGGTGGGAAGGTGTGCTAAGAGGGAGGGTTGAGTGGGGAGAGGGGAAATATATAAAAACAAACAAACAAAAGAAAAACAAATAACTTTGCATATGTGGCAGTGGGGTGTAACAAAAAAACAAGGATTGCAGATCATGACACTTGGGGATTGGGCACCCCCAGTGTCACTGTTATGTTTCTGGGGGGAGGGAGTGTTGGTGGGTGCTGAGAGGTAGGGCCAAGTGGGGGGAAGAAAAATATGTATTGAAAAAAGAAAAAGGAGGTCATGGCAGAACATGGCACAGTCTGCCACATTCAAGATATCCACCAACCACTGCTGCACATGTGCAAGTAGTTGTGCATGTGTAGTAGAGTACATCATCCATCTTGAACACAGCAGACTTTTCCATGTTCTGCCATGACCTTGGAGGAAAAATAGTGCTGTGCTATTACACTCAAAGGAGAGCGTGGAGTGCTTCACAGACCTCGGAGGAGACAGGAAGTGCATGTTCTTCATTCAGTATCCAATTCATGGGTCCTTTTCTGATAGCAATAGTTCCAGAGTGCTCTGCCTACTGCAGCCCTAAAAATGAGATAAACACATTATTAGTAATTACAGACCTATTAGTATCATGCCTATAGGGTGCAAAATCTTGGTGGGTATTATAAGACTCAAAATGGGAACTGCCCTCTGTAAAACAGATCCAGACCAACATGTTTTCACTAAATGCAGGTCATGCACAACATAGAGGATAGTGTATGGGCAACAGTGAACAACAACAATGTTGTTCACTTCGAGAGATTGTCATGACAACCATTGAAACCTCGAGAGCAGAGCTAGAGAGGTCAGAGGTTGTGACACCTTGAGAAGTGAACGGTACATTGTTGAAGAATGTTGCCCATACACTGTCTTTTATAGTGTATGGGCAAAAACTGTACCCCAAAACAGCATGTGACTACCACCACGGCCGCACCGTAATTTCGATGACTCCCCGCCACCACCCCATGTCCGTAAAATCACTCCACTCCTTCCAGTTCCACAAAGATAGTGTTACTTCATCAGTTTTAAAAAGAAATACGGCTGTCCTGCTGTATGCCAGCCACTATTTTAAAAAACGGCACTTACTGTAATATTGTAATGTCCTCCTGTGCCATCGGTGAACTGCCGTGAACATTTTTCGAACGGCTCAGAACTGCAACTTACGCATGCGCAAACAAATTCTGAGCTGTTGTACTATCATTGTGATGTACTCACGATGGTACAAGAACATCGTGACTTCACATCAATGGTACAACAAGTCTAGGGAAAGCTAGATTTTCAGAGACAACAACGTTCTAACATACACTATACAGAAAATAATGGATTAGAAACAGTGAACAACAACACTGTGTTAATGTTGAGAGGTTGGCATGACAACCAAGTAAACCTAGAGAAGCATACACAGCACTGTTTACTGTTGCCCATCCATTGTATTTTTATAGTGTATGGGCTACAGTGAAACAGCAAGAGCATTTTTTGAGAATTTTTTTAATGCGGATACTGTGGTTGGCGAGAACAGCGTCAGGAACTCACGTGTAAACACGCACATGCTCACCTGCGGGGGAAGGGAGGCAGGGGAGGGATGGCATGTGGGAGGGGTTGCGGCAAGCAGCTACTGAACCCAGATCACTGGCATCATAGGAAGGGTGGTTGGCTGGGAGGTTTGGGGTACCAGGTTCTGGTCCGGCCTGGTGCAGTTTTTTTTTTGCCACCTGGCGGCGTGTAGTTTTGTCAAGTTTTTCACCCCCTTGACATGCACCCCCCTGGAGTTGAGAATCCATAAGTAGGGAGTGCAGGGGTGTGTGGGGCGTAGCCCTTTACATTAAAAATGAGACCTGTAGGTCTCGGGTGCCTTTTTTCTGTCTTAATTTTCGGCGATCATTGTTTATCGATTGCTGTTATGACATGGAACCCCTCCAGGGCACTCAGCAACCCACTCAGCTAAAGACAGGCAGCCCACAGACCTATCCCTCCAAACAGGCCCTAATGGGGTTAGAGGCTCCCCCAGCCCCCTCTCCAATGAGACCCAAGACCACTTTGCCACACCAGGATGCAGAGGCCCTGCCACAGCCTACTGCAACCCCAATGACCCAGGCCCACTATCAGCCTACTGGGGTCACCCCAACTCTAAGGCGTACCTATCCTGCATCTCCCTTTTCCACCTATCACCCCCAGAGACTGGGACCCCACTGATGACAGTCACAGCTACCTATCTCCATGCCCTCTCTTGGATGATCACCCAAGGGATCTGACCCATCGCGGCTATAGAAGCCGGCCTCCCTAAAGTGTGGGGGGTCTCCCCACCCCACACTGCCTGCAGTGCCCATCAGTCTCCTTCTGTCCTTGCTTTCTCCTTGAAATGTCCCGCTCTTGCCTATTTATACTCTTACTAGATTGCTGTCTGCTGCCACCAAATGGTGACTTAGCGAAACTGCACCCCAAGATTACTGATTTTCCTAACTCTGGGGGCACAAGTAAACAAGAATTGTGCCCTAAAGTTGGCAAAAATGAGAGGGGGCTTTCACTTGTTTGAACATTGGCACTGTGCTTTGGAGGAGGCGGCAATAGTTTGTACCAGCATTCAAAGTCGTAGTACCATTGTAGTGGCGTACTCGAGGGAACAACAATCTCCTGATGTCACAATGATGGTACAACAACACTGGGATTCAGTTAATTTCCATATGAAATAGCAGTCTTCCATGCTATACATCTACAGTGCTTCTATGAGAAAATCCGCTACCATGTGAATAAGAAAATTCCATGTGGTGTGATATATTTAGATTTCAGTAAAATGTTTGGCTGGGTGCCACATTGTCTGTTATTGAAAAAACTAAAACATATTAATATTAATCCTACATTTATTTATTAGATATCAAGTTGGTTGAAAAATAGGTCACAGAGGGTGGTAATTAATGTACATCTGTTACATAGTGGTAATGTGTTAAGTGAAGTTTTGCAAGTTCGGTACTAGGACCATTAAGATTTCAAATTTTCATTGCAGAGCTCACTAAACATCTAACAAGTTGGTCTGCCAAAGTATGCACCCCCCCCCCATGGCCCCGTCATCCCCAAAGTTCTCCTGTCTGGGATTTTTTCAACTTAATATCAGTTGGTGATGAAGTGGTCATCTGCAATCTATGTGGGCAGGAAGTGCATTGAGAAAAGTGTGGATCCCACTTTGGGACAACTAGCCAGCATAGCCACATGGTCCACCACCACCTGCTGCAGTGGGACCTCAAATTGCGGGAGGTGGCAGCATCATCAAGTGCAGCTGTGGGGAGCAATGTGGGTGAAAGCACTGAAGGGGGTGAACAGGAGGAAGGCATTGCTGGACCAGTTAAATGTGCTTGCCATACCAGAAAACAGTAGCAGTCAGTAACATCAAGACCCCTCCAGGCCCCCCCCATCCAAAGACAGCAGCACAAGCTGCCCCCATCCTGCCAGAAGTGCCAGTGACACACGTGAACTTATCAGCTGTCCTGTCCAAAGTCCTGCATCTCCGACAGGAGTTAAAAGATTTCAGACAGGAATTTAGTGATTCCGGGGGGGGGGGGGATTTCTAAACTGCAGTGTGATGTTGACAAAATCATGGGCATCCTGTCAGAACTCCATGGTGGCCCCACTGGCACTTAATGTGGCAGCACAAATCAATTGTTCTTGTTTGTTTTCATTTTTCTATCTTCCTTTCTGTTGTGTGTATATTCCCCCCATAAAAATATAAAAACCATAAAAAAGCTATTCTGTCCTCTTTAATCTACATCTGGTCCTTAAGTCCTCATGTTTCTTTATTTTGTATGTAAAATAATTTTATTGACCATTGCTGTTCTTTGTTACTGTCTTATGCTCCCTATAGAATTCAGTCCCTTTTCTTGTTCTCTCTCTATTAGTTCTCCCCGTTCATTGTTGTATTACCTTTGTCCTCTGATTCTGCTTGTCATTTGTTATGCTTATTCTGTACCGTGTCCCTGTACCCCTCCCTGAATTAACACCTTATTCCCTTATTATGTGTGGTGTGTGTTACTTCTTAGAGCTGGTTACACCTACAGTATTCCTCTTAACAACATAATGACGTGTAATGCAGTTGCATTCTCTGTTTGTTGAGTTTGCAAATGAAATGCCGGTTCCTGCCGAAGGCTGTTAGCCTTCTGGGCCTTGTGCACAGACTAGTGCATATTTTTTGGGAATTGAAATACCTTGTGTGAGTTGCTTCAACTCAAAGTTAGATGCGCTCATCATAGCATATGTCCATAAGGTGCTCATTCTTTATTCGATTCTCTATTGTGGCAAGTAAACAATGTAAAAAGGGCTTCCATATAACCATGTTAAAAACGTCTGCTCCCACAAGACACCATCATTCCTTATATGTATCATGAAGTATGGTGCCCCAAGGGAGCAGGCGTTTTTTATCTTAGTTACATGGGAGCATGATTTGCATTGTTTGCATGCCACACTGTAATAAAGAAAGAGCACTTTATGGATATGTGCTTGTGGAGATTGCTTCTTACCTTGAGTTGAAGCAACTCACACAAGGTATCTGAACTAAAAAAATACAGACTGTGTGCACTGGGCCCTAATGGTCCACAGCCTTCGACTGGTGCCAGCCTTTTCTTTCCAAACTCCATATATGGGGAATGCGACTGAATTGTTGGTCAATGTTATATTTTGTTAGTTATATTGAAGGCGTCACCTTCTCTTTAACATGTTTCCTCCTCCTGTCCACAAATGTCAAGTATTGTGTCTATTAAAAAACTGTTTCACAATGCTATGTGATGTTGCATCACATTTTGTTGTGTGCAACATTAAGAAGACGTAACACATCTGGTGCCAGCACTGATAACATGCCTCAGAAGGCCAGAATTCACGAAATGTTTCCCAGAAAATGTTACAGTAAATTCAGACCGTAATCAGGTCACTGTCATGCTTAATATGTTACACACTTTCCACCTGGACCAAAACATGATGTTTGGCCCACAGTTTACCAGTGGTTTAAGCCCTAATCATGGTGTTGCCACTGCCTAACATGGCCCAGAAATCCAGAAATGTTTCCCCAAAAATGTTACAGTACATTCAGACAGAAATCAGGTGTTACACATGCAGTTACATGATTCACATCCACTATCAGAACCCAAATCTGCTGTTTTCTGCACCTTTTCTAATGATTTTCAGGCTTCACTGTGGTGCTGCCACTGCCTAACATGCCCCACAAGTCCAGAAATGTTTCCCAAAACATGTTGCAGTAATTTCAGACCTAAATAAGATGTCAGACATGCTGTTATATGTTGCACACCTTCAACCTGGACCAAAACATGTTGTTTAGCCCACTGTTTACCAATGTTTTAAGGCCTAATCATGGTGTTGCCACTGCCTAACATGGCCCAGAGGTCCAGAAATGTTTCCCAAAAAGTGTTACAGTAAATTCAGATAGAAATCAGGTGCCACACATGCAGTTACATAGTTCGCATCCATCATCAGGACACAAATCTGCTGTTTTCTGCACCATTTCAAATGGTTTCTAGGTTTAACCATGGTGGTGCCACTGCCTAACATGCCCCCATATATAGTAGTGTCAGATAGTAAACACTAGTGATGTAGCAGGGAGGAAAGGGTTAATATGGTAAGCAAATTAAATAGAAAAATAGGAACGCTGCAAAGCAGAGGCTAGATCACAATTTTAATTTCTGTGAGCAATTAAACAATGCAATGTACCTGGATATGAACAAGTCAAGTAGTCAATGTACACGAACACTTTCAGTGAAAAAAATAAAGCACAAAAGTGATTAAGCAAAGGGAAACAGGAACAGAACTACTCAGAATGAGTAACTGTTCAGATAAAGTTACCCCCAAAAGGGTCAATATGTAAGAAAAATGTAACAAATAAGTAGCACACCAACAAAAATATTAAGACTTAAAAGAAATTACAGAAACTCACTCACAACTTGTAAGACATCCGTCAAATATTAGGAACTAACCTGCGCTGCTTTCACATAGACACACACACACACACACACCTCCCCCACTCGTTCGACCCTCCCCCACTGAACTCCTCACAGACACTGACACAGACACAGAGAAAATCGAAAACACTAAGTTTAACTAAGTATTAACCAAAGATACCAAAAAACAAGCATTTGTCAATGCCGAATGTTTATTGCGTTGGTGTGTTGAGCTCGCTCACTGCCTCTCTGTCACTCACTCAGTCTGTTTCTCCCGCTGCTGTAGGCTGCTCTTTTGTTCTGGGCTCCTGCATGCATTGGCACCTTGTTCTGCCCACTAAGAAGTCTGCAGCTGTCCCAACAGAGCTGTGTTGAGGTGGCTCACTCCCCCTCTCTTACTCACTCATTCCGTTTCTCCTGGCGCTGCAGGCTGTCCTTTTGTACAGGGCTCCTGCCTCTGTTGGTGGCTTTTTCTCGCCACAAAGAAATCTGCAGCAGTCCCAACTCAGGTCTGTTGAGCCTGCTAACTCCCCATCTGTCACTCACTCATTCCCCTTCTGCCAGAGTTGCAGGCTGGCCTTTTGTACTGGGCTCCTGCCTGTGTTGCCGCCTTTTTCTGCTGACAAACACATCTGCAGCAGTCATGATAGAGCTCCATTGAGCTAGCTCACTCCCTTTCTGTCACTCACTCGTTGTGTTTCTCCCAGTGCTGCAGGCTGCCCTTTTGTACTGGGTTTCTACCTGTGTTGGCACCTTTTTCTGCCAAAAAATAAATCCACAGCTGTCCCAATGGGGCTCCATTGAGGTTGCTCACTCCTCCTGTGTCACTCACTCATTCTGTTTCTCCTGGCGCTGCAGCCTGCCCTTTTGTACTGGGCTCCTGCCTCTTCTGGTGCCTTTTTCTGCCCATAAAGAAATCTGCAGCAGTCCTGACAATGCTCCGTTGAGCTCGCTCACTTCCCTTCTCTCACTTGCTCATTCCATTTCTGCCCTTGTTGCAGGCTGCCCTTTTGTATTGGGCTCCTGCCTGCATTGCCGCCATTTGCAGCAGTTACAATACAGCTCCGTTGAGCTCGCTCACTCCCCCTCTCTCACTCGCTCATTCTGGTTTTCCCACCACTGCAGGCTGCCATTTTGCACTGGGCCCCTGCATGCATTGCTGCCTTTTTCTGCTCACAAACAAATCTGCAGCAGTCTCAACAGAGCTCCGTTGAACTCACTCACTCCCCCTCCCTCACTTGCTCATTCTGTGTCTCCTGCTGCTGCAGGCTGCCCTTTTGTACTGGGCTCCTGCCTGCATTGATGGCTTGTTCAGGCCAGAAAGAAATCTGAAGCAGTCCCGACACAGTTCCATTGAGCTCGTTCACTCCCCATCTCTCACTCACTCATTCCATTTCTGCCCGCACTGCAAGCTGGCCTTTTGTACTGGGCTTCTGCCTGCATTGCCGCATTTTCTGCCCACAAAGAAATCCACAGCAGTCACAATAGAGCTCTGTTGAGCTCGCTCACTACCGCTCTGTCACTCACTTGTTCTGTTTCTCTTGGTGCTGCAGGCAGCGCTTGTATATGGGGCTCCTGGCTGCGGGGCACCTTTGTCAGTCCACAAAAAAAATTGCAGCTGTACCGACAAAGCTCCATTGAGGTCTCTCAGTCTCCCTCTGTCACATGCTCATTCTGTTCATCCTGGCGCTGCACGCGGCCCTTTTGTACGGGGCTCCTGCCTGCATTGGCTCCTTTTCCTGCCAACAAAGAAATCCGCAGCAGTCCTGATAGAGCTCCGTTGAGCTCACTCAGTCCCCCTGTCTCACTCACTCATACTGTTTCTCACACTGCTGCAGGTTGGCCTTTTCTACTGGGCCCCTGCCTGCATTGACGGCTTTTCCTGCCCACAAAGAAATTCACAGCAGTCCTGACAGCGCTCCGGTGAGTTCGCTCACTCCCCCTCCCTCACTTGCTCTCTTGTTCTGTTTCTCCCGGTGCTGCAGGCTGCCCTTTAGTACTGGCCTCTTGCGTTGAGGCCTTTTTCTGCCTACAAATAAATCCGGAGCAGTCCTGACAGAGCTCAGTTGAGCTTGGTCACTCCCCCCTCTCACTCGATCCATCTTAATTTGTCCCAAGCACTGATGTCCCACAGCGACCGTGCTATTCTCTGTCAGGAGTGCAAAAACATATTTTAGCCAAGATGTGAAAAATGACAGCTGTACTGTTCATAAGGAGGTGTGAAAGAATGCCACTGTTAAAAATGTGGCGTGAAAATATTATAAATTTGCGAAGTTACAAGAGTGCGTGGAAACAGTTGAACGCACGCTTGTAACACTGTCATGTTATGGAGTTTTGTCACCAAATTTTCAAAGTAGGGATTTTAGGACCCTCTGCTCTTGAACAGGGCCACTGTCATTTTATTAATCTGTCCCAAAAACTGATTTCCCACAGCAACCGCATTATTCTGTGCCGCAACTGTGAAACCACATTTCAGTCAGGATGTGAAAAAT
Organism: Neoceratodus forsteri; assembly: GCA_016271365.2. Classification (NCBI taxonomy): domain Eukaryota; kingdom Metazoa; phylum Chordata; order Ceratodontiformes; family Ceratodontidae; genus Neoceratodus; species Neoceratodus forsteri. The sequence continues at coordinate 140,521,633 of CM057450.1, forward strand.
GACAGCTGTACTGCTCATAAGGAGGTGTGAAAAAATGCCATTGTTGAAAATGTGGCATGACAATATTACGAATCTGCAGTTACAAAGGTGTGTGGAAAGTGCGCAACGCACACTTGTAGCACACTCATTTGATGGGCTATCATCACCAAATTTTCAACATAGGCATTTTAGGACCTCTGCTCATGAACAGTATAACTGTCATTTTATTAATCTGTCCTGGGCAGTAATTTCCCACAGTGACTGCTCTATTCTGCACTGGAACTGCAAAAACACATTTCAGCCAGGATGGGAAAAATAACAGCTGCACTGTTCATACGTCGGTGTGGGAAAATGGCAATGTTGAAAATCTGGAGTGGAAATATTATAAATTCGCAAAGTTATGAGCCTGTGTGCAAACTGCGCAACGCACACTCATAACACAGTCATTTTATGGAATATCATTGCCAAATTTTCAACATAGCCATTTCAGGACCTCTACTCATGAACAGTGTCATTGCCATTTCCTTAATCTGTCCCAAACACTGATTTCTGACAGCGACTGCGCTATTCTGTGCCGGAAGTGTGAAAACACATTTCTGCCAGGATGTGAACAATGACAGCTGTACTGTTCACAAGGAGGTGCGACAAAATGCTAATGTTGAAAATCTGGCATGAAAATATTACAGATTCATGAAGTTACTAGCGTGCGTAACAACTGCACAACACACTCTCATAAAACAGTCATTTTTTGGATTTATCCCACCAAATTTGCAACATAGATTTTTTGAGAGCCCACCTCATGAACACTGGCACTGTTGTTTCGTTAATCAGCCCCCAAAGGTGATTCCATGCAGTGACCACGAAATCACCCTTCAGGCCTAATTAACACCATGACAGTGACAGTATTCATGAGGAGGGGTCCCAAAAACCCCATGTTGAAAATTTGGTGTAAAAATTCCAAAAAATGCCAGAGATATGCAGCAAAGTTGGAAAAACCCGATTTATTACATTATACAGCTTACAGGCATTTCCTCAGTTCGTGGTCGGCTTTGAAGAGTGCAGACGTGTTCCTGGTCCATCGAAGATCATCACACCCTGCTCCAGAGGAAAGTCTGGGGTAAGGGGGGGGTGTGGGGAGGCAGGGTGTGCAGTGGGTGGGTGCGGGTTTCTGGTGGGGCGCCGAGAGACTAAGAGGGACAGTTTCCTTTTTTTCAGGTATAAAAAAAAAACAAAAAAACTAAAGACTTCATGGGACCGTTTTCCCCTTACATGGCCATGTGGCACGCTGGGGTAGGCTTCCAGTGTGCCACCAATGGCTTCCTTATTTTGAGGGGGCCAGCTGCAGCCGACAGGGGATTGGGCACCCCGTCAGCAAACAACAAAAGGGTGGGTTCCTTTTTGCTGACAGGGATTGGGCACCCCATCAGCAGATAATTAAACAGGGGGGGATTCCTTTGTGCCGATGGGGACTGGGCACCCCCATCAGCAAACAACGAAAGGAGGGATTCCTTTTTGCCGACAGGGATTGGGCACCCCGTCAGCAGACAGTTAAACAGGAAGAGGGCTACATTATGCCGACAGGGAGTGGGGTCACCTATTGGCAGAAAAACATGGTGGAGGGGGGGTTAATATTGGGAATAGGTACGCATTCCCGACTCGCATATTCCCGAAAATAAAATTCCCGTAATCGCTCTTCCGACTGAGATTTTAATCGACAGTACTTTTTCCCATTTGTCAAGTCACCGACACATTTTACCTACACTAAGTGTCAGCAAGCGATCAGTAGCACACTCACATCAGCTGAGAAATCGCAAACAAGGTTTAATTGTTTAATTGTATGATTGATTACTGGTCACTCATCTATAGTCCGCATCTGTTAGCCTCACCTCTCCTTGTGCAATCATGGCCGAAGTGTGCCGCATAGTCCCGTCCCAGCGCGGTAATGATAAGCTCTGTGTTGGCGGTTGCCTGCTTGTTAAAGAAAGGAATTGTGAGGATAAATATTACTGGTGCTGCCAAAGTCGTAAGTCTTTGAAGTGTCTTGGTCTTGCAACCACCGTTCTTGTAGGTGGTCAGCATCAGCTTAGAAATCACCGAGAGCACAATCATGCTGCCGATGCAACGGATGCACCAATTGCTTGTGCTATTGCATCTATGAAGCGTAGAGCATTAGACACCCATGACACCCCAGCCCAACTAATTCAGGCTATAACAACAAGTTTGCCTGAGGAAGTGAGGCAAAGCATGCCCTGTAAGCAGTCGCTGCAGCAGGTAGTAAAAAGGGCAAGACGACTCGACCTTCCAGCAGAGTCACGTACATTGGAGGAAATTAGAGTCCCTGATGAGCTCTGGCCAGTGAGCGGGCAGCCGTGGCTAGCCCCGAGTCCACATGTGGTGAAGACAAAATAATAATTTTTGCTACCAAGAGAAACATAAGTCATCTACACAAAGCACAGTACTGGCTGATGGACGGTACCTTCAGAACTGTGCCCAGTATGTTTCTGCAGCTCTATTCAGTCCATGCCCCAGTTGGCACTGCAGAAAACAGCCGTATTGTGCCACTAGTCTATGCATTAATGTCATCAAAATCACAGCAGTGTTACCAAAGGCTTTTTCAGGACTTACAAGACCTGTCTGATGAAGAAAGTTTAGTGCTTTCTTTTTAATTACAGACTTCGAGCAAGCGGCAGTCAATGCTTGCAAGTCAGAATTTCCAGACAGCATTAATAAAGGATGTTTGTTTCACCTTGGCCAGACAGTGTGGCGCAAAATTCAAAATTTAGGACTTGCCACACAGTATGGCGCTGATCCTGAATTTGCACTTAAATTACGGCATCTGGTGGCTCTTGCATTCTTACCCCCTGCTGACATTAAAATAGTTTTTACTGAGCTGAAAAAAATAATGCCAGACAACACTGCACAACTCACTGAATGGTTGAGAGAAATTACATCCTGGGTGGTAAGAAGACAGATGTGAAATAAAACTTCCATCTGTAGCCCACCTATTTTTCCTCCCCAGTTCTGGTCCGTGCATGATCAATTATCTAGTCAAATACCATGCACGCAAAACAAGGTAGAAGCATGGCACAGGCGACTAGGAGCTCTTGTAGGTGCATCGCACATAGGGTTTAATCGGTTTATGTCCGAGCTACGAAAAGAGCAAATGACAACAGAGTCAATTATTGAAAAGGTAACAAGAGGATTGCCAAAATCTCCTCTGAAACGTAAATTTGCCTTGAGAGAGGAAAAGCTGAAGATTATGGTGAGCAAGAGGGAACAGATGGCAAGCGTGGACTTCCTTCCGGGAATTGCTCACAACCTCGTCATTTGAAGGAAATATTTTAATATTGTTTTTAATGTTTTACTGGTTTTAAATAAAGAGAACAGAAGGATTTTTATTTTTTAATCGACACCTCTATTCTGAAAAATACTGCTCGTGGCGTGGACTGGAAATAAATGGATTTTAATTATGTGACCCAACGCACCCAATGCTGCTTCTTTTTGTGAGTATGTTTTAAAATCATTGGTAAAATGCAAGCTCCAGTTTTGTAATGCTTCATTATGTCAATATTTTTTAAAATCCTGAGCATTGTAGGCATAGTCGGGAAATGGTATGTCGGGAGTATGACGTTACGGGAAATGTGTGTTTCGGGAATTTGGTGTCGGTACAATAATTTTCGGGAACTTGTATGTCGGGAAGTAGTATGGATCCCTAATATTGTCTGTGAACACAGTGGCAACCTGCCGATATGTTCACAAACAATATCATGGTTTTTACATCCCACCCTACAATGATGGGTCTCTCCCTCATTGCAGTGGATGGCTTATGCTGCAATGACGAGGTGGCCCCTGATTGCAGTGGCTAAATTGTACCAAGTTGGTGCAAATGTTCCAAACTTGTGTCACCAGCAGCCTGCCATGGCATTGGGGGAAGTGGGACAAGCCTTTGCAGGCTGTGGGGGCATTGGCCACAACAGTGCCCTGCCTCCACAGCCTGCTTCTCAGCAAGCTGTCCCAATATGTTTCCTGCACTGCGCGCAATTAACATAAAAAAAAAAAAAGGTTCACTAGCAGCACTAGGAACTAAACTAATATTTTGGGAGCAATTAACTGTCAAAAATCACAAATAAAGAGGTTTTTGAAGGGTTTATTGACTGTGATGCATTACACTGAATTGCTTTCTGACTCAACAGACAATATACTATGCAGGAAACAGCTTGCATGTGACATTTCAGTGATTTACCCACAAGGCATTGCAATTTCACTGGTGAAATTGAAAAACAGTGGTGGAATTCAGCATAATTTGGAGAAATTTTGCCTAATGCAAATGCAAAATCGGAGAAATTGGGTAGAATGTTGCATTTTGCGAAAGTGAGATCAAAGGCAAAATTATGTTTCACCTAGGTGAAAATTTTCACGTAATGTGGTAATTACATGAAATATTTCACTAGGCAAAATTTTCCAGTTTCGCACATCTCTATCCATATACCAAAGGGGGCATAAATAATTTAGAGAAGGTCCAAAGGAAGATTACTAAACAAATCTCTGGCCCTTAAGACAGGTCATATCAAGAAAGGTTTACAGAACTGGGCTTAATGAATTTGGAAACCTGACGTTTGAGGAGGCCTACTGTTAATGAAAGACATTATCAATGATCCATGTATGATGAATGAGACAGGCACTGAATTTAAGGAAAATAATGTAGAAATTAGAGGCCATCCTTTACAGGTAAAGGGGCATAGATTTAACACCCTAAATAGAAAGTACTTCTTTTCTCAGAGAGTGGTCAATCCATGGAACTCATTCCCCCTTGAAATTATCATCGAGAAGACCAAAGCAGGATTTAACCCTTAGGCAGCCAACAGAATTAGAATGTATAGGAATTTTGGACTGGACAAAATTAAATAAATTTATACTGTCAGGTGGCCAACTGCATTCATAAGGTTGAATGATAGGAACATTATGGGCTTGTGCCATCTGCTCTTGACTTGATCAAAGTATGAAACAAAGTATTAAGTATGGCCCTGGGGGCTGTCCTGTCAGCATGGCACTAGCGCTACCGCTCACAACGCCAGTGAACTGGGTTTGGGAATGAGTCCGGGAAGCTGGTGGGCTGCCTGGGGGGAGAAGACTGAGCGTCCCAAGTATAGTTGGTCTTCTCCGGGGTGGGATAGCAACTTAGTGCTTGACTGGCCCCAGGTGGAAGTCTGGGACATAGAAAGCACTGAGGTTGACACAGAGGGGAGGACGTAATGGACATCGGTGCTATGCACCTTGATGTCAGGGCGCACATTGCAGCCATCAAGAAAAAGAGGAAAGAAACCCCATCCAACTCTGGGGAGATGGACCACTGGAAAAAGACCGCGATATGCTCCCACCTGCCTGGCCACTCAAAACATGATGAAGACTAGAAGTTCAGGGTACATGGGCCTCACCTAATCCCCACACAGGGGGAAGAACCACAGCTCCATGGGGGAACATGATGGATAAGGTAAGGTGGGACACAGAGGTGACTCCTCAGGTGGTCCTGAGGAAGCGGAGCTGAAGGGGAGTAGTGGGAGAATAAACAGAAAGTAAAAAAATAAATAAAATATAGTATGACCCTGAAATGGTATAACTCCCTGGGATGTAGTACCTCCCCACCTCTCTAGTTATTCATCTCAGCTGTAAACCAACACACTGTTGCAACAGTCCCCATAAAGCATGCACTTGGCTCCTGGTTTGTTTAGTAATCACAACAGACTGAGATTATAATTGGTCCAGCTCTGCCCCTGCTATTCACTCAGGAATCAGCAACTCAGATTGGTCACTCATGCTGTCAAGTCATAGCAGGCAGTCCTTGAGGTCTGGCATGCCTTCCATTCCAGTTCGTCATCATAAGTGACATTGCAGAAGAACTGGAAGGGAAGGTGTACCTTTTTGCAGATGACACCAATATCTTTAATAGGGTGAATAATAAGGAGAGGGTAAAAAGAATGTATAGAGGCTTTGGAAAACCTGGCATGCAGTTGGTGTTCAATACCAAAATGTACAAAATGATGCACCTAGGGCATAGGAACCCAGGATCTGAGTATAGGATGGATGGGTACAGACAGTCACTATGGAGGAAAGGGACCTTGGGGTTATCATATTTGTTTACCTCAAAGAAGCAGAGCAGTTTGACAAAGTAGTGGGTATGGCCAGTGGTATGATAGGCTACATAGAGAAAGGTATCGCCAGCAGGAGGAAGGAAATGGTGCTACCACTGTATTGCTTGCTGGTGAGATCCCACCTAGTGCATTATGTCTAGCTCTGGAGGCTGCACCTCAGAAAAGGCATAGATAGGGTGGAAGCAGTCCAGAGGAGGGCATCCAAAATGGTGTAGGGGTTGCATCAAAAGCCATATGTGGAGAATTTGAGGGATCTCAACATGTACACCCTAGAAGAAAGGAGAGCAAGAGGAGACATAATAGAAACCTACAGGTACCTCACAATGGTGAACAAGGTACAGGAGTGCTGCCTCTCTCAATGGAGAAAGAGCATCAGGACCAAAATGCATCTAATGAAGCTGGAAGAAGGATGTTTAAAAAGGATGTGAGGAAGCATGAATTCATTGAAAAAGTTGTGGATGCTTGGAACAGACTGTTAATAGACATGATGCAAATCAAAACAGCAGGGGACTTCAAGTGTGCATGGGATAGACATAGGGGGAATGTTAATAATTAAGCAGGAGGAGGCTTGCCAGAGACCAGTTAGTGTCTGTGGAGAAACACTGGACAGGGGCCTACGGGGCAGACTGGGTGGGCCAAGTGGTCTTTTTCTGCCAACAAATTCTACATTTCTATGTTCCCTTGCTACAGAAACATAAGCAGCATCCACAACTGTCAACAGAGCTGATCTCATCATACTTCAGACTAGACTAGGAATCACCCAATTATTAGACTGGTTAATCCACATGTGAGCTTGGCTTATGCAAGAATGGTTTGGGATGTGGAATTGGCTGCAGCTGTAAAGTTTGAGCAAAATGGAGTCTTAAAGATATATAGCAGTAGCACATTGGGGAGAACAACCTGATGAAAGGAGTATAACATTAAAATGCAAGTCTCACAAACAGTTTTGGAGTTCAGTAAAATGGATCACCTGCAACATGCCCCACCTCCAGTGAAACTGAATTAATGAACAATAGTATATACACGGAATTAATAGTACATTATATGGGCAACTCAAATTGAGTGACTCAGTTTTGAGTGTCTCAGTTTGAGTGCCCGTGATGTGAGCTACCCTGCAAGGGTATAGAGGCTCTGTTACAGCACCAAGTTAGGGGAAATAATGGCGACTGCTAAGCAGGGCGAAGAAATGGAAAAGGAGAGCTCAAGAAGGAGGAGGAGGTGTGTGGCATGCAGCTTGGTGGGGTATTGCAGAGCTGGCATTCTGGTTTGGTGGTGAGGGTGGCTGGCTGCAGTGAGAGAGGTCCAGGGGTTGGGGCTGGGTAGGGGGTACTGTGGTTTTGTATGTGTGCGGGAGTTGGACTTTAGTTTTTTTTCCAGTTTCTCCCCCTCCCCATCATGCACTCCCCTGTAGTTGAGAATATAAATTTAGTGGGGTGCAGGGGTGCAGGGGACCAGCCCATTGATATTTTATTCAGGTTTCCTCGTTGCTGTTTTTCTCGCTGGGAAGTGTACATCACCATTGTGCTTTTAGGTGATGTACACTCACTGTAATGGCAATTGCTGTTTGGGGGTTTCTGTTATGACATGGAACCCACAAACTGGGGCTACTAAAAAGTTACTTGGTAGCTGCATCTTTTTTTTTTTTACTGATACATGCTCAAGGGGATGATGTCATTAAATCATTTTGATTTGTGCCAGTTTCTCTGCTGCAAACAGGATAGCAGTAGCAATCTTCTTGAGCAGAAATAAACACAGTGCTCATGAATAATCTTTTAATTGTTATATTTGTAAATTTCAAGTCCCATGAATCCCTTACTTAGTGTTTACACTCCATGCATCATTCTCCCAGCAGAGTGTGATGCTAATTATGGAACTTATAAATAAGTTCAAACTCTGCACTGTGATCATGCTCCCCTGTAGCTTCTAATGTCAGATTTGCTTCTCTGCCCAAAGAGATCAGTTGCCCCAAAGTCAGCTGTGGTATCCCTGGTTCTCCAGACAGTTTATTTATTTCAAAGTCTTTATAAAAGTTAAACTGTTATTACTACAGTTAGCTTATTGATACTCTGCATTAGATGGGAGTTATTTTTGGTCTCTGCAGTTCCTGATCAATTTCCAGGAACAGCAGAATGCAGTACTGGCTATGTTATAATTTTCTAGCTACATTTTAAGTTTAAAGCTACTGGTTTTTATAGTAGTTTCATTTTTTTTCCCTATTATTACAGTCATAGGAAATGGTTCGCTTTGGTGTTCTACTTCTGTCTGTGCCCTTTATCCTTAATTAATCGGTTCCTATTACAGGAACTGCAAATCGATCTTTGACACAGTGTTTTTACTGCAAGAGTTAAGCTGCTTTACAAGAGTTTTCTTTAGGAATCAACTTATTTTGTCACACGGTGTCTCTAAATTGGTATGACTGAGAGACCTGCAAAACAAAGTATATGGCTAACAAGATCCAGAAACTATAAAAACTGCTTTCAGCTCCTGGCAAAGGCAGACTGGCTCAAGGCCTGTTTAAAGTGCCTGGGAACAGACCACAACTTCACAGATTGTGAGTTATGTTTTAAAATTTGCCCTGAAACCTTAGAGGTAATGTTTAAAAAAAAATGATGGCTTCTCAGGGTACCTCTGTATTACCAAAAACAAAACAACTGATCTGAGGAAGTTTGCAGTGATGGTGGAAAGGAAAGCACACATCAGAAGGCCCCATCTCCTCCTGTACAGCAACAGTCCCAGTAAATGGGAATAATAAAAAAAGATAAAGCTGTTCAGTCATCTGATAAGCAAAGTGTGGATGGATCCTATATCAGGGTATCCAAAAGGGGAGCATTGAAACCAGTGATGGCAAAGACAAAAATAAAACTAAAAGAGCCTCTGAGCAGGCACTACAAACAGTGCCTGCTAAAAAGAAAATAAAAGAACAAATGTCACTGCTACTCCTCCTGAATGGAGAAAGGAGTAGGCAGATGACACATAGAAAAATGCCATTACCTATGGACATATGAAAGATGTGGCAATTTTTCAAGGTCATCCAGGCTATGGGAAACTTTAATAATGTGTCTCTAATCACCCCTCCCAAGGCTCAGGCTCCAACCTTTCTGTCTGTGGAGGAGGAAGAGGAGGAAGAAATATGCTATGTACACAAGGAGGAAAGTGACCATATTAAATCAGATGGTGCACCTGAGTGAGCTTTTGGCTCTTCTCTATGGGATTATGAAGACTCCTCTTCTTTTTCCTCATTTGTCAGACAACCTGTTGATACTCTCAGCATCTCCCCCGATTAAACAGAGGATGATGATGAGGATGCTAAATTTATGGATCCGATGGGAGTAGCACCTGCAAGGAGGTTACTGGTTCCCACATATAAATCACTTAAGAAAGTCATCTCAAAAGTCATGTTTGTTCCTACAGGTACTTCAGTCGCTACTATTGATAGAAAAACTGAGAGCAAATAACAGGTGGTCAGACTGGGAGTGAAATACCTGCATGCCCACTAGGGTTACCACCTGTCCCTAATTTCACAAAACAGTCCTGATTTGGGCAGCTGTGTACTGTAGAAAAACATGAAAAATACTGCATGTCCCGACATTATAGAAGAAAAAATATTTTCTGATTTTCCTCTAAATGTTGCAAAAAACTATCTAATACCTTAACTAAAAGACCATAAAATAATAAGAAACACAAGAAACAACTAAAAAACTACAACACTTAGTCTTAATTCTGATTATTTAGAGAAAACAAGTCTGTTGCATTGGTCAAGATTACATATTGTCCTGTGAAAAATCATGTTTCAGTAAGAAATGTCCCACTATGGGCTTCTTAGAAGGTAGTAACCCTAATGCCCACACTGATCATCAAGGCGTAGTCCCGACTGCTGCCTACTAGAGAGCAAAAGTCTCCTTGTTTCTACATAGCCTCCTGAAAGGGACTCAAAAAATGTGGATGCTATGGCCAGAACAGTTTGTACATCAGCTTCCCTGCTTATCAGGCAGACAGCTTATTCAGCACATACAGCACAGTACCAGAAAGCACTATGGAATACAATTATGGCACTGTCAGCTAAAGCAGATGATGAACTGGTATATGACTTACTTACTACAGTTTGATCAGCCCTAGATGTTACCTAATACCATTTCAACAACTGCTGTGAACACTAATAACACTGCTGCTATGGTTTTAGCACATGCATTGTCCTTAAAAAAATGTTCCTTGTTATGGACAACCATCCTCTGCCAAGAGACTCAGACCAATACCATGGATTCCTCATTTCAGGGAAATTCACTTTTGGTGTCAAAACAGAGGCATACTGTATATGAAAAAAGTGGATGAATACAAAACCATTTACAAAAGTAACAATGAGATGGAAAGGCCTCTATCTCCTACAGGCCCTATGGAAGGGGAGGCAGGGGGTACTTCCCATGTGCCTAAACTCCATATGCCCCTAATGAGTACCAGGCCCAAAGAGGCTACTATAAATGCAGAGAGAAATGGGGCTGCATGTGTGCAGCTATAGCATCATCTCCCAAGCTTCAGTCAAAACAAAGCCCCTAACAACTCTGTCCAGGTTGGCAAACCATTGGGTAAACATTACCACAGGCACGTGGGTGCTGGAGGTGGTGGGCCAGTGGTTGTCCCTGCATTTCAACAGATTCCCAAAACTAAGGAAGCACAACAGCCTTCCAGCTCACTCCCCCATGGAGAGGGCCTTGCTGGAACTGGAAGTAAACAAATTGATACAGGCAAAAGCTGTGGAAAAGGTCCCTGCCTCCCAATGGACAAGGGCCTATTCTCATGGTACATCCTGACCCACAAAAATTTGGGACTGTCAACATATTTTGGAACTCAGCTATCTGAACAAGCATATAAAAAAGGAGAAATTCATAATGCATAATGGTCACATTTAGAACAGTGATATCATCATTATAGCCTGGGCACTGAGTGGGACCACTGGACCTGAAAGATGCCTACTTTCATAGGTTCATAGGTTCTCATGTATCGTATGAGCATTGGAGGCCAATGACCTATACATAGCTTGCCACTTGTCAGTGGAAAAATCTACACCTCTGAGGGCCAAAATATGCATCTAGCATTGTTTTAAACATATGCATACTTTCACTATTAACCACAACTTCAGGTAGTGAATTCCAAGTACTTATAATTCTCTGACTAAAACATTTTGCCTTTTATTTGTTTTATTAACTACACCAGTTAATGCAATTCTATGTGATCTAGTATTTTTATTGTGCTGATGTTTAAGCAGTGCTAAAATCTCACATAGTTCTTCACTTTTCATTGCACTGAGTATCAAACAAAGGTCTCCTTGTATTCTCCTATACTGTAATGAATATAATTCCAGGAGCCTCAGTCTCTCACTATATTTTTTTTTTTTTCATATTTTTTATCCTTTTGGTTACCCTCCTTTGTGCATTCTCTATCAGCGTAGTGCGACCTACACACTGAGGGTACTAAAGGGCGAACAGTATTCCAATATTGGCCTAACCAAAGCTGAATACAGGGGGATGATTACAGAGGGGTCCCTACTTTTAATACTTCTAAATATATACACCATAAGTTTATTACATCTTTTGACTGTCTCCCTACCATGCAGATCGAAGGATAAGGTGTTTGTCACCATTACTCCCCAAGTCCTTCTCTGAATCTGTTACCTGTAATATAGTATTCTTAAGTTTATATGTAAAGTATCTATTTCTTTTTCTGAGGTGCAGCACCTTACATTTCTCTTCATTAAAAGATAACCTGTTCTGTTCTGCCCAATGTCCTAGTCTATCTAGTTCTCCTTGTAACATTTTAGCTGTATCCTCGTTATTGACTATAGCCCCAGTTTTGCTGTCATCAGCATATTTGCAAATCCATGCTCTAGCTGATGTTTTTCATTTTGGAAACAAGAATATTAAAGAGTTCTGGACCCAACACCAACCCCTGGGGGACCCCACTGGTCACCTCCCCTCACTCATATTGATAACCCCGAATCACCACTCTCTGTCTTCTGTTCTGCAGCCAGCTGCCAACCCACTTCACTATATTTGGGTGTAATCCAGTTTTTATCATATTCCAGTCAAATCTTCCCACATCAAATATCTTAGGTGCAGTGTAGCAAACTGCCAATACCAGTCTGCAGCCCTTTTCTTTGGTCTCATCTAATCACTAAGGGTACTCACAAAGTACTTAGTTGTGGTGCCAGCTCATTTGAGAAGGAAATGCGGTAGTTTTTCCCAAATTGGATGACTGGCTAGTCTCAGAGAAAACAGAACAAAAGATAAGGTGCTCCATTCAAACTGTAAAAGAACCTTGGATAATCTGGGGATTTTGATAAATATGCAAAAGTCTTAAATAGAACTTGTTCATGTACTAAACTTCAGTGGAACAGAACTAGATACCTTACAGAGGAAAGCCTTCCTCCCACAGCCCTGAGTGGCATCATTGATAGCCACATTAGAATCCTTTACAGCAGTCCAGCCAAGGTCTGCAAGGGATTTCTTGCAATTACTGGGACACATGGCTGCATCCACAGTTGTGGTTCCATGGGCCATGTTCCAAATGCTAGATATCCAGAACCATTTAAGAGACAATTGGTCTCAAAGATGGGACTTGCTTGCAAAGCTGATGCTAGTTGCAATAGCATTGGTAAGGTCACTAGAATAGTGGAAGGATGAAAGCAGCATCAAAGAGGGCATCTCCTTCCTTCAGTGATCACCAACAAGTATCCTTACAAGAGATGTTTTACTTCTGGGGAGGGGTACCCAGCTATAGGATCTTACAGTAGTGGCAACTCGAGCCCATAGGAATCCATGGAGCACATCAGTGCAGTGTTGCTAGCAATGCAATCATTCTCCTCCCAGAACAGACAACACCACAACAATATACTGCATAAGCAAGCCAAGCAGGGAGGAGCAAGATCTTCAAAAACATATAGAAGCAATAAGGATCTTACTCACTCTTGCACAGCACACACACACACACACACACACACACACACACACACACACACACCAGCAGAGGCTGGAAAATATGGTCCAACATTTGGCACCGAAGTGCAATGCAATAAAATGTAAGATGATGCATTTGGGTAAAGGGAACCCAAGGACAGAGTACCACCTCAACAGAGTCCTGCTCAGCACTGCACAGGAAGAATGGGACCTAGATGTCATCACATGCAGCACCCTTAAATAGATAAGCCAATGCAACAAGGCTTATAGCAAGGACAACAAAATGCTGGGGTGCATAGGGAAGGGATTCAACAGCAAGAGGAAGGAGGAAACACTACCACTCTACAGGTCCCTAAAAAGGCGCCATCTGGAGTACTGCATCCAGTTTTGGAGTCCACATCCGAAAAAGGATATAAACAGGTTGGAGGTCGTCCAGAGAAGAGTGACCAAAATGATCCAGTACTTTCGGGGTACTCATGCTGGAAGTGTCTGGAAGCATTAAATGTGTTTTCACTGGAGACGGGGAGGGGGGGGATATGATTTAAACATACAAGATCATGAGAGGAATAAATAAGGTGCCATCCCTGGACCTGTTCAACAAAGTCTCTGACTGTAACACTAGAGAGCATTAGTGGAAGTTGAGGGGAGTTTAGGAAACAATATTTTAAAGAAAGAGCCATGTAGCCATGGAATAAACAGCCAGCAGAGGTAGTGGAAGCAAAATCCATGAAATCATTCAAGCTGGGGTGAGTCAAGGCTAAAGTATGATTAAAAGGAAAAGGAGCAGTAGGAGGCATTAGGCAGAAGGGGGTTAGGTCCTGGGATCTAAGAAGGTCCAAGGAACACATGGGCAGACTAGATGGACCCTTGGTTTCCTTCTGACTCCTCTTTTTCTATATTTCTATGTTATGTATGTTTCTATGTTTTACACACACATGCACGCACACATGCACACACACACCGCACACACACACACACACACACACACACACACACACACACACTTACCTACCTTTCCCTATCAAGCAAAGGCTGCAGTTACTGTTTTATATTACTAGCCTGTGTGGCTTCCTCATGTCATGGAGTGTCATCCCTAGTGCATCACACATTCATTTCACTGTTATAAATGTAGTTACTAGTTCTCTGCGTTTCCTTTCTAAAGTAGTATATTTACTTCCTCACTATTTTTAATTAAATACAATCTTTTACAGTTGACAGTTGGTGTCAGTCTTAAAGAGCTAGTGTACTACTTGAAATTAATAGTAATTTTCAGATGCAGTCAATTATCACTACTAGTGTCTGAAGTATTTTTTATTTTCTGTTTGCTAATTGGAAAATTTTCCACCTTGCAGCTGCTGGGGTGATGTGTGGAGCAACACTCTGTCTGGAGGGAAAACAAGTCAGTTGTATTCCTTCCACTACATTGTCAGAAATGAAACCAAACACCTTGAGGCACCACAATCCTTGCAGTCTGACTAGTGACTTTCTCAAGTTACCTATCAAATTGCAGGGAATTGTGACATCACTAGTAACCAAGGGTTGCCAGTCCCTACTACTTCATTAGAAAGTGAAACCTGGCAGTAAGAAAATGTTCTCATTGGTTACTAGTGATGTCATAGTCAGTGTGGTTTCAGCGTTGCTGTAGTGAAAGAAACAAAACTGACTTTTTTTTCTACAGAGTGCTGCTCCACACATCACCCCAGTATTGCCAGGTGGAAAATCTTCCAATTCGCAAACAGAAAATAATAAATACTTGAGATATAAGAAGTGATAGCTGACTACATCTGAAAGTTACAATTAATTGCAGGCAGATTCCAGGCAGTACACTAGCTCTTTAAGACACTCATCTCTTAGCAGTTATGCATAAAATCATAAATGCTGTTAGGCGTCAAACCAAGACTTCAGCTGGGGGAGGAAGTTTGATACATAGTTAAGCACTGCGTTGTGAGACTAATAACCCAGGCTGAAATCCCACCAGAGCCACAGGTTATGTATGTCATTCAGCAAGTCCCTGACCTGCCTATGTTTCCATTCTCTTGGCTGTGGCATTACATGGAAGCAGTAGGAGCCCTCTGATGCAGGTCAGTATCCTGAGACAATAACAAACACATATATATCTATAACCAAATGTAATGTTAATGCCTGGTTTTGTGACACCATACTGTGCCAAACTGGGTTTAGTCTTAGAGTCCAACTTCCAGCACTGGCCTGGTTTTACATAAATAATGAGCCCTTCTTCAGCTCTGAGCACTCTGCAAATTATATGAACACAAGAAGCACAGATAAGCAGTACAAGAAATCATAAATACTGTCTCAGTCAAGAAACATTCAGCAGTCTGCAATCATTTGGTTAAACTGTGTGGTAGTACAGGGGGGCAAGACTGGCCCAACATTGCAGCCCCCTCCTATACCATGTCCAAAGACATACCTTTTGCAGACCACCAGATGATGATGCTGGGTTCTGGGATTGAATCCTGGTCTCGTGTAGCAAGGGAGCTATGAATTTGTAATCAATAAAATCTGTGAAACTCAAAAGTCAATCTAAACTTCATTTATTTCCCAACTAAAAAGTGTAAAATTAAGCCATTACTGCTTAGAAAAGTTGTTCTAAGCTTGCAATTATAAACATATATCAGTACAAAGGGAAATTGGTGTAAAATGCAAATCACTTTTCATAAAACGTAATTATGCTTATAATGTGATGAGAATCAAAAGATCTACACCAGACATGAAGTAATCATGTGAAGCACAGTGCAGTATGATGAAAGTTTCCTGCAGCCAACCAATAACTAGGAGAGCACTGGTAAAAACAGTAATCCTGTAAATACTATATACTGCTGTTGGCTCCCCTTTTATTGTCAAATTGTGTCACACTTTTGTCCTTCCAATGGTTAGTTGAGACAGAGTATTGGGCAAACTAAATTTTCGAGGTTCTGATTCCAGAATTATTTAGTTCTGGGTAGTTTTTCATAGCTCGAGGTTTTATTACACCCTCTTTCCTCCCCCATTTTTATACCTGCATAGTGAGAGCTATGTTTATGTTTTTCTGATGGAGGAGAGCGATAAGGAGTCTCTGGAAGGGTGAGCATGGATACTGAATGCATAACAAATGTTTGCTCAACGGAGAGTGAAGTTGAAGCACATAATGTGAGAGATTTATTTTTTATTTTATTTATTTATTTTATTTAGTTTTTGGTGACCAGGTAAGTGCACTAGCCATAACAATGACTATTTTCAGGCACGACCCAGGAGGGTACAACACAAAACATTTGCAATAAGAGGTTAAAATATATAGGACCACAACTAGTCAAGGTAGGAAACTGCAGAACAGACTGGTAAAATTACATTACAGACAACAGTGGAATAAAATTACAAGAGATGAGCAAAATTGGGGTAAAGAGAGTTAACATAACATTATACAAATAAGCAATATTGTTTTGGTCATAAGTGCTAAAATTATCATAAATAACTAGGAAAGGTTATGCCTAGGAGACAGAAACATTTTAGGGGTAAGATATAGGATGATGTAGGGGGTAAAGTGAAGGGAGAAAGTGAGGATTTGAGAGAATAGAGGTAGGATAGGACAGGAACAATAGGGACATATGGAGAAGTTTAAATCCCAAGGTAGTGAGAAAGTAATAAAACAGGAGGTTGGAAGAAGAGAACCTAATCATCGGTGGAGGTCAAAGACCAAGAAATGGTAAGAAGTATAGGGAGAGGATATGGGGGCTAGGGTGGTTTGAAGCAGGTGCAGCAGGAGGAGTCAACAAGATGTAGTTGAAGCAGTTTCTTAAAGGAGGCATGGGATGATGCTAGTCGAGTGCTTAGAGGGAGGGAGTTCCAGAAATGGGGGGCCCGGCAGGCAAAAGCACTAGCACCTTTGGACGTTCTGTATCTAGGAATGTGAACAGGGGCATTGTTTGCTGAATGAAGACCATAGCTGGAAGAATGGTAAATAAATAGTCCAGCCAGAGGTTTGGGAATTTGTTCACTGATAATGTTATCTATGAGAGATCCGTAAGCAAGAGGCCTGGCTGCTGAAGGGGGAAGCCATCCAAGTTCAGAGTAGAGGAGACAGTGGTGTTTCAGCCTAGGCGAGGAGGAAGCATAGCGACAGATCTTATTATAAGTAACATCCCATTTTTGAAAGCGAGATTTACCAGCGGAGGCATAGGTAGCTACACCATAGGAGAGACATAGCAGGAGTATTCCATGAGTTATAGCAAGTCTAGCAGATGGTGTGAGCACATAGCTAGTCCAGTAGGCAATACCAAGTTTCATATTAACTAGCTTGCAGGTTTGCTGAATATGGAGATTGAAGCTGAGTGTCGGGTCAAGGGTGATTCCGAGATATTTAAACGAGTTTACTACCCCAACAGATGAGCCATTTGCAGTGAGAACTTTGAAATTTGCTTGGGAAGGTTTGAGTTTAATGTTGGACCCAAACAACATGGCCTGGGTCTTACCTTCATTCAGAATAAGCTTGTTTGTTATCAGCCAGTGTTGAATGATTTAGAGGTCTTGGGAGAGTTGTGTATTGATGTCAATTACTTTCTTTGCGCTGGTGTACAGGACAATATCATCAGCATAAAGCAGGGAGGCGAAGTGAGTGAGATTGTAGGTGATATTGTTTATGAATATAGAAAAGAGCAGGGGGCCTAAGATGGACCCTTGCAGCACTCCAATATTAATGATAGCTTTGTCTGAAAAAGCAAAGTTAAATTTCACTGTCTGAGTCCGGTCGGCTAGGTAGCTTCCAAACCACTTGACAGCATTTGGTGAAAATCCTAGAGATTTTAGAGTTTTTAGGAGGATGGGGTGGTCAACTAAGTCAAACGCTTTGGTCGTGTCAATGAATAAGGCACCAGTGAGGAGGCCAGAGTCCATGGCTTGCAAGGTATCGGATGTAAACTTGAGTAATGCCGTGGTTGTACTATGACCTTAGCAGAAACCATGCTGGGCCATTGTTAGAAGGTCAAATTGCTGGATAAAGTCCGTGGCTTGAGTTTCAAAGAATTTTACTAAGGACAGACAGGATGGCAATTGGTCTATAGTTGGATGGGTCCTTACGGTCACCTTTTTTGAAGACGGGTGATCCTAGCTGTCTTCCAAATATCAGGAACATGGCTGTGGCAGAGAGAGAGTAAAAATCTTAGCTAGGGGAGCAGCTATGTAGGGTGCCATGAGTTTGAGGAGCTTAGGTTCTAGGTCATCAGACCCAATAGCAGTGAAATCCGATATGTTCTTGAGCTGTCTTAAGACATCACGGTAGAAGACTGACTTGAAAAAGAATTTGGGTACTGTGACATCAGTAGGGGAGGAGGAGAAAGTTGATTGGACTGGGAAGGAAGAAGTGTATTTGGTTAGATCAGAAAATTGGGTATTAAAGAAGTTAGCAATAGTAAGGGGGTTGTTACAGTGTACACCATTTAGTAGCATGCCATCTGGGGAAGAGGCTTGGTTTGCACCCAGGAAGGATTTTATATGTGACTAGAACTTTTTAGAGTCACCGTAGGAGTTTGTTAATGGTTCCTTACAATAGGAATGTTTGGCTTTTTTAATATCCTTCTTACAGGAATTTTGTAATGTCCTATAGATATTTAGGTCAGCAGGCAACCCAGAGTTTCTATAAAGGAGCTAGCTTTTATCCCACTGCCGGAGTTTGGAGAGTAGGCTAGATTTAAGCCAGCTTGTCTGAAGATTCTTTACCCTGCGGGTTACAAGGTGCAGTGTTTGTCCTGAAGAGCAAGAAAGTGAGTGAGAAAGAAGTTTAGAGCTGTCTGGACATCACTAGATGTGTAAAGAGGGGTCCAGTCAATGGTGCTGATATCAGTTAGGAAAGCCCGTGGGTTAAGGTGAGAGTAGTTACGGAAGGTTATATAATGTGGACTGGATGAGGGTGGCCTACTCTTACCCCATATGCAGAAGGTAGGGGAGTGGTCTGTGATGGCATCTGCTAGGACTCCTGAAGAGACTATATTTTCAGGATGATTTGGCATTATCCAGTCTTGCAGAGTACTAGAGTTTGAGCACAGATCAGTTCTGGTGGAAACAGTGATCAACTGGTGCAGGTTGAAACTTTGAATCCTGTTTAGGGATACTTATGATTTACACAACCAATTTATGTTTAAGTGCCCCAGTATTAGGACCTCTTGTCTCCCCGATAGGAGAGATGTTTGTTCCAATAATTCATCCAGGCCATATTGGCCACCTATAGTAGGGTTATAGGCACAAACAATGTGTAGTTTTTTGGAACCGAGTGAAAGGAGAGCATGTAGTGCTTCACAGTGTGTTAGAGAAGATGAGTAGATAACAGAGAGATTGAGGTGGCCTTTGAAGTACAGAGCCGTACCACCTCCTCTTTTCATTGCAGGTCTATCCAGTCTCACCATGTTGTAAGATGGGAGGGAGCATAGTGAGTCAGGGGTAGATGGCTTGAGCTAGGTTTCAGTGAGGCAGATGATATCAGGATCATAGATAAACTCATGATACAGATGGGATACAAGTTTAAGCATAATAATCATATAGTGTATGGTAGAAAGTTGTTGAGGATGGAAATCCATCTCTCAAACAATGTTGTTATGCTACTCTAGCTATGTCAGCTAGTGTGTTGTGCTGCACTAACTACATAGCTACTGCAGCATAACATGGAATTCCTTTGCGTGTGTGCATTCTGTGATCCTATGATCAGCTTTAAATGGCCAAAGTGGTGAGATTGGCTCCAGAAGACACCTATGCTGCAAAAAAGTTGAAAGTAAGGAGTTATTCATAATTGTACGTCTGCCCATACACTAAAAAAGACAGTATACTGTATGTTCAATCATAAACATCAGGTCTACTTTTCAGTCTTGAGGTTTTCATGGTAATGAGACCTCTACAGCTGTACTCTCGAGGTCTCCTGTTACCATGGAAATCTCTAGATTGAAAAATAGAAATGCTGTGTATGCTTGATCATACACTATATTCTATGACCTTTGTAAGTATAAATACCAGCTAGAAACCAATATTGTCAAAAGGCAGGTTAGAAATCATTTTTTACAAACAGAACTATGGGGACACACAAATGCTACCAACAAAGATGATTTGCTGGTAGTTCTGCTCATCTCTCTGTTTTCTAATTATTTTATTTTCCATTCAAACCCTTTTTTGCCAAAAAAGAATAATTTGCTAGAGCTAACATTCTTCTAACAAAATATTGAGAAATTCTGCCAGTTTTTTGTCATCCAGCCTGTTATTCCTATGACAGGTAATTAATGTGGTCTTGACCAGTAGAAACTGCAATGCCACCAAAAGTGAACAGTCCGAAGGAAGTAAATTGGGTAGTGGTGGCACAGACGCAGGCCCAAATCAACAAAATAGTAAATCTGACATCCAAGTAATTAAATATATGCTTTCTGGGATCAAGATTGATATAATTGATTGAAAAAAAAAACTATGATAAAAGCTCAGTAAGGAAAATGAAGAGGTGAAGGGAAGCATTATTACTAGTAAGCAGATGGTTGAATCCTTGTGGGAGACAATATTGTATCTAGAGGAAAATAAATGACTTTCAAACAGAAGAAATTGCCTGTCTCCTAAACAAGCTATATGATCTAGAAAGCAAGGGGAGAAAGAATAGTCTACCAATTTTAGGAATCCTTGACGGACAGAAAGGTAAAATATGGTGTCTTTTCTGCAGCAATGTTTTCCCAGAAATCCTTGTATACCAGTGACCCTCACCTCTGGAAATAGAAAGGCCTCAAAGAGCACTTGAATCTCAATGCCAAAATGGTTAAAAAAACTCATCCTATTGTAGCTAACTTCTTGAGATTCTCCATAAAAGAAGAAATACTAAACATTTCAAGGGAAAGGTGTTTCTTGAATTGCAGAGGTGAAAGGGTCCTGATTTTTCAATATTTTTAAAGTGAGGATGTTGAGAAAAGAAACAATATTACTGATGTTAAGAAACTGCAAAGGATGGGCTTTCTTATCATTTTAAATACCCTGCTCTTGAGTGTGTCTGACAGAAATGGCAATATGTTGTCTTTTGACTCCACTAATTCATTGTTGTTTACTTACCTACTACCCACTCCCAAATGGCCAATAATTCAGAGCACTCCATTAGCACTAATCAGTGCCATTCAAATTCAGCTTGCGATAGCACTGAAAATCCTATGCATATATTGAGCTCTTAGACTTGTGCAAGCATTAGCAGGCAACAAGACAAATCTGAATATGTTATGTCCTGCATCAGAGAATCCACTCACTCTAGTTCCTCCACTTCCAACCTGTATACAGTGGCTACGAAACAAAATATTAGACAACAGAATACCTGGCCATCTGGCATTACTAGGAGGAGTAGTAGACCCCTATATGGAGCCAGCCCTCTCCCGAAACCAGTTCTTTATGAAGTAAATCCAAAAAAGAAACCAATTATGAAGTAGAGAGAGACCAAATCAATGTTCTCCTCCACCCAACATAGCAGATTTACCTTCTGAAATTGAAGCAATTTAAATCACCATGGATTCACCAACACCATGGATACCTGCAAATTGTTTTGAATCGGTAGGCTCTGCCTATCATCCCACTTGGCATTACATTCTGCTTTTTCACAAGATTGGCTAGTCTCTAGTGGGAAACAGCATGGTGAGTGAAGAAACATAATTTAAGTACTGGCTGAACGTCTCCCACCATAAGGTTAATCGCTTCTTCACTATGATCACACCAGTCAACCTCAGCCTGTGATTTGCTGGAAATAGTGATCTTGACTGGTAAGAGTCTAATCTACAATGTAAGAATCTCCATAACTCAATGAAACATTTACATGGATTTTCAATCCCACAACCATCATCCAATGAAATTTAAAAGACTAGTCATTTAACTCAGTCACTTAATTTACAACTGCTCTGGCTTGTTTAACACCACCAGCATACTTCTGCTATCTTTGCTGACTCATGGATGTCTACTGATGCTCCAGACTGCAGGGGTCCTGTACTTAATTTACTTCTCTTTGCCTCTGTGTCAACCTGTTAATAAATGTCAATTTTTGACTTACTGTTTTACAAAACATTGCAGGAACCTTTGGTCTAACACTTTATTGTCAATTTTTTTCTGTACTAAGTCTGCTTGAAAATATAACATGTTCTGACCAATAGTTATTTGTTATTTTCCCTAACTAGCCATATCACTGAAGAAACAAGAAGTTTAATTGAAAAGGGCACTGCCATACCTTTTTGCTTAAGCACCTGGTATCTGATAGTCTCTCCTTACTATAATGTTATTTTAAACCTGTACTTCAATAAAAGCAGACCCAATGCCATTTTCTTGGTCCAGTCACAAATTCTTTAAAATTAATTTGGCATTTTATATGCAAACTTGCAGTGATGTTTCTTGTTTGTAGCACTTCCTGATCCATATTTGCTCTGACGTCAACTGAGTTCTGTAATGTATGATACCCATACCAGCCTTGGTATCATCTACTCTCAGAGAAGGTATAGAGTAAATCCCTATTAATATCTGCAGAACAAATTACTGCTTTTCACTGACATAGGAAGAATGCCATTTGGAATCCCGGATAGTCGAGATGGCCATCTGGTGTATCTTTATATATTAAGACTACCTAATTTCTGTCTGCTTATAAAGTCAATGACTCAACACACACCTGTACATAACCTACTCAGATTCATTTACCATAGAATTATTACTGCATCTGTTTTCTCTCTAAAGTGTATGCCTTTTAACAAGGCATTCTAAACTTTTGTTGTGGAACCTTTTAATACTACACCATCGGTTTTCCTTTCTAGTTTCTATTGACTTCATGCTCAGCTGTATTGAACAATTACCTATATTGAAAAGTATGGCATTTTGTGTTTATTACTTGTGGAACTTAATATCTAATTCATGTGTACATATGAATGGCATTTATCCATGATTGGAAAGAGTGCCTAAAGTGAAACACTTAGCTAAATCACCTAGTACAGCTAGCAGATAGAGATGGGGGAAGTTGGCTAAATTTGCTCTGCCAATGAATACAGTAATTTTGTGCAATTCGCAAAGAGTGGGTAGATCCACTAAGTGCAGAATTTTGCAGCGAATTGTAGAATTCTGTCTCTGAAATGGGGAATTCCACCTGCAAATGGCAGAATGTCACCTGCAAATTGTGGAATTTTGCTGTTTTCGGGCAAAATTCTGCACTTTGTGGGTAGAATTCCACCATTCACATGGCAAACATTGTGATTTTGTGGCAAAATTGAAGTTTCTGAGGGTAGGAAAAACTTCATGAAACTCTGTGGATGTGAATTTCAGCATCTTTGCCAGTGAAGTAAAACTTCCCTGCAACTCTACTAGTGGAACAGCCATACCTTGGATTTACTCTGGTATTTGTTGTCTGATGATGAGGTGGAGAATAATTCTGACCTTCTTGACATGGAGAAGGATTTTGAAGATGAAGATGGATAACATAATCCCTTTGATGGTGGTCTGGCCTCGAGCTGCACCCTTTCCTTTTGTAGAGAAGACACAGTGATTTACATTCATAGGTCTCGTACTTGGAAATTGAGGTTCAGTACCAAGAAGTGCAGTGTTCTCCACTTGGTGCTAAGGAACCCAGATCACGAGTATATTTTGGATGGGAAGAAACTGCAGGTTTCAGGGGAGGAAAAGGATCTCGGTGTGGTCATGGATGCCAAAATGAACAACTCTGAGCAGTGTAGGAGAGCAGTGGCTAAAGCAAATAAAATGCTTGTGTGAACAGCCATGGGGATAACCTTGAGGAGATGGGAGGTGCTTCTCTTTCTCTGTATAACTGCCTGGTTAGACTGCACCTGGAGTACTGCATGCAGTTTTGGCACCCATACTTAAAAAAAGACATTGCACTTCTCAAGAGGGTCCAGACGAGAGTGACCAGGATGATGCAGGGCCTGGGGGAGAGATCCTATGAGGAGAGGCTTGAGAAGCTGAACTTGTACTCTCTTGAGGAGAGGAGGGACAGAGGGGATATGATCATGGTCTTTAAATATATGAAGGGATTAAACAGGGTCAGCCCAAACAGGCTCTTCCAGCTGAGAGAGGAGGGGGGCCATCAGGGAGGCATGCCATGAGACTGGTTGGAGGGAGGCTCAGGGGGGAGACTAGGAGATGCTACATTACCGAGAGGTTGGTGGACCCATGGAACACACTACCTGAAGAGCTGGTGGCTGTTGATAACGTGAAGGGATTCAAGAGGGGCTGAGACAGATATAAAGGGAGGGTTAAACTGAGGAGTGCTGGATCGGGAGGTGAAACTCTGTTGGGTGATGCGGTTGGGGTGAGTTACGGGGAAGAAGGGAAGGCAGCAATGATGTCCTGATTGGGTGCTGATTTTCAAGCAGACTCGATAGACCTTTAGGCCAACTCTGCTGGCATTGTAGTATGTCAGTATGTCTTCACCTGAGGATGCCTCTTAACAGGCATTATTAAGACAGATTCAAAGTACAATGGCTTTACTGCTGAGGAGGAGGATTTCAAACTAATGGACTTTTAGCTGGAGTTGTTGAAGTCCCTACTGCACCCTCCATTGCTATTCCTCCTGTGTATCCTACTTTGCAGGATGCTACTCTGACTGCATGGCACAGACCTAATACTTTGCCTGTAGTGCCCAGGAAGTCTTATAAGCAGTGCCTTGCTTAATCTTCTCTGCCCTATTATGATTCACAGCCTTAAACTGACTCTGTAGTCATTATGGATTCTCATGATAGGTCTAGGGTCCCTGCACATATGATTTCTTTGCCTCCTCATAAGGAATCTAGGTGGCTGGACGTTAGGGCAAAAGCATATGCTTCTGTGTCTTCATGCTTCAGAATAGTTAACTGCCAGGCTTTCATGAATAAATATGAGAATAGCCTGTGGAAGTCTGCCATAACAAGTAATAATGCTTGAAAAGAGTCATCCTCAGGTGAAGTCCTAGGAGTGTAAATTACTGTGTCTTCACTACATGAGTAATAGGTGGAACTGGAGCCCAGACCACCTTTAAAGGGATGGACTATACAGTCTTCACCTGATAGTCTAACCAAAACTGATTTGCTCAAAGCTGCTTCAGCTGGTATTAACACTGGTAAGCATCTGCTGCATTTTGAATATAATACCTTCAATGCCTCTGCCAGGGCTGCTGCTTCTTCTGTTTTTTTCCTTCGGAGATATTTCTGGTTGTATGTGGCTGGATTTGCTACTGATGTGCAGCAGCCTGTCCTCAATGCCCCTTTAAGGGAGTTCAGACTGTTTGGGGGCAATATTGACTCCACCTTGTGTGAGCTTCAGTCCTCCAGGATGACACTAAGGTCACTTAAATCACTGACATTCAGCTCTCCAGGGGGAATGGTAGGGGGTAGTTTCATGGTCTTGATGCCTGTGGTGGCTGTGTTTCCTGTCAGCAGTCCCATGCTTAGGGTGCAGGTGCATTCTCAGGTCCCCTCCCTCCATAAGTGGCCATGGCAAGGTGCCCAATGATATTGTTCCCCATGGCCCTGCCACCCTGGTACCTTCTAACTCTACACATTCTCCCCCTCTGCTGCTGTTTCCAGTTTTGCAGGTGGGGAGGACAGATCTTTTACTTCATCTACAGAAATAGAGGGAGTTCGCTACATATGAGTGGGTGCTGGAAACAATAGTAAAGGGGCATGCTCTAGAGCTGCTATCTACCCATTCAGTGCATCCACTGCCTCCTCTTCATTATCTTCTGGGCCACTTGCCTCTCCTGCTAACAGAGGTTCTCTAGTTGATACAACAGCATGCTATTGAATCTGTTGCCCCTCACAGGAAACATAAGGGGTTCTTTTCCCCAATACTTCCTAGTCCCCAAGTTGACAGGAAGTGTGCATCCTGTAATGGATAAGAGACTTGAACCTGTTTCTTAAACAAAAAAAGTTTATAATAGTGTCTCTTCAAGCTCTAATCCCCCTGTTACAAAATGGGTATTGGCTCTGTGCCTGCATATGAAGGCTGCATACTTTCATGTCAAGATTTGCAGGTGCCACAGATGGTGTCTCTGCTTTATGCTGGGGGGGGAAGGTAGTCCTTATCAGTTTTGAGTGTTTCTCTTTGCCTTATCCTCAGTGCCATGAGTATTTACCTAATGCTTGGCAGTTATGGCTGTTGCCTCTAGAGGGAAGGGCTGTATCTTTTCCTTTATCTGGATGATTGACTCCTCACAGCCCATCCTAAGAAATTATTTTATATCCACTGTCCAGCCAGACTTATGGTTTGTGGTCAAGTCTGGAGTCAGATCTCCGTATAACTATTCTGGAGCTGCTGGCTGTTCTACTTGGTCTACAGGCTTTTCAAGCCCATCCCAGCCCCAGTCCCTTGCTGATTTGAACAGGCAATGTCAGTGATGAGTACAAACCAGCAAGGCAGCACTCCCTCTTATCATCTGTGTAAAGAGTCTACGTGAGTGTGGTACTGGGTCATGTCCCACGGCCTTCAGCTGTCATCCATGTTTCTCTCAGTTGTCCAAAACATCAATGCAAACAAGCTAAACAGGCCTCAGTCCCTGGTTTATGGATGGGAGCTTTTGACCTCTGTCATAAATAACTTTTTTGCAAGATGAGGTTGTCCAGAGCTAGACCTTTTTGTATCTCCAAACAATGCAACACTGCTGTCTTTTTGTTTGCTTACTCCAGGGTATGGAGCTTTTTGGCAGGAAAAGGTGTCCCTCTCCTGGAAAGGGAAGTTCATTTATGCCTTTTCTCCATTTCCTCCTTTTGAGAGGGTTCTGCTCAAGCTGCAGGCAGGACATGTTATTATAATACTGGTGGATCCTCACTAGCCTCAACAGCTTTGGTTTCCACTTCTGCAGCACTGAGCAATGGAGCCTCCTGTTCAGCTCCCTCTATGTCAGAATCTGCTGTCCGGAATGGTCCCTGGTCCATCTGGAGCTGTGGTCTCTATATCTGCATGCCTGGTTCCTGAAGAAGTAGCCATTGCCCATTTTGGGGTTTCACCCCAGGTGACTACTCTCTGGCTTGTGGCTAGAAAACCTACTACCAGAAACATCTAATCTTTGAAGTGGAAGCACTCTTCTATCTGGTGTGCTTTTCATTCCATAGACCATTTGTGTGTCTTGTGAATGATGCACTTGACTACCTTTTGTCCTTGTCTGACTCTGATCTCCAGTATTCTTCCAATAAAGTGGATTTGGCAGTTGTTTGGGCTTTTAATGCCACTATTGATGGATACATGGTGGCACAACTAAAAGTGTCCCATACATTTCTTAAATACATTCTGCACGTGTCCCACAATTTGTAAACCAGTTCTATCTTAAAATTTCTGAGCTTCCGGCTCTCATGACTGATCCTCCTTATTTGATTTTCCACAAGGTTGAGGTTTCTTTGCAGACCAGTCCTCATTTCTTATTAAAGGTGGTCTCTGATTTCACATTGAATCAGACCATACAATTTCTTACATATTATCTTGTACACATTAGCAAAGATGAGGCATTGCTCCATGCACTTGATGTACTTGGAGTGCTATGTTTCTATGTCAGTGGCACTAAGGACTGCTGAATGCCTTGTCAGCTTTTTGTATCTTTTACTCCTGGTAGGGAGGGCACCCCTGTGAATAAACAGTGTATGTCCAAATGATTAGCCAGCTGTATAACATTTTGCTGTAGAAAGTATGGTTCGGAACTTCCTGGTGCCATGCATAGCCATTTTACCCATGGTATGGCGATTGTTGCTTGTTTTCAGTATTTTTCTGCAGCAGACATATGTGCTGTTGCCACCTGGATTATTGCCCATACTTTCACTAAGCATTTCAGTCTGGACATTGTTTCTCACAGACGTGCAGGTTTTGGTCTTACAGTATTGCAGAGCTCACTGTAATGATGTCATATAAGACTATATCATTCACCCTGGATACTTGTGTTAGAATTGCTCAGATAGTCTAAAATATGGCCCAAGTTAGGAGAGTCAGATGTTAGGATCATCAGTAGCCTAGTCTGACGACCACAAATATCCATTACTAATATCTGATTCTCTTACTTTTCTAAATTGCATTCCCTCTCTCTATAATTAAAATAGCCCTCTCCTCCCAGCCAACCACTATGGAAGGACTCACACAATCCCCTTCTTCCCCCCACGGTACATAAATATCTTTGTACTGTAGTGTAGTCCAGATCAGTCATCCTATAATAAAAAAAAAAGGCCCACACCCTACCTGCACTAAAAAATGAGTCTCCCCTACCCTGGCACAACCAGGTCCAACCTGACCCTTTTGTGCAATACTTCATCCCCCCACCCAACACAATCACTAGCTCCCACTTCCTTCTTCCCTCCTTGACACCCAAATACATAGCATACAATTGTTGTAGTATAAAATAGGGCTCTGAGTGCAGAGTGGTTGTTCTATAATAAGAAAATCTCACCCCCACCAGTGCTGAAGAAAGAGCTGCCCTCACCATGGCACAAGTCAGACCCTCCCAACCATATTGTGCAATAAATTACCCCCCACCTCACTCAACTGCTAGCTGCCACTACTCTCCCTACATGGCACCCAAATACCTCATCAATTAGAGTCAGATTCCTCAGTGGAGCAGCTTGCACTAATCTTTGACCTACTTGGAGTCAGAGGAGCAGGTATTTATGAATGAATCTTGATTTATCCCAAATAGTAACACCTGAGTGGCTGACAAGCAGCCACTCATGCATTACAATTACTGCAACATCAAAATTCATTCATAAATACCTGGCACCTGCTCCTCTGACTCCTACTAGATTGAAGACAAGCACAACCACTCCACTGAAGGACCGGACTCTAATTGATAAAGTTTTAGGGTGCCATAGTGGGGAGGTAGGAAATGGGAGCTAGTAGGTGTGTCAGGTGGAGAGGTGATTTACCGCACAACAGGATCAGGAGGAGAGGCTGGGGTGCGCCAGAGTGGAAGAGTCACATTCCTTAGCATGGATGGGGTCTGCATTTTTTTATTATAGGATGACTGGTTTGGACTCGGAGCCTGATTTTATATTGCAACAATTAGTTATGGTATTTATTTGTTTGCTGTGGTGGGGCAGGAGGCAGTGGGGGATGTTGGGTGTGTTGCATGGGGGTGATTTATTGCACAACAGTGTTGGGAGGGACTGTGTTGTGCCATGGTGAGGGAAGCACATTCTTTAATGGGGGGGTATTTATAATAAAGACAATTCTGAATTTTAGGATACTGGATGTTGGATAATCTAATATCCTAAAATTGGAGGGAGTTTCTAGGATATCAGATTTTAAGGACCAAATATCTTAAAAATCACCCCATTATCATGATTATCCATTTTTAAAACAGATTATTTGAGCAACCCTACTTTGTGTACTGCTTGGGAATTGTTCCAACAGTGTGACCCAATGGAGGAGATATCCTAGATGAAGATAGAATAGTTACTTACCATAAAAGTAGATCTTCAAGAGACTCTCCTCCATTGGACAACAGCACACCCCATTCTTCCTTACTGATGTATAAGCTGGCAAGGTTGTCCACTGCCTTGCTGGAGTTTCCACAAGTGTCTTATGTCACTAGGACTAGGTTTGCTGGCAAAGGCACCTAGCTTCACCTGAGCTCTTTTCTTCTAGGTTTGCTTGTAAGAACAGAACAAGGATCATTCTCAGAGCAAGGAAAAAGATTTAAGTCTTCTTTTGGCTAGGGAGATTTACTGTGTGTTGTTATTTTCTTTTGTACTCACAGGATTTGTTACTGTTTGTTGCTAACATTTTACTGCTTTATTATTCTCTTATTCAAATTGCTGTTGCAGGGTATACTTTTAATGCATTGCATTGCAGATGATCTGGTGCTAGTGGCCCATTCCCACAATGTCGCAGCACTAAACCAGAGCCTGACTGATGATTTCAGCAGAGTCCTGGCCTGGGTTACTCACCATAGGCTGGTGTTGAACCCTAATAAAACACAGGCCATGCTTTTTGGTTCCACAGCCAAGATAAAAGCCTCATCAGCCTTGCTCAACATAATTTGTGATGGTGGACCCTCATTGCCAATGGTGAACTCAATCAAATATCTTGGGGTTACTCTTGACCCCCAACTTGACATGGGGAGTCATATCCTCAACATCTGTAGAAGCACACATTGCAAGCTTGGCTTGGCCTATAGTGCCAAATACAACCTGACCCCGGGGGTGAGACTTGCACTTGCAAGAGGAGTGCTTCTTCCCTCCCTCAGCTTTGGATTCCACCTATTTGCCCGGTCCCCCCAAATTCACCTTGTCCGGTGGAACACGGCATATAACAATATTTGTCGGTTTGCACTAGCTGCCCCCAAACTCACCCATCGCTGTGAGCTCTATGATAAACTCCGCTGGCTGCCTCCAGCTGAATATTTGGATTTCAGTGTTGGAAGCTTCTCCAAGAAGGTGCTCGCTACTGGCTCTCCACAGGGACTGGTGAATCTCCTCCCAAAAATGGACACCATGCCCTACAAGCTTAGGTCCCAGTCTGCTGGACTGCTCAAAGTCCCTTCCACCCGGTCTCTTATGGGGGACCGAGACTCTGCTGCTTATGTGCCCAGACTCTGGAACTCTCTTCCTGACCATGTCCGCATGGCCCCCTCCCATGGGATCTTTCGCTCCTCCCTGTGGTCGCACTTAAAATTATCATCAGTGTGTGACTGCTTCAAGCCTCCATAGTGAAATGTTTTCAGACGAATTCTGCTGTCACTAATGTCAATCTATGTAATCTTATTATGTGGTGTAATTGCTGCTTGTGCATCTGTTTTTCTACAATTGTTTGTACTTCCTGTAATAAGTTGTTCCTCCTAAGTTGCCTTGTATGTATCCTGCATGTTTGTACTCTCCCGGGTCGTTCCTGAAAATAGGCATATTACTTGTCTAGTGAACCTACCCGGTAAACAAAAGCTAAATAAAAATAATAAATAAATTGTTACAGGGTGTGCCTAAAGGTTTGTGCTTACAGATTACTACTGTAATCTCTGATTCAAATTGTTTTTTGCAAGGTATATCTTCTGTTACTACTTTATTTTTCCCTGTGTCAAAATGTTTTTTACAGGGTATATCTTCTGTTAAATTATTACAGGTGGTGCTTTACAGGTTTTACAGTTTTATCTGTAATTAGGCTAATCTTTCAGGGCTATTGCATTTGTTGTTGGTTGATTGTTTCTGCTCTTACCTCCTTGTTTGTTTCATCTGTGGTTCTTCTTTTTTGGCAGGGAAAGGGCCCAGCCACCCACCCCCATCCCCAACCACCCCATGCTACACTCCTTTTATAGGGTAGCACAATCATGACATTTCCTGTAGCAAAGCGAAAGGGAAGGATCAGAGGGGTATCCACACAGTGACCTTACTTAAAGGGGCACAAGTAATTTAACTTGTTATAAGAAGTTATAAAAAAAACAAAAGAAAGCAGGAGCACCAGGAAATGTGTGGGGTGCTGTATATTCCAGATGATCAATACATACAAATAAGCACCCACACAGCTTAAAGAATAAAGGCAAAACGCTATGAAAAAAGTTAGCGTTTAATATCCAAAGTGCAGCAAATACAAAATGGAGGACAAACGGACAGATTAACGTTTCACCTAGACTCTGCTGGGCTTCATCAGAATAAAATAGTGACAGAATTTTAAACCATTTAAATACTATTTCATGTGCAACCCTGTGACAGGAATAGGCCAATCACCATCATACATAATGTTAAATACATTAACCCATTCATGATTGGCCTTTCAATTTGAATGATATACGTGCAAACAATGCATATTTTAAAATACATTTAAACAACATATATAAATATAAATAGAATGTTTCAGTAAGTTCAAAATATCTACCCCATGGCCATTATTACCAGATCACTATTGTTATATATACTTAATATTTTATTTTATTTTCTAAATAAACTTTTATATTTTCGCAGAAATGCTGAGAGATCTATATTGTCATTGAGTCCCTTACCAGTACAAGCTCCTAGTGAAAAGATCCAAAAACTTTCTCTCTGGCCTATTTTTTTGTTGATATCACCTCCCCGAGGACCCATTTTGACTAATTCCAAACCAAAAATCTTAAAAGTGTGTTTATATGGCTGATTGATTAGCATGTGCTTGACAATGGCATAATTAATATCACCCTTGTCAACTGCTCTAACATGCTCACCAATTCTAACCTTAAATTTCCGTATAGTTCTACCAACATAGTAAGCTCCACATTCACATAACAGCAAATAAACCACCCCGGTACTATTACAAGTAATTAAGCCATTAGTTGCTATTACTTTTCCTGAAATTGGGTGTGATATACTTTTACTGTTATGTATATAACTCAGTAGGTACAATAATTACCACATCTATATGTGCCCATTGGCTTGGAAGCCAAAGAGTCTGTTTCATTTCATGATCACTTTCAGTACAATTGGACACTACATGATCTTTGATACTCTTACATTTACGAAAAATGACTTTCGGTCCCTTGTCCACTATCTCATTTAATCTAGGTTCCAACTGTAAAATGGGCCAGTTGTTAGTAACAATATTTCTAATCCCATCAGCACAACTAGAGAAGTCAGTAACAAAGGGACACTCAAATTCCTTCCTTTTATTAGGTTCCCTGGATTTATATTGCAACACTTGATTCCTGTCCATAGCATCTACTTGTCGAATGGCAGATGCAATGCTATGGTAGCTATAGCCTCTTTCTATAAACCTACGTACCTGTTCCTTTTTGTTCCTATCATATTCATGTGATTCGGTACAATTCCTTAACATCCTAATAAGTTGTCCCTTAGGTATATTATGACGAGTATGATGTGGGTGACAGCTCTCAAACCTCAATAAACTATTTCTGTCCGTAGTCTTCTGAAACAAAGTGGTGCATACCCCCCCTTACCATCTTTATATAATTTCAAATCAAGGAAATTAATACTGGCTTTGTTAAGTTCAAACTGATATTTTAGAAGACTAGTGTCCTCCATCCACTTAACAAACAAAGCAAACTCGTCATATGATCCTTTCCATATGACAAGAATGTCATCTATAAAGCGTCGACACAAATCCAGATAAATAATATATGGATTCATGGCAGCGCCATACAGATGATCAAGTTCCCACTTGCCAACAAATAAGTTGGCATAGCTAGGTGCCACAGCTGTACCCATAGCTGTACCCCGTATTTGATGATAAAGTTGTCCCTGAAACAAAAAACATTCATCTGAAGGACACATTCAGCAAGCTGTACAAGAAAAATAGTGGGTACTCCTACACTTCTTCTTCACTCCTCCTATCAAAAAATAGAAAGGGCCTCAATCCTTCTTTGTGTGGAATCATAATATAGAGGGAGTTTACATCAATGATTGCAAAGGACCAATCAGATTCCATACTTAAATCCTCGACTATTTGGACAACCTGAGTGGAATCTCTAAGGAATGATCTTAACTGCCTAACCATGGGCTGTAGGAAAGCATCTAGAAACAAGGAAACAGGCTCTGTTAACCAACCTTTACCTGAGACTATTGGTCTCCCTGGTGGTTGTACCAATCTTTTATGTATTTTAGGTAGTGCATATATCGTGGGTGTTACTGGACAATTAACAATCATAGTCCTATACTCAACATCTGAAATATAACCCTTCAAAAAACCTTCATTTAAAATACCATCCAGCTTACTTTTAAATGTCTTAACCACTTCTTGTGAAATCTTCTTATAAGATGATTCATCATTAATTAACCTATTAACCTCCAAGATATAGTCTCTGGTATTCAATACTACTTCTGCTCCCCCTTTATCAGCGGGCTTAATTGTTAAGGACTTATTTTCACTTAACATTTTTAAAGCAGCCCGTTCATTTTTAGTACAATTGTCCCAAGATTTATAATTTTTTTCACTCTGTAATTTTTGTAAATCAAGTTCACATTTTTTTATAAATGTTGAAACAACGGGATTCATGGGAGGACAGTATTCAGACCTAGACTGCAATTTTAATATATCATTTTTTTTCTCCCAAATCATTTTCATCATGATCATAAATGCATTTGAATGTAAGGTTCCTCCCTAATTTGTGTAGATCAACACACACATTGAAAAAGTTAATATCAGCTGTGGGACAAAATGAGAGCCCCTTACTTAATACAACATTTTCACTAGATGTTAAATTATGGTTAGATAAATTCACCACCGCTACCATACTATCATGAATATTTTGAAAAGAAGCTAGTTCATGAGAAAAATTTATATTATCAGTTGCAATATGTCTATCCACATTTAAAATCACCTCACTTGACTTATTTGTATCATTCCTATCTAAACAATCAAAATCCTGCTTACTACCCAATTGAAATGTGGAATTAGTGGTTCTACATATACCATAACGACCAGTATCAGAGTCACTAGTAAGTTCAAAATGGGAACGATTTTCATTGCTAGACATGGACACAGAAGTTACTTTATTAAGGGAATTATATATTAATACTTGTTCTTGTTTTCTTCTTCCTGCCCCCGTCCTCCTCTTGGAACTGGACTGTTTGAAAGCGAGTACGGTGTTGCCGCTGATTGTACCTGGTCTCCTGGCTGTACATAGGAGATAGTCCCACTACTGGTTCCCCCATAGGTCCATTAGTTAGTATTTCTGATTCATTGGTGTCAGAGGGGTCCGTCGTGTAATCCAGTAAGGTGTTATCTATAGAGTCGTTGGAAGAATTACTTCCTTTTTTCAGAATGGATCGTAACTCAGATCTTTTTGGGTCTGTCCAATTAAAGACTCTATCATTTAAATAGTCATTTTCATCCCTGATAAATTTTCTTTGCTTTTGCTTTTTGATCTTAACATCATATTTTGTGACCTTGTCCAGTAACAATTTATTTAGCCTATCCCATTCTGAAACTTCAACATGTTCTTTCAGTGAAGTTTCAACCTCCTAAATCTGAACAGTTAATTCTTCCCTCACTGGTTGAGCAAATTCCAAAATGAGTTCAATATTTTTAAATGAAGTCGATTCTATATTTTGGTACCATCTTTTCATAAATTCTGCATTATCGGTCCCATAAGAGGGCTTTTGAGTGATACAAAGCCCCCGTGGAATTCTTTTGATCTGGAGATAAGCTTCCAGGGTCTGCTTGTGCCAGAACATGCGTCGTCCCTTTAGCACTAACCTCTCAAGTCTGCGAAACAAAGATTTGGTGTCAAACTCACCACCACCTCGCGACGTGTATTCTCTGGTTCCCAAAAGAAGATTCTCACCATCATGTGCTGTGAAAACAAAATCCGCAAAGCCTCCTATAAGAACGCCATCAGGCACGCCGAGTACTGGAGTGCGTTGTACATCCCCCGATCTCTCCTCGGCGTGAGCCATAATGTGACAGAGTCCAGTCCACAAAAACTCCCTCCGGATTCTTGCACAGGCTTAAGTAGTACCGCTTTGGTTCAAAGGTAATTTGCTCTCAAATAACCAAAGGCAGAGAATATGGCAGTTTCAATATGTGAAAAAATGTTGCACTTACAACAAATTGTATCCCAACATAAGCGCCACATTTATCAATAGCAGATATGTGTTTTTTTTTTAAGCTTTTCACGGCAAATATAAGTAAAGCCAACCTGTGCTCCGTAACAGATAACAAAAAAAAAACAAAAGAAAGCAGGAGCACCACGAATTGTGTGGTGTTGTATATTCCAGACGATCACTACATACAAATAAGCACCCACACAGCTTAAAGAATAAAGGCCAAATGCTATGAAAAAAGTTAACGTTTAATATCCAAAGTGCAGCAAATACAAAACGGAGGACAAACGGACAGATTAACGTTTCACCTAGACTCTGCTAGGCTTCATCAGAATAAAATAGTGCCAGAATTTTAAACCATTTAAATACTATTTTATGTGCAACCCTGTGACAGGAATAGGCCAATCACCATCATACATAATGTTAAATTCATTAACCCATTCATGATTGGCCTTTCAACTTGAATGATATATATGCAAACAATGCATATTTTAAAATGCATTCAAACAATATATATAAATATAAATAGAATGTTTCAGTAAGTTCAAAATATCTACCCCATGGCCATTATTACCAGATCACTATTGTTATATATACTTAATATTTTATTTTATTTTCTAAATAAATATATTGTTCTATTTGTAAATAGCCAATCTCTTATTAGCCCAAATGGCCCTAGCCACAATCTTATATGTATGTCATGATGAAAAATAAATATTTTTTTATTTTATATTATTTATATATTTATTTGGGCGGAGATTTATCCCATATTATTCTTCAAACAAATTTGCCAAAATGGCCATAGGCACAGAAAATGAACTTACAGGCACTTATCTTAAAAATTCACAGCACTAAGTGGCTATAATAATTGCCTATTTGATACCAGGATGGGGAATAACATTAATACAAATAATAGAGGGAACCAACATTATATGTACAAAACACAACAGGAAGTGAATAAAATGAAATCCATTTACTTTAACTTTTATATTTTCACAGAAATGCTGAGAGATCTATATTGTCATTGAGTCCCTTACCAGTACAAGCTCCTAGTGAAAAGATCCAAAAACTTTCTCTCTGGCCTATTTTTTTGTTGATATCACCTCCCCGAGGACCCATTTTGACTAATTGCAAACCAAAAAACTTAAAAGTGTGTTTATATGGCTGATTGATTAGCATGTGCTTGACAATGGCATAATTAATATCACCCTTGTCAACTGCTCTAACATGCTTACCAATTCTAACCTTAAATTTCCGTATAGTTCTACCAACATAGTAAGCTCCACATTCACATAACAGCAAATAAACCACCCCAGTACTATTACAAGTAATTAAGCCATTAGTTGCTATTACTTTTCCTGAAATTGGGTGTGATATACTTTTACTGTTATGTATATAACCACAGTAGGTACAATTACCACATCTATATGTGCCCATTGGCTTGGAAGCCAAAAGAGTCTGTTTCATTTCATGATCACTTTCAGTACAATTGGACACTACATGATCTTTGATACTCTTACATTTATGAAAAATGACTTTCGGTCCCTTGTCCACTATCTCATTTAATCTAGGTTCCAACTGTAAAATGGGCCAGTTGTTAGTAACAATATTTCTAATCCCATCAGCACGACTAGAGAGTCAGTAACAAAGGACACTCAAATTCCTTCCTTTTATTAGGTTCCTGGTTTATATTGCAACACTTGATTCCTGTCCATAGCATCTACTTGTTGAATGGCAGATGCAATGCTATGGTAGACTAGCCTCTTTCTATAAACCTATGTACCTGTTCCTTTTTGTTCCTATCATATTCATGTGATTCAGTACAATTCCTTAACATCCTAATAAGTTGTCCCTTAGGTATATTATGATGAGTATGATGTGGGTGACAGCTCTCAAACCTCAATAAACTATTTCTGTCCATAGTCTTCTGAAACAAAGTGGTGCATACCCCACCCTTACCATCTTTATATAATTTCAAATCAAGGAAATTAATACTGGCTTTGTTAAGTTCAAATTGATATTTTAGAAGGCTAGTGTCCTCCATCCACTTAACAAACAAAGCAAACTCGTCATATGATCCTTTCCATATGACAAGAATGTCATCTATAAAGCGTCGCCACAAATCCAGATAAATAATATATGGATTCGTGGCAGCGCCATACGGATGATCAAGTTCCCACTTGCCAACAAATAAGTTGGCATAGCTAGGTGCCATAGCTGTACCCTTAGCAGTACCCCGTATTTGATGATAAAGTTGTCCCTGAAACAAAAAAACATTCATCTGAAGGACACATTCAGCAAGCTGTACAAGAAAAATAGTGGGTACTCCTACACATTCTTCTTAACTCCTCCTATCCAAAAAATAGGAAAGGGCCTCCAATCCTTCTTTGTGTGGAATCATAGTATAGAGGGAGTTAACATCAATGACTGCAAAGGACCAATCAGATTCCATACTTAAATCCTCGACTATTTGGACAACCTGAGTGGA
Organism: Neoceratodus forsteri; assembly: GCA_016271365.2. Lineage (NCBI taxonomy): Eukaryota > Metazoa > Chordata > Ceratodontiformes > Ceratodontidae > Neoceratodus > Neoceratodus forsteri. Next base: position 140,559,641 of record CM057450.1, read on the forward strand.
ATCTCTAAGGAATGATCTTAACTGCCTAACCATGGGCTGTAGGAAAGCATCTAGAAACAAGGAAACAGGCTCTGTTAACCAACCTTTACCTGAGACTATTGGTCTCCCTGGTGGTTGTACCAAACTTTTATGTATTTTAGGTAGTGCATATATCGTGGGTGTTACTGGACAATTAACAATCATAGTCCTATACTCAACATCTGAAATATAACCCTTCAAAAAAACCTTCATTTAAAATACCATCCAGCTTATTTTTAAATTTCTTAACCACTTCTTGTGAAATCTTCTTATAAGATGATTCATCATTAATTAACCTATTAACCTCCACGATATAGTCTTTGGTATTCAATACTACTACTGCTCCCCCTTTATCAGCGGGCTTAATTGTTAAGGACTTATTTTCACTTAACATTTTTAAAGCAGCCCATTCATTTTTAGTACAATTGTCCCAAGATTTATAACTTTTTTCACTCTGTAATTTTTGTAAATCAAGTTCACATTTTTTTTATAAATGTTGAAACAACGGGATTCATGGGAGGACAGTATTCAGACCTAGACTGCAATTTTAATATATCATTTTTTTCTCCCAAATCATTTTCATCATGATCATAAATGCATTTGAATGTAAGGTTCCTCCCTAATTTGTGTAGATCAACACACACATTGAAAAAGTTAATATCAGCTGTGGGACAAAATGAGAGACCCTTACTTAATACAGCATTTTCACTAGATGTTAAATTATGGTTAGATAAATTCACCACCGCCACCATACTATCATGAATATTTTGAAAAGAAGCTAGTTCATGAGAAAAATTTATATTATCAGTTGCAATATGTCTATCCACATTTAAAATCACCTCACTTTACTTATCTGTATCATTCCTATCTAAACAATCAAAATCCTGCTTACTACCCAATTGAAATGTGAAATTAGTGGTTCTACATATACCATAACGACCAGTATCAGAGTCACTAGTAAGTTCAAAATGGGAACGATTTTCATTGCTAGACAAGGACACAGAAGTTACTTTATTAAGGGAATTATATATTAATACTTGTTCTTGTTTCTTCTTCCACGCTGCCCCCCTTGTCCTCCTCTTTGGAACTGGACTGTTTGAAAGCGAGTGCGGCGTTGCCGCTGACTGCGCCTGGTCTCCTGGCTGTACATAGGAGATAGTCCCACTACTGGTTCCCCCATAGGTCCATTAGTTAGTATTTCTGATTCATCGGTGTCAGAGGGGCCCGTCGTGTAATCCAGTAAGGTGTTATCTATAGAGTCGTTGGAAGAATTACTTCCTTTTTTCAGAATGGATCGTAACTCAGATCTTTTGGGTCTGTCCAATTAAAGACTCTATCATTTAAATAGTCATTTTCATCCCTGATAAATTTTCTTTGCTTTTGCTTTTTGATCTTAACATCATATTTTGTGACCTTGTCCAGTAACAATTTATTTAGCCTATCCCATTCTGAAACTTCAACATGTTCTTTCAGTGAAGTTTCAACCTCCCCAATCTGAACAGTTAATTCTTCCCTCACTGGTCGAGCAAATTCCAAAATGAGTTCGATATTTTTAAATGAATGAAACAGACTCTTTTGGCTTCCAAGCCAATGGGCACATATAGATGTGGTAATTGTACCTACTGTGGTTATATACATAACAGTAAAAGTATATCACACCCAATTTCAGGAAAAGTAATAGCAACTAATGGCTTAATTACTTGTAATAGTACTGGGGTGGTTTATTTGCTGTTATGTGAATGTGGAGCTTACTATGTTGGTAGAACTATACGGAAATTTAAGGTTAGAATTGGTGAGCATGTTAGAGCAGTTGACAAGGGTGATATTAATTATGCCATTGTCAAGCACATGCTAATCAATCAGCCATATAAACACACTTTTAAGTTTTTTGGTTTGGAATTAGTCAAAATGGGTCCTCGGGGAGGTGATATCAACAAAAAAATAGGCCAGAGAGAAAGTTTTTGGATCTTTTCACTAGGAGCTTGTACTGGTAAGGGACTCAATGACAATATAGATCTCTCAGCATTCTGCGAAAATATAAAAGTTAAAGTAAATGGATTTCATTTTATTCACTTCCTGTTGTGTTTTGTACATATAATGTTGGTTCTCTCTATTATTTGTATTAATGCTATTCCCCATCCTGGTATTAAATAGGCAATTATTATAGCCACTTAATGCTGTGAATTTTTAAGATAAGTGCCTGTAAGTTCATTTTCTGTGCCTATGGCCATTTTGGCAAATTTGTTTGAAGAATAATATGGGATAAATCTCCGCCCGAATAAATATATAAATATAAAAAAAATAAAAAAATATTTATTTTTTATCATGGCATACATATAAGATTGTGGCTAGGGCCATTTGGGCTAATAAGAGATTGGCTATTTACAAATAGAACAATATATTTATTTAGAAAATAAAATAAAATATTAAGTATATATAACAATAGTGATCTGGTAATAATGGCCATGGGGTAGATATTTTGAACTTACTGAAGCATTCTATTTATATTTATATATGTTGTTTAAATGTATTTTAAAATATGCATTGTTTGCACATATATCATTCAAGTTGAAAGGCCAATCATGAATGGGTTAAAGAATTTAACATTATGTATGATGTTGATTGGCCTATTCCTGTCACAGGGTTGCACATGAAATAGTATTTAAATGGTTTAAAATTCTGGCACTATTTTATTCTGATGAAGCCTAGCAGAGTCTAGGTGAAACGTTAATCTGTCCGTTTGTCCTCCGTTTTGTATTTGCTGCACTTTGGATATTAAAAGCTAACTTTTTTCATAGCATTTGGCCTTTATTCTTTAAGCTGTGTGGGTGCTTATAAGAAGTTATACAGAAATAAACAAAACACAAAATCAAACTTTTGCTTTCATTTTTCTCCTAATTACTCAGACCAGGTTATAAACCCAGGAACTCATCTGGAATGGATATTATTAAGTGCAGGTACTGTGGGACACTTTTAAAAAGGGCAGTTATACAGGATTTGGGATGCTGTCCTACACGCTGGACCACTGGAGATCTAAGGGCTCAGTTCCAGGTAGCATGGGCAGAGACTGCATGTCTCAAATCGCATATTCAGGAGGAAATATATTATAAGAACCACCCACCATTTCCTCAACATCCAACAGAAGCATCTCAACTGCAGAGGATAGTTGGTTCAGGAGGTTGGCAGGTGGTTAGGAGTGGCAAATCGGGTGCCCCATCACTCAGTGCTCTCCAAAGTATCACCTCCACAAATCATATAAAAACTACAAACAGGTATCTGCCTCTATCTCCAAAATCAAAGGGGCAGAGGACAGTGTAGAGCAAGACACTGCAGCACAGGAGCTAGAGCAACAAAACTTGCCCAAAACAGGGACCAAAACAAAAAAGCAAAAAGGAAATCCAAAACACTTCTGATCATAAGAGACTTCATGATTCAGGGAGTTGATACCTGCCTCCAGCCAGGGGTAATGGTCAGATGTCTCCCAGGTACATCAGCGTGGAGAGACACTGACCGCATTGCTAAAACTGTGCAGGAAGCAGGAGAAAACATTGATGACCTGGTACACATAGGGACTAATGATCTCACCAGCCTGTCAGTTGTGGAGACCAGGGAACACCTGACCAGACTGGGTGACAAACTGTAATCCATTTCATCTGGCATCTCCTTCTCTGAGATCCTGCCAGTCAGTGAGAGTGGAGCAGATGGACAGAAGGTCAGAGAAGGGGAAATAGGGGAGCTAAATTTGTGGCTCAAAAGCTGGTGCCAGGAAAAAGGACACAAATTTGTAGGTAACTTGCAACAGTTTTGGGAGCAAAAGTTCTTAAAATTCAATGCACTGCATCTGACTAAGGAGGGAGTCAGTGCAATGGGGCAGAAGTTTGATGTCTTTGCAGAATATTTAAACTAGCAAATGGAGAGAGGGGTGCAGCACCCGATACATTGAACTGGAAGAACACCCCTTCCCCCTCAGCTAGTGACCAAACAGGAGTTCAGCATGTTTGTAGTTCATTTGCATCACCAGGAAAGGAAACTGTACAGCTCCCCATATACTGCACATGGGAAATGCCAGACCTCACCCAACAACTAACACACCAAAATCTGGCCAATTGAAAATCATATACACAAATGCTCGCAGTCTGGGAAACAAGATCCCAGACCTGCAGGCAACAATGACACTGGCTAAACTGCACATAGCAGCCATTAGCAAGACATGGTTCACCAGTAACCACACTTGGAAGACTTCAGTTTCCGGCTATGTACTGTTCAGAAGAGACCGGGGTGCAAAAAGGGGAGGCGGAGTGGCCCTTTATGTCAATGAAAATATTAAAGCTATAGAAATTCAGAATACACATAAGGAGCCAGAAGAACTGTGGGTCACCCTGGAAATAGGAAATGGGACAGCTATGTGAACTGGGGTTGTCTGCAGGCCTCCAGACCAGGGGGGAGGACATAGACACATTACTGTTAGAAGATATACAAAACATGACAGGGAGGTTCTGATACTGGGAGATTTCAACATGCCAGATAGAGATTGGTCAATGCCAGCAAGAACATCTGCCAGAACTAGACACATATTGAATTCCTTGCAGGAGGAGGGCCACAAACAACTGGTAGAACAACCCACAAGAGTGGGCTATCCTAGATCTAGTACTGACTAACTGGGAAAGGATCACAGATCTCCAGGTAGAAGGTCACCTGGGGGCCAGTGACCATCACATGGTATGGTTCAATTTGGCCACTAGAACTAAATCATCCCATTCCAAGGCAAAAATATGGGACTTTAGAGAAGTATGGCCAACAGAGTAAAGCTAGCCCTGGCAAGAAGCAATACAGGTGAGGCAGTACAGGCAAAGTGGGCAAGCATTAAGAATGCAATACTTGAAGCAACATCCCATTGTGTTAAAGACAAAAGCAAGAGCAAAAGAAGAAGGAAACCACATAGATTCTCAAAAATAGTAGCAGAAAAGGTCAGAGCCAAAAGGCTGGTCTTCAGGAAATATAAGGGAATGCAGCGGGACAAAGATAGGGAAGCATACCAAACTTCCCTAAGGGAAGCAGGGAAGGCAGTATGGCAGACAAATGTCCAAACTGAGGAAACACTAGCAAGAACAGTAAAAGAAGGGGACAATACTTTTTATAGATACATTAGTGAAAGGAGAAAGTCCAGAGTGGGTGTTGCTAAGATCAAAGAGGATAAGAGGGAGTGTGTGGAGGGGCACCATGGAAAAGCATCTATTCTAAATAGATACTTTTGCTCAGTATTTACTGAGGAGAAGGTAGGGCAGGGCCCACAGCTCAGCACCATGGACACAGGGGGTAAGGAGGTGTGCACTAGTCCCTTCACAAAAGAAAGGGTCCTACAAAAGCTCACTAAGCTCAGGGCGGACAAGGCAATGGGGCCTGATGGCATACATTCCAGGGTACTAAAGGAGCTAAGGGTGGAACTAGCAGAGACATTATCAGAACTGTTTAGTGAGTCTCTGAGCACAGGAGAGGTCCCAGAAGACTGGAGAAGGGATCATGTGATCCCACTCCACAAGAGTGATAGTACGGAGGAGGCAGGGAACTACAGGCCAGTCAGTCTGACCTCAGTAGTGGGCAAGATTATGGAGGCACTCCTTAAGGAAAGGATAGTGCAACACCTGGAATCCATAGGAGCACAGGATCCAAGACAGCATGGGTTTACAACAGGAAGGTCCTGTCAAACTAATCTCATAGATTTCTTTGACTGGGTAACCATAGTGGTGGACCAAGAGGGAGCAGCTGATGTCACCTACCTGGACTTCAGCAAAGCTTTCAATACTGTTCCACTTAGAAGATTGATTAATAAGCTGGATAGGCTTGGGGTGGGTCAGAAGTTGGTCAACTGAGTGGCAAACTGGTTGGTGAGCAGAAAACAGAGAGTGATGGCAAACGGTATACAGTCAGAAGAGATGCAAGTCACAAGTGGGGTACCTCAGTCATCAGTCCTGGGGCCAGTCCTCTTCAATTTCTTCATCAGTGACATTGCAGATGGACTGGAAGATAAGGTTTGTCTGTTTGCAGATGATACCAAGCTCTGCAACAGAGCAGATGATCAAGATGGGGTTGGCAGAATGAGAAGAGATCTGGATAAACTGGCAAAATGGTCAGAAGAGTGGCAACTGGGGTTTAATGCAAAGATGTGCAAGATTATGCACATAGGGAAGAAAAATCCTGAAGCCACCTATAGGTTAGGAGGGGAGTTGCTGGCAATCACAAGGGAAGAAAGAGACTTGGGCATCATCGTCACAGATGATCTGAAATCATCCAAGCAGACCACTAAAGCAGTAGGTAAGGCTAGAGGGATGTTGGAGTGTATTAGTAGGAGTACTGCAAGTCATAAGAGGAAGGTAATAATCCCTCCTTACAAGACACTGGTTAGGCCCTGTCTGGAGTACTGCGTGCAGTACTGAAGGCTGCACCTGCACAAGGACATTAACAAAACGGAGGTAGTCCAGAGAAGGGCAACCAAAATGGTGGAGGGACTGCATCAGAAAGCATATGAGGACAGATTAACAGAGCTCAATATGTATACCCTAGAGCAAAGGAGGGAGAGAGGTGATATGATCAAAACATTCAAACATCTTAAGGGCATTAACAAGGTGAAAGAGTCTAACATGTTTCAATACAAAAAAAAATAGCAGGACAAGAAGACACAGCATTAGATTAGAGGGAGACTGATTAAGGGGTAATGTGAGGAAGTTCTTTTCACAGAAAGGGTGGTGGATGCATGGAACAGCCTACCTCAGGAAGTAGTGGATATGGATACAGTGCAGGGCTTCAAACAGGCATGGGATAGGCATAAGGGAGCAATACAAATGAGTATGAATAGATAGGCAATTGACAGAGTGCAGGCCTATGGCACATTCATAAGGTAGAAAAAATGGGCAGACTGGATGGACCTTGCAGTCCATATCTGCTGTCAATTTCTACGTTTTTGTGTTTCTATGTCATTTATTTTGTTCTCCAGTTCCATGCCTTTCTATGTGTACCTCATCCTGCTTTGGTGTCCTGGTTCATCCTGGTAACATAACTTCCGAGCTTGACTCTGGTTGGGAACTGAGGAGTGATGGGCTGTCCAGGTTTTATAGGCATCAATGTAGTATGTCATCATGGGTGGCACCAGCCAGCAAATATTTCTGAGTGGTCCTGATGCCACCATCATACTGTTCCAAAGGTGGGGTCCAATGGGGAGATTCTCTCACAGACATAATGTTATGATAAGTAACTGTTCTTTCTCTCTGATTGCTGATCAGGTATAATACTGGATGTGGCTTCCACCTGGCATGGTCTTCTTCCCTAGAATTCTCTCAACTCTTTCACTGGTCTCCTGTTTTCATTCTCTGGTTGTTCTCTCAGCTGCTATTGCAAGGGGTGCCACTGAATGCTCTGTTAGGCAATCACCTCAGCAGCCAATTCAGTCTCTCTATAGTTTGATCCCCAGTGGGGAAAAGTCACTGTTAGGGCAAGAAAAACTTCAGTTCCACTTCATGCCTTTCTCCTCCTCAGATCTGGTTAAAACTGCTTCCTCCAATTTATAATTCAGATGGCTATCACCTCAGTTGGTCGATCCAGGCTCCAAAGATGGGTAGTCTGGACATGGGAGACAAGGTGGTGATCTGTGTTAGGAATTGGTTAACAGACAGGAGACAGAGGGTGGTGGTAAATGGGGTACAATCTGGGGAGAGGGGGTGACCAGTGGGGTACCACGGGGATCAGTACTAGGACCAGTCCTGTTCAATGTCTTTGTTAGTGATATTGCAGAGGGGCTTGAAGGAAAGGTCTTCCTATTTGCAGATGACACCAAGATCTGCAACAGAG